>CM041786.1:113310361-113738367 GCA_023375725.1 Nephotettix cincticeps | reverse complement strand
TTGTACCCCACTAATCCATATAAATAAGAAAGGAATATATTTATCAGTAATCATAAGGTGCTCAAAGTATACGTCTGTCTATTAATACCATTTATTGAAAGTTTTATTTCACAATTGTACCCATAAATATTTTTCTGCAGAATCTGTTCCACTTAGCCACTGATGATGATGCAGAAGTGCGAAAAAATGTATGTCGAGCTCTGGTCATGCTGTTGGAAGTCCGCATGGATAGACTCATCCCCCAGATGCATAACATTATCGAGGTATGTGTCCAGCTATTAGTAGTAGTGAACATTGACATCCTCTTGATCCCCTTTATTTAGTTATGCTTGTATTCCTCGTATAGGAGAAGTATAAATTGGTACTTTTCGCGCCCAGAGAGCAAAATTAGAAACATAAGAACCCATAAGAATATCATAACAATCCTGCAACTATAGTAATGGAACTGGTTAAAACAGAATGGTTTTAGCTGTATTCCTTTAAGATGTAAACATCACCACCACCGTCCTAGAAGAAAATTGATCCAATTCTCTTTGATCAATCATATTTTAATCATTAGATTAATCATTGTGCTGTTTTAGAGTAGCGGTGTCATTGTTAAAAGGCTTATTTATAATTAATCTTGAAAAGAATCAAGTAGGAAGTCGTATTTTATTGCTGCCATGTATTTTCAGTATATGTTGATGAGGACACAAGACCCTGATGAAGGAGTGGCACTGGAAGCTTGTGAATTCTGGCTGTCGCTTGCGGAGCAGCCGATATGCAAGGAGGTTTTAGCTCAGCACCTGCCTCGGCTGGTGCCCATACTGGTTCATGGAATGAAGTATTCAGAAATTGACATAATACTGCTCAAGGTAAGCTGACAGCAGTCTATGCCAGTAATGCAGTCTTGTATTACTTTAGATAAGTCATTGGTCTTAAAAAAAATCCCTTACTTTTGCTAACAAAATCATGTTACCTAATCAGATTTATTTTGAAACTCAGCTGGAAAAATCCCTGCAGGATTCTAAATGCCACAGGATTATTATTAATAATTATATATTATATTCGATGTAGGGTGATGTGGAAGAAGATGAAATGGTACCAGACAGAGAGGAGGATATCCGGCCAAGGTTCCACAAGTCACGGACACACACCATCAAGCACTCTGAGTTGTCTGAGAATGGGGAGGAAGATGGGGATGATGATGACGGGATTGACGATGACAACTCCCTTTCTGATTGGAATCTGAGTGAGTATAGCGTTATTTCCTCAAGCTTCAAAATTGAAATATATTTTGTGACAGCATTATTGACTACATGTTAGTCATATAAACTGGTTGAGGTATAAAATCAAGACCAATCTTTATCTTGGGAATTGAGTAATTCTATTTTATATAATAGTGGTGCATCCTAGTCTAGAAAGCTATCACTAATGCAATGAAGAACGTGCTTTGCTAACCGGGAGTTTGGCTAACTGCTATTTTTAAAATAATAATATTGCTAAAACTCGCTATTATTTGACTACAAAACATATTTTAAATTAATTATCGGTTAAATATTGTAGTTAAAGGGTTAGCAACGATTCGTTGTTGTACAAGCTCTCTAATCGAGATTCGACACAGTATTTGTGATGAGGCAAAGAGGAAGACAGTGGACTGGACTGACTCAATGGCGAGTGCAGTTCTGACTCTAGATTACTTGGGAATTTTCGGGCTCTTCCGCGGTAGCTCATCTCCCAGTGAATGCGACAAAGTACAAGTGACTTACGAATTTTACCCAAAACTGAAATCGCTTTTAAAAGCATTTTTTTAATATTGACAATTAAATCCGTCTTGTCATTCGCTGATGTAAATTATTCATTTGTGGTTTTACTATTAAAATAATTCATTATTGTATTACCTACTTGTGATGGTGACTTAAATTTTTTAATGTGCTTTATTAGGCTTTTAAAATTATTTTGACAGGATTACATGGGTGGGTTTCACAAAACGGAGTTTTCACTACGCCGAGTAAGGCTAAAAATCTAATAAATATCAAAATTTCACTTAGCCGAGGTTTCACAAAACCGAGCACGTTATAAAATTCAACTGTTTCACTAAACCGAGTTTCACAAAACCAAGTAAGGGGCTGGGTACCGTCCGCTCTAGAAGTGAGTTCGCACCAAGAGCACGTCGGCCGGCAGACCAACAACACGCAGTATCATGCGCTTTGAAGGCATTCACTGCCTGAAATCTGTGTAAATGACATTATTGATCTAATAACTTAAGCTACTTTATACTGTTTTAACCTTTTGCACTCTATTTATTTGGCACCCGGCTGCCTGTGGAGATCCTATTTAATGTCAGGCATTTTGCAGTATAATTTGTTATGTAATTTTCAAACCGTCAAATAAAACCAAAATATATGTTATTATACATCAAATTCTTCAGAAAATTACAAAGAACAATGTTTCGGAGCATTAAGAAGAAAAAAAAATTTTTTTATTCACTAAAATTTAAAAAATTTAAAAAAATGTTCAAAAAATTTGTTTATTTGTTTATCTTTTTTATTATACCACGAATAAAACTATTTTTCAAATCAGCTCAAAATATATGTTTCATATGTATTATTTGATGCTGAAAAAGAAAATATAATAGTATATTTAGTTTATACTGAATACACATTTATTTTACAAATTAAGATGAAGGAGTGTGGCATGCAAAATCAAATTTTTAGCTCAACTCACCCTTAAGGAAGTCCAAGTTAGTATTAGACATATATGTTCAAGTCCAATTTTCTCTTAACTAGGCTAGGCTTGATGCAGTTGTTCATTTAGTCTTACACTTTTATGGTAGGCTTGTGGGTTTTGAAAACTATAGATTATATTTGATAAAATATTATTTGCACTCACACAAAAAATAAAATACCCCCGTCGCAGCAGACCTGCGTACTCAGCGAATTTCCAAATCAATAATATAAAAATAATATATGACAAGTTTTAAAAAATCTGTCCATAAACATGAGAATTATTTGCCTATTCTCCATAAGATTAACATGGGAAAGAGTGTGCAGGTTTGCTGCTGTGAGGAACACTGAAAGTAGCCATTTATACCATCAAAAATTTTATTTTTAACATTTATACCAACTTTCATCAACATCTGTCCATAAATAAAGGAGTTTGCCTAATCTCCATATGATTAACATGGGAAAAGAGTATGCAGGTTTGCTGCCATGATAAACACATAAACTATGATTTTTTAGCACAAATGTATGGATCTCAACCACATGAAGCTAAATATCAAGTTTCATCCAAAAATATTAGATAATAAGTGAAAAATTAATTTTTTTAATCCTCCATAAGATTAACATTGGAGCCTCAAAAATACAACGTACTGTGTTTAGATTTTTTTTATATCTCGGTAACCGTTGAAGATAGAGAAAAACTTTAAGGAACTTAATTGTGTAGTTTTTTAAGCTGATTCCAATGGTGAAATATAAAATTAGAAATTTTTAAAAATTACATGTGAAAAACGCAAAAAACCCCATTTTGGGGTACAAAACCCCCCCCAAACTACCCGTTCCCATTGACCGATATGTCTGGTTTACGAACTCGTCCGAGCAGTTGTAGGAATACACGTCTCTACCAAATTTGGTCTCGATCGGACCATTTTTACGAGAGTTATCGTGCTAACAGACACATATATATATATATACATATATATATATATATATATAATATATATAAAAATTTTAACGACTATTGTTTTTGGACTCTGGGCACCTAAAGAAGAAAAAATAACATGGTCTCGGGCTTAACTCTTGCCATGAGACCTACGGTAATAGCTTCTTCCCTATGGGAAATTCGCTAAAAAACAATGAAACTCAATAGCAATAAAAATAATTATTCATAACATTTACACTATATATGTACAAGTCTGATGTAGGCTATGCTTTTTATTTATAAACCTTTTCAGTGTGATACTTGTCAAAACAAGCATTTGGGTGCAATCCAGGATTTTTTGGGCATGTACCACAGTAAAAACTTGTTTCTCTTCTGCCACCTGGAATATTCCTTTTAGAACATACTACACAGTCCTTGGTTTTTTCCCCTCTTGCACTTTTATTGAATGATACAACCCATTCAACCTTACATCAGCATCCAAAGATGTTGACCTACCTCGCTTCCTTCTAACATTGCGAACGTCTCCAACAAGAGCCTCAATGAGCTTCTTGCGATAAGCCACATGGCTAAGGCGTGGTAAGTTTGCAGCCTCTCTTTCAATGTTGTACAGTATGAAGCTGTTGACTACTGAAACTTCCAAGATCCAAAAATAAAGTTTTCGCCACCACTTCAGGCTTTTTTTTACAAAACTGTAGCTCGAGCAATAATGGTCACTTCGATCTACACCCCCCCATTTTAGCGGTATAGTCAGAAATGACCACTGGCTTTTCAATCTGTTGAACACCATGTTTAGTTTTTCTTGTGATAAGTTCTGTCTTAGCATTATGACTAGTGCTGACCATAGTACTCTTTTGTCCTTCCAAGCCAAAGCCATTATATTGGATGGTTTGTGGCGGTAAGCGATAGTTTTATGCTTCTCTAACTTTTTGAGTTGCTTACTTTTCATTTTCACGGGTAAACCTTTTCTGTTTGTCATAACAGTCCCAGTAAGGTGTATGCCTTTAGATAGAAGCTCTTTGGCTAGATCTATTCCCGTGTAAAATCTGTCAGTATATATATTGTAGCCTGATTGTTGTGTTACATTTTGTAAAAGGGTAACTAAATGTAATATTATTCTTGACGTAAATGGCAGATCTGGGCGAACAAGTCTGTCGGTAGTGTACGAACCATAGTACGGTATCAAAATTGACACATAACCGTTGAGAGAGTCAGCTAATACATAGAGTCGCAAACCCCATTTTGTTGGTTTTTGGGGATTGTACATTTTGAACATAACTCTACCCTTGAAACTAACTGTCGACTCATCAGCCGCAAGATGTTTGCTAGGCCAGTAATAATCTAAAAACTTGGATCCTACGTACTCAATTACATTCTTTAGCCTATTAACTCTTGACTGCATTGAAGGAGGCCTATCATCTTGAGCCGGAGGAGAAACATGAAGTGCCCAAAATATTTGAAAAAATCGCCTTCTTGAAAACACATCTTTGAAAAAACCAGATGAGTCTATCCAATTGTCAGAGAAAAAATCCTGCAGTGTTATTTTGACTTGTCTGCCCATGTTCAAAATAACACCATGGAAAGCCATCATTTCTTGAACAGTAATATCCTGCCAGCTCCACCAAATTGAGTTTTTCTGCAAAGGTGTGATCTTGGCTATTTTCTCTTTAGCATATTGGTTTGTTTCCTCAACAATTTGACCAAATAGGGACATTGAAAGTAACAATTGAAAAAACTAGTGGAGTTGAGGGCTTATTAGACAGTGGAGGTTTGAATCCACATTTAGTTTCATCAAAAGGTGTTGCAACAAAATCAGGACTATTTTTATCCCAGTCCTCCCATTCCTGATCGTCAATATGAAGTGTAGGCATAGGCCTAGGCCTATTCAAAGTTTGTCTAAATCTAGCCCTACCTCGCCCTCGTAGTTGTGGTGGATAAAATTGTGGTTCTTCAATTTCTTCCTGGTCATTGTCTTCCACTTCAGTGGGAATACTTTCATCTTCAGATAATTGAAAATCAGGATCTAAATCCTCGTCGTCTTCCAAGTCAAACATAGATTCAATGTCGGCATCGGTCAAACTCTGGCGACTAGTTGATGCCATTTTCAACACAAATAATGACGAAAACTAAAATAACGATTAAATTATACGTCTAAAGTCATATACAAACTCAATATTTACGCACACACAATATCGAACGACATTATAATAACGCACAAATCCATCATCAAAACATTACCAAATACCAAAACAGCAGCTAAGGTTAGAACGCCATTTGCATAGTTTGTTTGACAACAAAATAAAACTACGTCAGCTGATATTGTATACAAAATAAATTTAAACCATAGAAACCAGGAAAAAATTTCTAACATATAGCCAAACTAATAAACAACACATTTAATAAAAAATAACAGCTAACACTTCAAAATATACTATAAGATATGTAATTGTATGCGCTGGTGCGAATGTCGGACTGAGTCCGACCGCGGATATGAATGGCATATTAGCGATGTCGGACTCAGTTCGCTCGCGGAGCGGTAAAGGTTAATATATTATACAGAAATATAATTGTCCATGGATGAATGTTAAAAAGAAAATTATAGAAAATAGTAAATGATAATAATTGTATGCTCCAAAGAAGAGAATTTGATTGTTTATAAGAACAATTTTTTTATTTAGAACAATTCAGTTTTTTCTTGCCTGTAAAAAATAACTTATCACATAACAAGATAAGATTGATACAGAAATTTGTCTCGAATCTATTCTATTGGAGATGATTGTATGACAAAAACAGAGGTTTCACTGATTTATTAAAGAACGACTATTCAGACAGTTCAATTTTTCCTTTCCTGGTTAAAATATAGCTTATCACAAAAAAGTATAGGATGAAGTAAAATTCACGTCTTCCAACACTACGTAATATTTACACTTATATTGTAATTATATACAACGATAAATATATACAAAAAAATATTAAATTGTGTTGGAAGACGTGAGTTTTTACTTCATCCTATAGTAAAACCAACACGTATAATGCTAATCAAGAAGTAATTAAAAAATACCCCCGTCGCAGCAGACCTGCGTACTCAGCGAATTTCCAAATCAATAATTTAATATATGACGTTTTATAAAAATATGTCCATAAACATGAGAATTATTTGCCTATTCTCCATAAGATTAACATAGGAAAGAGTGTGCAGGTTAGCTGCTGTGAGGAACACTAAAGAAGTCATTTCTACCATGTATAATTTTTATCTTAATATTTATACCAACTTTCATCAACATCTGTCCATAAATAAAAAAACTTTGCTATCCTATATGATTAAGATGGGAAAAGAGTATGCAGGTTTGCTGCCATGATAAACACATAAACTATGATTTTTAAGCATAAATGAATAGATCTCAAACATGAAGCTAAATATCAATTTATCCAAAAAATATTGATTAAACGGAAATATTAATTTTTCCCTTTCTCCATAAGATAACATTGGAGCAAATACAACGTACTGTGTTTAGATTTTATAATATCTCGGTAACCATTGGAGATAGAGAAAAACTTTAATAAACTTAAATGTGTAGTTTTTTAAGCTGATTCCAATGAATATAAATTAGTTTTTAAAAATTACATGTGAAAAGCGAAAAAACCTGATTTCAAAAACCCCAAACTATCTGTTCCCATTGACCGATATGTCTGGTTTACGAACTTGCCCGAGCATTTGTAGGAATACACGTCTCTACCAAATTTGGTCTTGATCGGACTATTTTTACGAGAGTTATCGTGCTAACAGACACATATATAAATTTTAACGACTATTGTTAGCGAATTTCCCATAGGGAAGAAGCTATTACCGTAGGTCTCATGGTGAGACTTAAGCCCGGGACCATGTTATTTTTTCTTCTTTAGGTGCCCAGAGTCCAAAACAATAGTCGTTAAAATTTATATATATATATATATATATATATATGTAATATATGTTTTATATTATATAATATAATATATATATTTATGTGTCTGTTAGCACGATAACTCTCGTAAAAATGGTCCGATCGAGACCAAATTTGGTAGAGACGTGTATTCCTAGAAATGCTCGGACGAGTTCGTAAAAGACATATCGGTCAATAATATTTGTTTTGTACAAAATGATTTTTTGAGTTTCCTGGAAAATCGACACAATGACTGTTCACTTTACACACACTATAGATTTCCGCTGTAAAAACTTCGAATTCCTAAATATTATTCGAATTAACAAGATATTTTAATTGTTTTTATTAAATTCTAGGGACCAGACAAAACTTCGAAATAAAGAAGTTTTCGAATTACAGAAGTTCGAATTATCCAAGTTCCACTGTGTATATATATATGGGATTATTTTAATTTTAATTTTTAATTTTTTTTATATATGAAAAATTATTGAAATATATCGGCCTTTCGAGAATCTTCTGAATGCTTCTGAAATTATAACACCAAATGTCTAACTAAAGTTTTTAATAGATTACATAAATGTACATATTACAAGCTGAAAGCATTTATTATTGATGAATATTTGTAATTCGTACCAAATGACACCGGATGCCCATAGAAAAAAATGGGATTATTGGAAAGGTATATCGGCCTTTCGAGAAGGGTCAGTTCTGAATGCTTCTGAACACTTATAACACCAAATGTCTAACTAAATTTTTAAATAGATTACATAAATGTACATATTACAAGCTGAAAGCATTTATTATTGATGAATATTTGTAATTCGTACCAAATATCGGAGATTGGTTCAAGATTTGACAGTTGAACTGTAAATCTAATAATTTTCTAGCAATATCTGTTAAATAAGGTCTAGGAGTAATAAATTTCAGTTTAAATAAAAAATTATTTCCAAAACACAACCAATGTAAGCCTAAATGTTTCTTTTTCTAAATTTATTTTTTAATTTTAGCTATAAAAATATATATATTCATATGTATATATATATATAATATATATATATTAAAATTTATTATCTTATTTAAGGCAAGGAGGGCTACTATTATAATTGTTATTAAGTTCATAAAAATTTGAAACGTAGTAACCTGAATTTTAATCAATATTTTAAAAAAGGGTACTGCGTTTCAAATGTTTATGAACTTGGTAACAATTAAAATATATTAATATATTTTTGCTATACAAAATGGCGAATAGCACTTGAAACACTAGAAACAACATAGGATTTGTATTTAATACATTTTTGGGATCTTATGGTTTTAAAGAATCATAAAGCTCTAAAAATTATTTTAATTCGCATACATTAACTATTATTAACTTATTTTTACTAACTAAAATATAAACTATAAACTATTTATTATTAAATCTTCAGTATAAATTAGGGGTCTGCGGTACAGGAAATTATGAGGTCGGTACGGTATGGTACGGTACAAATTTTTGTACCTCGGTTCTCGGTACAAATTCGGTACACGAGAATAATGCCGTCAGTAACATTAACTGATCTCATCCTTTTTTTCATAAGTATTTTCCAGAATTTAATTAGTGAAAACATAGAGAAAGGAGTTTAAAAGAATATACAATGTCAGGCAGTGGTGTAGTGGAGCAGGAGCGGTCCGGAGCGCCGCTCCGGCACAGCTTTTAGAGCCGGAGCGGCGCTCCGGCACAGCTCGTGCAGCCGAAACTCAGATTTGTATACTTGTACTTTGCCTTTTTATAGAGCGTGGTATGTAAGCGAGTGGCTCGCATCATTTCATTATCAACACGCAATATCGAGGCAATTTTAGGCGTTTTACATTAACCCTAACCTAAAAACATCGTAACACCAGAATCAGACACAAGGGCTTACTTGAAGACCATATATCTTTTTATAGTTTAGTATCTAGTTATTTTATTCAAAAATATACTTTTTACAACAAACTTGAGACTGGTTAAGAACTGTTGAGATTATTTATATTTTCAGTCTTTAACCATTTAAATCCTATTCATTTTTAATCTCCGTCTAAGATATTTATTTCAACAAACCCTCTTCCTACAGAACAGCCTTTAATTTCGATGAAGTTGCGGTGTTTTTTTACAAAATACAATTTGAGGATTTTCCTCCGTATTATATGGTGGGTAAACTCATCTACAAATATGTTCTTCTTCCTTGACCTGCACTCGCCAGTTCGGGTTGAAAAAGAAAGCGAACCCTTACTAAAAATGGACCGTTTGCCTTCGACTGCAATACTTTGCATGAATACAACAGATACCCCAGGAACATCACTAGTCACTTTAGCAAAATTAAACTTCGGTTGATGTAATTGAGTGAATACAATGAATCTATTTAAATAAGAATTTAAATAGATTCATTGTACACAACTCCTCGCGTTTGACCACGCAATGACCTTCCTGAGGAACTTGCAGACTTTGACTACCCATTACCCCCCCCCCCCCCAAAGAGTAACGGCCTTCCTGGGAAGGACCGCTCCGGCACAGCTTTTTTTAGCACTACACCACTGATGTCAGGAGAAATATTTTTCTGTACTAATTTTCAGAATGTAATATGATTTTTAAATCCATTCTTTAAAAAACATATCATATTAAACATATTAATAATTATTTAAACATTATAGTTTATGTTGTAACTAATTAATAAGGGGAAATAATCTTCTCAAGTATATATGAAACTAAGGATGAACAAACAAAATAAAAAACTATTATGTATTTTATTGCAGAACAAAAAATACAGAAAATATACTGAGTCAATACCCCCTAGCCAAGACCTATGTTTTATATTGTCCTGGTTTATTATTTTTAATTCAACCAATCACAATAATTGTTCAAATTAAATGAAACACTTTCATAAAATGTCAAAGGGCTCTTTAGACTAAAATGGTAATTTTAGTATAAAGTGGTAATATTTTAATATTACAATGGAACCCCTCAAATCTGAACATATTCTGGGAAATAAAAAAAAGAAATAGCTGGAAATTAAAAAAAATTAATCACATAAACTTATTTTTCAAGGTTTAACAAAGTCAGGGTTTTTCGCTTAAAGTCTGTTATCTTTAACTGTTTAAATGAAGAAAATCTTCACAAGAATTCCAAGCCATGTCGGTTGTTATAGATGCACTTATTTAGTGAGCAGGTAAACGCTCACTAAACTAGACACAAACAGTAGACAGACGCGATACGCATCCCTGTTAGTAAGGGTAGGGGGAGAATGGTTTATTTTTAGCACAGGCTCGACCCGCCAAGGTCACTGCCCTTATGAACGCACAGCCTGTATAACCCGTCGGTTACCGCGCGAATACAGTGACGAAATAAGTACGAAGTATTTATTTCACTAATGAGGAAATACAGAAAATATTTTTAAATAATAAAAGTTATTTATTTCCTCTATTCAATTATATCCTTAACATTATGATTTTTTATTTTATTTGAGTGAAAATCTCGAAAGAGCGAGATAAATACGGCAAATCACAGTTCTGTATTGGTCATAACATCGTCAACAGACTGTCAGAGGAAAAAGAACGAATCAATTGAAAGAATCATGAATCACAGTTTAAAAGGTTTTCATTGTGATTAAAAAATCATAGGCATTTCCATCACTATTTGAAACACGACTAATGCGAGCCTCATACTGGTACGACTATTTTGTTGCGTCAAAAGGAGGAACGGTTCCCTGATCGCGTAAGCTGCTATACGTGGATACGATAATAAGCCGGAAATGCACAATAATTTAGAGCCGGCAGGGAGATGGCTGGTTGCCCGATATTCCTGAATTCCTGGTGAAATTGTTTTATTTTAAATGATCATTCACCAACACGCTATGAGTCAGTCTTACGTTCAGTATTTGCCGTACATCTGGGCAGTGTTGTAATTCTTTATTACTTGTAAAGTATAAAGCCTTTAACGGCCGGGTTTTATTCAACGTTTTCGGCAGGAGATATTCCATAGTTTTATTTGATGGCTACCTAGACTGGATAGTGACTTAATTTTTCGTTATTTGTACCGTACCGAACTTGTACCGAAAAAATTCTTGTACCGTACCGAGGTTCGGTACAAGGCTGGAACCGTACCGTACCGATTTTTTCGGTGCACCGCAGACCCCTAGTATATGGGGTCATAATTATGTGTCACGCATTATGTTCACTACACGACTGGACAGCAAGTACCTGCAAAGCACGTAATACTGCACGCTACACAGGCTTCTACAGTCACTTCTAGAGCGGACGCTACCCAGCCCCTTACTCGGTTTTGTGAAACTCGGTTTAGTGAAACAGTTAAATTCTATAACGTACTCGGTTTGTGAAACCTCGGGGTAGTGAAATTTCAATATTTATTAGATTTTTAGCCTTACTCGGTGTAGTGAAAACTCGGGTTCGTGAAACGCTCCCGATTACATTAACGTTCAATTTTGTTGATGATTATTATGTTATTTAAGGTGTAAAGGGAACATTAAATTAATTTAATCTATTATAATGTAGTTAATTACAATAGCCATTGCAAAACTGGGATTACTTTGTCGACAGCTGTTATTATCACTACAGTGATGCCTATAACCTAGCTTTCAACTTGTTAGCTGTCTCCTGTCAAAACCAAGTAGTGAATTTATGTCTTTACGTCTTGAGTTTATTTTTATCTTAAATTATTTATATAAATGGGTTCTGTAATTATTGAACAATGTACTGTAGTGTTTGTTAAATCTACTCATCACTTGAAAAGTGCAACTGATGTAAACAAACTAATAAGTTAAGTGTCGGCTGACAAAGGTAAAAACGGGGGCACCCCCGGTAGGCTGTACACATTGCATACAGTACGTCTAACAGACCCGCCCCAGACTCGATCCCCCCAGACCCAGACCCAGTCCTCGATCAGGCCCCCAGCCGTTTCACAGCAGTCTTGCAGAAGCAGTCTTGTCACTTGTAACTGTGTAAGGCGCTTGCGCTGACCACTCACCCCCAACTAATCACAAATTTGATAAAATTATAAATAAAAAATTATAATTTATGAAATATTTAAGAAAACAACTTTATTTAAATATAAGCTCCTTTAAATCATAATCAAGTTGTTAGTGCACTGTAATGATATGAGTAAAGTTTTATGTTGATTTAATTTACATACCCAATTAATTTTTGGATGGACAGGGTGACATGCGATGGTAGAGCCATGTAGGCGGGTTAGAGATTCACAGTTGCCTTGCGAATCCACGGGGTTGTGTATTTTCAAACTGAAGGACCAAGTAATTCGATTACAGTCACTGATTGATGAGCGACTATGCAAAGTAAATAAATAATGATATTAAAAGTAATTATTAGAAATTTTGGTTATTTTCAAATCTAGAGATGACGGGACACGCCTTGCCACTGGTCTTTACCAGTGACAAAGACAACAAAGAGAACAAGGGGCATCTTGTTCTTTTTCCGTGATTGTAGGTTGTTACTCAATAGTTTTTCTTTAAACCTTTCAGGGAAATGCAGTGCAGCAGCCTTGGATGTTCTGGCTAACGTCTTCAGAGACGAGCTTCTGCCCGTTCTTATCCCCATCCTGAAGGATACACTATTCCACCAGGAGTGGGAGATTAAGGAGTCGGGCATACTTGCCTTGGGAGCCATAGCTGAAGGTTTGTTGTAAAGCTTATCCAAATTAAAAGATTAGATAGGCTCCTAATCTAAGCTCAGGAATTATTAATGAAACTGTTTTGTTCTACTGATATATGACCATTTAATCAGTTATACCTTTTACTCAGAATTGATTATTGAATCATAATTAAAACAAAATAACAATATAAACCTAATATAACTAGCATTTTATGTAGACTGCTTGGCACCATCTTCACGTAATAAAAAATCAAAACAATAAAAAAAAATTCCTCAGCCAAATAAAATGAACGACTTATTAACCTGTTAAAGAATTTTGATTTGTATTTGTTAATGTTTTTCTGTTTTCTAAAGGATACTGGAAGCTTATTAAAAAGTTTAATTTGTAAAAATTGGTAGCTTTTGATATATTTTCTTAACCTAGCTTGTGGAACCTGTAGGTCCTCCAAATGTTGGTGATATGAGTTGGTGACATGAGATACAAATCAATTTAAATTTTCTCAAACTAAATTTTACTCAATAAAAATAGGAAGTATAAGTATAGACCCACTTATAAAAAACATACTATATGTGACATCATGTAATAGGTTGGAATTTTTGAAGAAAAAACCCACTTATGCCGGCTCAATTACTTAAAAAATTACTTAACTTGATAAGGAATGACTTGAGCTACAAATAATTTGAAACTAAATTAAAACAATATCTAAATGAAAAATTACTTTATCCATTGTAGGATTTTACTGAAAGATAAATTAAGTTAAGTCATAAACTTTTTAAATTTTAAAATTTGTAATGCAATTTTTACTGTTTTTTACATCAGTATGTGGTATATTTCATATTTTTAAACCATTGTACAAATTTACATAAATATCAGTTAAGATTACAGTACTGTATTGTATTCTACGAGGTATGTAAAAAAAAACCTGGAATATTCGTTTTTTGAAAAAAAATTTTTTTCATACAAGTATGATACATTATGTCACTTAAATATCAGAAAGCAAAACCTTCCGACTGCACTTGCTGTTGTTCAACATTCATGAATTTTGGGACAAATTTTGATGCCAGGCGCTTAATAACCAAAATGTTTGCATTTGTCATTGCATGAGCCATATCGATACGGTTTTGATGTGGCGATTCATAACCATTGTTTTCTCTTTTTTAACAATTACATCGGTTGATGGACTGTGGTGTACAGGGTGTTCGTCATCTTCAAATTCTTCACGCCCATCTTGGAAATGCTTATACCACTTGTAAACATTAGTTTATTTCCTAGCTGTCCTACCATATACCTTTGTTAACACTTAGCACACTTTGTTACACTTTATTTCATTTTCACACAAAACTCAGTACAAATTATATTTAAAAGTATATTTAAGTATATTTAAAACTTGCGCCAAAGTGTAGAAATTCAGTGTGAAGCATGAATTCCTCTTTTTGGCACTAATCATGTTAAGGAAAAGGAACTTAAGGAAGTTATAGGTTGGCATGACCACCTTTATGAAACTGAAGGAATGAATTATCTTTTTATGAAAGCCGGTATAATTTAAAGTAACTTCATTATTACTATAAGAGATACATTACGAAATGCCGGTAATGCAGGTAATTTGCCTCTGTAGAGAAATAAAATTTCACTCTGTTTATGTTACAATTTTAATAAAATATGTCAAACCATATCTATACGACATGAAATCAAATTTTATGTTGAAATTGGAATAAAATATATCAAACTATAACCATACAACATGAAATAAAATTACACTGTTCACACACCTTTACTTATTGTTGCACAATGATTAGTCACTCTGTTGATGTTGAGCAGGCTGTATGCAAGGTATGATCCCCAACCTGCCGGAGCTGATCCCCTACCTGATCGGTTGTTTATCAGACAAGAAAGCTCTTGTGAGAGCCATCACATGCTGGACCCTGTCCCGCTACTCCCACTGGGTCGTGAGCCAAACCAACCATGACACCTACCTGAAACCACTCATGACTGAGGTAAGTGAATGAAGTCTGTGAGTACAGGTGTGATCCACACAGTATCAAATTACAGTAACAGCTATAAGTTAGATTAGCAGGCTTATATAAAGAATTAATTATATAAAATCATGGATAACAAACCTATATATTGCCTTTATTTATTTTATTCAACCCTTCAAGGCGGTTTGATATGAGTTCCTCGTCACGCCAAAAAAGACACTGTTGCGGTTTGACGCAAGTTTCACGTCATAACGCAACCCTAAAGCTGGGGCATTCTAGCGACGTCCTAGTGAACTTTTTCGAACTCTGATTGTGTGTAGAATATTGCTCATGAGTATCTCTTAATTTTCCAACCAATTTTATTCATCTGAGTGCGACAGAGATAAAGAATCTTATGTTTGTCAGCTGTCGGGCCTCCGACGTTTGCCATAAGTCTGCAGAGAGCAGCTGTTGTCGTCCCCGCTCTTTCCACGGCAAATTGGATCTGGTCCCTGAAGGTGAGCTTGGTTTCCAGCCGCACTCCCAAGTACTTCGCCGCCGGCTTGGCTCGAATCGTCTCCGCATTGACACAAAAGCCGCATATTGTTGGAATTCGGCGTCCCGTCAGCATGACTATTTCGCTCCTCTTAGTGGTGAGGCTCAGACCGTGGTCCTCCATACATCTGGTGATAAGCCTCATCAGCTGATTCAACTTGCATTGGGCAAACTGAATGTTGTGAGCAACAATGACCTTTGCAACGTCCTCCGCATAAGCCAAGAGGAAGGAGTCTTCATGAAGGGCCAGTCTTAATATCCCATCATAAGAGAAGTTTTTTAGAGATCTGGCCCTAGGATGGAACCCTGAGCTGCACCGGCCGTTATAGCCCTTCGACGGGGGCCCTCCGTCGTCTGGAAAATGATTTCCCTAAGATAACTCCAAAGGATCCGAAGAAGGTACTCATGGACATGGAACATGTGCTCGAGTGCACGGAGTATAATGATCCAGTTTGCGGAGTTAAACACGTTTCTCTTTGTCAAGTGTGACAAGCAACTTAATGTTGGAATGTTGGATTTTGTGCTGGTTTCTTGCAGCCTCCACGACCTCCTGTATGGCTCCGATGGTAGAACGGCCTTTTGGGATACCGTGTTGCCTCACCGACAATCCACCTGCATCTGCCCCTTCCGCTAGCCGCTGAAGACGTGGCTTCAGTAGACGCTCTAGGAGTTTCCCAGCCGTATCCAGCATACACAGAGGGCGGTAAGCCGATGGTGTTCTTGGGATTCCCTTACCCTTGCCAATCAGTGGTCCATCCCTGACAAAAGACACCCTCGCGCAGACACCGATTGTTCATATTAAGGAGGATTGAGGGGCAAGTGCTAGCAATAGCCTTCAGCATCTCTGTTTGAAACACGGTCTGATCCAGGAGCGCTGCCGCTCCTCATGGAACTGGCAGCTTCTCTCAACTCTGCTGCAGTAAACAGGGGAATGTCACAGAGGTCCTCCACATACCTCTCTTCCGCTCTGATTGGGTGTGCCGGAGAGCATCGACAATATTCTCCATTGATAACGGGTCCAGCTCAGGACTTGGGACCCCGGCTCCGAGCTTGTGCATGACCAGTTTGTATCTGAGGCCCCAGGGGTTACAATTCACCTCTTCTCTGAGCTCTTCCCACCTCTCTCTCTTTCTCCTTTGGATAGATCTTTTCAGAGCATTCCTTGCTTCCCGATGTCCCAGGGCTGCGAAGGCCGTGATAGGATTAAATGAATAATAGGATTAATCTGACTGCAACATTCGGTATTACGTTTCGAATCGTCGTTTGAATAGTATGTTATCTTCTTTTGATATCAATAGAATATAGGTAACATAACCTTCAAATGATGCTACTTAAGTTATTCGATAGTTAAACAATTAAATAGATTTTATCGTGAAAACTGCAACATCTGTCTACGCATGTATTAGCTGTAGCCATTTGACTCTGTCAGCTAATCTGTTGTGAATAGCAGATGTTCCTGTGTGTTTGTGTTGACTGTTGAGGTTATACTTCAGTGAAAAGGTTTTTTTGGTTATTGTTACACAAACACATTTTTAGCAGTGTATTATACAGTTTTATTTAGTGCTTAGTTATTCTTTCTATGTTTTTTAGCGTAAACTTGATAAAAATGGCGGACGATCCTAATTTTGATCGCTTTATTCGTGCAGTTTTGAACTGTTAATTTTCGAGTAATGTAGGACTTAACATCAGTAATGCCTTACATGACAAATTGCTTTATATTTTCAATGAGAGTGAAGAGGAAATAAGTGATACGAGCCTACTGACAGTGATAATATTGCTTTTTGGAATTTTTCCTTATTTTATTGGGATTTTTACCTTTTTCAGTACCGTATTTGTTATTTTTTCAACATTACAGTTACTATTGAAAAATGTATTATGCATAATAAGTCATAGTAACCCACACAACATTGATTTGAAATAAAAATAAACGGTGTCAGTGGATTGACACATTCTCCCTTAAGTAAATTTAAAAAAACACAATCTGTAATAAAACTATCATGCTCTTCAAAGTTGATCTAAATATCATTTAATAATTTATTGTTTCAAAAATAATCATCCCATTTTTGTTAGTTTTTATAGTAAAAAAATTACTATTCTTTGTACCATGCTGTACGTTTATGAATAAAGAGTTCTGATTCTGAATTCTGAATTGGCCAGACTTTTTCTTACATATCAAAGATATGAGTTTTGTCATTTCTGTCTGCGTCAACTCCTTCGTTTGAGTAAAGATGTCCTGTGTGGTCGTTACAACCTTAAACGAAGTGGTTTCTTTAGTTCTAATGCTTGATTTATACTGTAAATTCATAAATTTGGATATTTATTAGATTTAACTTGGTACTGTTAACACATTCGGATTGGAGTGAATATCCGATCTGACTTTTTGGATATCCGCACACCAGTAATGAGATTGAAAATAAGTATGAGATAAGTAACATGGAATCATCACTTAAAATCACTTAAATGGATAATGTTTGTTTTAGCTGTTGAAGAGAGTTTTAGACCCCAATAAGAGAGTGCAAGAGGCTGCGTGTTCAGCATTTGCAACTCTGGAAGAAGAAGCTTGCACTGAGCTTGTACCCTACTTGGGTTTCATTCTAGAGACTTTAGTCTTTGCATTCAGCAAGTATCAGGTAAATGTTACCAAAAAGCTGGATAAAGAACATTTTGGACAGGTGTATTGGTTGATATTATTAAGGGTGATTTTGAGGTTGGAACCTGATTCCAACCAACAGGAAAATTTCCTTCAGTATATGCTCAATTGGGGCTTATTATACTCAAATTATCCCATGGGTGAAGACAGGTTCGGTTGACTGACTACAATGTTGAGGGTCTCCAAGCCCCTGCCTTGCCAAGCCGCACCTTGTCAATTGTCTCCGCAACTTGTAATAAAATTAATTCAAAATGTCCCTTCAGTTAGGTATATTAATTCAAAGTTTGCAGTTGTAGAGTACAGTAGAACTCCAATTATCCGAATTAATGGGGACCGGGACCTATTCGGATAATCAAATATTCCGATAATCGGAGTTTTAAATTGTCATTAGAGAGAAAAAAGCTACGTTTTGATTTGCACTATTTTTTTATTGAATTAAATGTAAGAAACATGATATTTTCACATGTTTTAAATATAAATTCAATGTACTTACATTTTACAAGCAAACACTGGCTTCGCGGGGGGAAGAATAATAGCGCACTTAAACTTTTTTTGGACAAATTTATTTCTGAAAGTGATTCGGATAATCGGCGATTCGGATAGTCGGAGTGCGGATAATTGGAGTTCTACTGTAATTTTAAATCTTGAAAAAGGAGCGTAGCGCAACAAAAAAGAGAACATTGGATTGTTATGATGCTAAAACTATAAAGAATAATTAAGAAGCAATAAAAATAGAAAATATAACAATTGATACGAAAGAACTTCGAATATTATTTGAAAGAAAATTAAAGTATCTATTTTATTTCTTTTATTTATTTCTTTTAATTAGTTTCTTAAGTTTAAAAAATGATAAAGAATATAAATACTTTTAGATCTAACAATTGTGGTAACATTAATTTTAGTTATAAAGGAAAATTTATTGTTTTGATTTAGTAAATGTTTTTCTAGCACAAGAATTTGCTGATTCTTTATGATGCTATTGGAACACTCGCTGATTCAGTTGGCCACCACCTTAATAAACCAGAATATATTAACTTGCTGATGCCGCCGCTTATCCAGAAGTGGAATGTCCTCAAAGATGAGGACAAGGATTTGTTCCCTTTGTTAGAGGTAAGAAATGTATTTCCTTGTACAGTGGACGCCTGATTATCCAAGATCCAGTTTATCAAGCTTCCGGGTTAACTGAGCAAGCAAAAAATAATATGAAACTAAAACTCTAAAAATAACCAAAAAATACCCTGTCGCAACAGACCTGCGTACTCAGCGAATTACCAAATCAATAACATAATAATAATAATATTTGACAAGTTTTATCATTATCTGTCGATAAATATGAGAGTTATTTGCCTATTCTCCAAGATTAACATAGGAAAGAGTATGCAGGTTTGCTGCTGTGAGGAACGCTGAAAGTAGGTGTTTCTAGCATAAACAATTTATATTTTGACCATATTCATATTCAGATATCTTTATTCATCATACACAAATACAATATATATGAATGGCGTCACAATACATCTATGAAAAAGACTAAAACTAATTAAAATATTTAAAATATAAAATAGTTTTAAAACATCAACATTAAAATATTTATAGTACAAATTATTTACAAGTAAAACATAAACATTCAAATATTTAAAATATAAATGTATTAAACAAAAGAAAAAAAACATCAACAATTAAACTTTTTTTACGACCTGGTAGTATTCATCGAAGGAGTAAATGGGGTGTTCGATTAAAAATGTGAACAAATCTCTTTTGAACCTGCCTCCTTCAGAATGTTTTATGAAAGGAGGCAGACAGTTAAAAAACTTTATACCTGCATATAAGAGTTGTCTTAAAAAAAGATCTGTCCTATGTTTTCCAACTATATAATTTTCCCGATTTCTTGTGTTATATGCATGCAGATCCTTTGATTTAGAAATGTTTAGTTTATTTTTATTCATGTATAGAATAGTTTGATAAATGTACATATTATAAACGGTTAAGATTTTAAGTTCTTTGAACTTTTGTTTACAAGATTCGTCATTTTTCATATTTAACATTACTCTAATTGCTCTCTTTTGTAATTTTATTATTCTATTCAAGTTAATTTTTGATGTGCCACCATATAATAAAAGACCAAATTGTATGCATGACTGTATATTTGAAAAATAAACGATAAGTAATGTATTTAACGGACAGTAAAAAGACAATCTACGCAAAGCAAATAAACCAGAACTTATTTTATTGCACACAAAGTCAACATGTTCATTCCACGAAAGCTGGTCATCAATTATTAAACCAAGAAAGTTTGTACTTTTTTTCTTTCCAAAGAGTCATTTTGTAATGAAACATGAAAGTTGTTCATTGAGAGTGATTGAGAATATTTACTTTTTAGATCAAAAATGATATAATTTGTTTTAGAGCTATTCAACTTTAAGTTTTTACTTTGGAGGAAATCTAAAGTAATGGTAAAGTTCGGAAAAAACTGAAGTGACCAGAAATCTGATTCGGAGATTTTAAGTGTTGGGTCATCTGCATACATATAAACCAGGTTGTTTTTTTTAATCTTTGTCAGTTCATTATTAAGACCTCGAAAATAACAAATGAAAAGAAGGGGTCCCAGAATTGAACCTTGAGGGACAGAAAATTTAATTTCTTTTAGTTGAGATTTGTTTATAACTACAACATTTTGTGCAATAGACGAGATTTATACCAAGTTTCATCAACATGTGTCCAAAATTAAAGGAGATTACCTAATCTCTATATTAACATGGAAAAAGAGTATGCAGGTTTACTGCTGCGAGGAAAACATAAACTATGATTTTTTTTATACGTAGTAAAATGGTAGGAATGTGATTACTAGTTGCATCATACTACTCAATCCATATTTTACAAAGCTTTTATTCGATGACACTTAAAATAACAAAACAACCGATTAAAAGTTATTTATGATGATCCATCTCCAACAGACTTTAAAGCTGATTCTGCGATTTCTGCTGGACCATGTTATTTTTTCTTCTTTAGGTGCCCAGAGACCAAAAACAATAGTCGTTAAAATTTATATATATATATATATATATATATATATATACATGTATATGTGTGTCTGTGAACACGATAACTCTCGTAAAAATGGTCCAATCGAACAGCAAATTTGGTAGAGACGTGTATTCCTACATTTGCTCGGACGAGTTCGTAAACCAGACATATTGGTCAATCGGAACGGGTAGTATAGGGGGGGTTTTTCAAAAACTCAAAAATTGGTTTTTTTTTCGCTTTTCATATGTAATTTTAAAAATTTTTACATTTTATCTTTCTCCATTAAAATCAGCTTAAAAACTACACAATTTAGTTCCTTAAAGTTTTTCTCTATCTCCAACGGTTACCGAATTATTAAAAAATCTAAACACAGTACGTTGTATTTTGGGACTCCAATGTTAATCTTATGGAGGATAAGGAAAAATTAATATTTTACTTATTAACCCTTTCAGTGCCAACGTCTGTATATACGTGTACGTCCAAAAGACTGAAATTTTGTTTAAAAATTTTTTTTATTATACTTGTGTTTAAGATATAAAGAGCACATTAAATATAATTATTTAAGTTAAAATGATATTCTAAGTATTTTTGGCTGCAGTCCACATCAACTTCTGTTGTTCGTTTACTTGTTTAGGTAGCCGTGAGACTTAAGAAATTTAAGGTTATTATTATTATTTGTTTAGTTTCGTTTGTAAATGAAGTGTATTGATTCACCTGTCAATGATAAAACAATAATTATTAGTGTTAATAAGGTGATAGTAATTTTTCCAAGAGTAATTTGAATGGGAGTGATGAGTTGTCAAGTTTAGGCTTTGACAACATGGACAGTGATCCAGATTTTGATCCTGATAATCAGAAACGCTTAAAAGTAATAATCAGAATAGTTTGAATCTTTTTGTTAATTTAATCAGCTATATAACAAGTTCAAATTCCATGTCTAATGTAAAAATATTTTTGAGAGTGATTAATCGTTTCAGTAACTTGTAGAAAAACCAAAACTCACGATACTTTATAAAATAATTACAATAACTTTATTTTTGAACATAATGTTTAAACCTTTTGCATTTATGTACAAAACTAAGTATAGTTCAATTTTAAGCATGAGGAATTTTCTACTGGCAATTTTTTTACTTCAAACTGAAAAATTCATTATAAAATATTAATTAAGTAATCGTTTTTCATAATTTATTTTATAAATATTAAGTATATTTATCTTATCTGTTACACTTACCTAACTTATTTATGAACAAAACAAAACCAAAAGTATCAATTTTCATCAGTAAATAATAAAGCAACGAAAGTTTTTCTCAAACAGCTAAAAACTGCTAATTTTAACCTGGCATTTCTTGCACATGCTATGGGAGTAACCCCTGGCACTGAAAGGGTTAACCAATATTTTTGGATAAATCTTTATATTTAGCTTCATGTGGTTGAGGTTCATCCATTTATGCTTAAAAATCATAGTTTATGTGTTTATCATGGCAGCTAACCTGCATACTCTTTTCCCATGTTAATCATATGGAGAATAGGCAAACTCCTTCATTAAAGGACAGATTTTGATGAAAGTTGGTATAAATGTTAAAAATAAAAATTTTTGATGATATTAATGCCTACTTTCAGTGTTCCTCACAGCAGCAAACCTGCACACTCTTTCACATGTTAATCTCTCTATGGAGAATAGGCAGATAATTCTCATGTTTATAAACAGATTTATAGGGTGTAGTATATTTATAGGGAGTAGGCAAAATCCTTTATTTATGGACAGATGTTGATAAAAGTTGGTATAAATGGTCAAAATAAAAATTGTCTGCTAGAAATGCCCACTTTCAGTGTTCCTAACAGCAGCAAAACTGCACACTTTCCCATGTTAATCTTAATGTTAATGGAGAACAGGCTAATAATTCTCATGTTTATGGAACGTTGGAAGTGGTTTTGAATAATTTATTAGGTTAATATATTGGTTGCAGTGCTTGTCCAGTGTTGCCACTGCGCTGCAGAGTGGATTCCTGCCCTACTGCGAGCCTGTCTACAGGAGGTGTGTGTCTCTGGTGGAACAGACCTTGCAGCAACACATTGTAAGTTGTGTAACTTTAACTATCATAACTGAGTTGAATAGTCGGGAGAAGAATAATGTAGTAATACAATATACTAGGGTTAGGTCGATTCCAAACATAGATCCTGGATTCCACCGATTCTCAGGGTTGGAATTGGAATCGATAATGATCGTCCAATGTCGATTCTGATTCTTCGATTCCAAGCGCTCGTTGGTCACGAACGGCGAAAGGAAGAATTATGTTTGTTTTCCTCGTCACGATGTTGTAATAAGATACAGTTGTTATTGTTTTGATGAAACTCGTATCAGGAAACCAATCGTCGCCATGCCAACTTAAAATTATCGTTCACTTTCAGTTTATTGTCGTAGCGGCGTAAATAAAAACCAATATTTCATTTCAAAGCAATCGTATATCTGGCGCTAAAACGAAAGTAACAAGCACCCAGTGGAATTCAATAAATATCCAAAATTACTTAAGGACCATATAAAAAATTAGCGTTATTACTCAAATTATTTCAGATTACATCGTCAATACGAAATATCTTTGCTCAAACACAAAAAAGTAGACGACGTATGACGTAAATTCGTATCCTTTTTAAAATAATGCAAGAACGTCATTGGTCAGTTCAAGGTTACAACATACCTCGTAATTATTTCAGTTACTGATAAACATCAATACAATATTGAATCTCGATATTGAATGTCTACGTCGATGCCGATTATCAGAATACTGTTAATTACATTATTCCGCGAAATGAACTTTTCGGCAACAAAACAAGTATATTCATTTTCCATGTTAATTATTTACAGGATTAGTTATACAAAATAAAAAGCCCATTCAATACTTCTGTTTTCATACAAATAACTGGTAACAATATTTTGATTTAACAGACTATTTTTCTGAATCAGAATCACAAACTATGTTACGATACCAAGGATACCAAGTAGCCTACACGACATAGTGAATTTTTGAACATGATGCTAATTTGATGGGAAGTTTTAAACGCTGATAGTTAAATAAAATTTGAATCCTCTGATTAGTAAGTTACAATAATCCGATTGTATAAATTTACTCTAAAAACCGGCACTATCATTTTGTGGGTATAATTGTATAGTGAAAACACTTTTGTTGCCCATGTTGTCTGCCGCTGCCTGATCATGGATTTGTAATTAATTCTTTGTCTTTGTTGTCTGTTATTATTGTGCAACAAAGTTTCAGTGGTGTAATACATTAATTATTATTTATTGTGTTGTCATCAAAATACAGATCATTGAAGGATGATGGATTGCAATATTATTTTTTCCTAAATGGCGTTGTCTCTCAGCTGTTGTAGCGCTATTGACTGTTATTGTTGTGCACCACATTGGTATACAATGTTTATATTATTTGTGTTCTAAATAGTTTTTAATGGAGAAATCCATCAATTATTTATTATTTATTGTTTTGTTATCGAAATAAGGGATTATTTTCGAAACAGAGATATAAGGTAATTGCTTGGAATCAAATATGAGTTTTTGTGATTTTTGCAATTTTCATGATTTTACCACTTGCAACGGTTTATATTAATTTTGTTCAAATTAACAATAAAAAATATATGCAACATAACAATATATACATAAGTATATAACTTTTGTTTCACCATTAAATTTAATTTGCTTTTTTTAATCTTTTTCTTACTTATGTTGTGTATGTATATAAAGTAAACCTAAACAAAAAAATTCATATTTGAATGATTTTTTGTTCATATAAATACTAAATATTTATATTTATAGTTTACATACTTTTTTAACATTTCTTAACTACTAGAATTAATTAAGATTTTTTTTAAAGCTTGAAAATATATATTGGACACTTCTAGGGTTAAAGCTTTACATTTTTTGGCTGAGGTCAAATCAATGCCTGGAATCGTTGGAATCAGAATCGGGAATCGAAAAAAATTGGAATCGACCCATCCCTACAATATACCTCTCTAGATCATTCATTCATCTTGACCATTCTAAACAGGATTAATGAGGGAATATATAATTGGAATAACTCATTTATTCCAAAATAACAATCTTTTCAATGTTTGGCAAATATTTGGTTTTTTCCAGGCCAACTCTCAACATCCAGATCAGTTTGAGGCGCCTGATAAGGACTTCATGATAGTTGCTCTTGATCTGCTATCAGGGCTGGCAGAGGGCTTGGACGGACACATAGAGAAACTAGTTGTCAACTCCAATATGATGCAGCTCCTCTACCAGTGCATGCAGGTAAGTCATCACTTGGTTATTTTCCCCAGTTTCTGGCAAAAAGTCATATTGCATCTTGGGATATCTATATAAATAAACTTAGATTTTTGTCTGTACATTGCTCAGAGTTATTAATTTTTTAGTTATTTTTACGTTTCGTGCGTTAGAGAAGCCGAAAAAAGTTTTATCTCAATAATTTGTGTGTTTGTCTGTGACGCTCCAGGATACATTTTATGCTATCTTCTCCGGAAAAACAGGAAAACTGATTACGATGAAACTTATTTCATGTATTCTCAACATTCCAGTGAAGGTTTTTCAAAGCTTGAAATTGTTCGCCGCCCCCTAAAAAGTATATCGCGAGCATTTAAAAACCCACTTTTTACACGATGTCGCATTTTGCTTTCAATTATCAATGAACCACCTACTAGTAAAATCAGCTGTCTTTGTAGTTTGAAGATTTAATAGAAAGAAAACCAAAAAGATTTAATTGAAAGAAACAAACAGCTGTCAAATCAATATTAGTTTATGTTAATCATTAATTTTAAATCCATTATGAAATCATACTATATTAAAAAGTTATTTTAATATATAACTAATTATAAGTAGCAGTAAGCCCGTCGTTTGTACGTGTTGTAGGATTCAGTTTAAAGAAGAAAGATCATCATACCAATATGTAAACCTGAAATCCTAAACAAATCAATACAAATAAAATAAATCAATACCCAGCTTTAATATTTAGCATTACTTTACAATTAAATAGAGTAGAACATTTATACCATTATTATTATTAGTTATACGTTAAACTAACTTTTTAATATAGTATGATTCCGAAATGGGTTTAAAATCAATTACCTGTATAAACTAACTAATACAGTATTGATTTGACAGCTGTTTGTTTTTACTTCTATTAAATCTTTAAACTACAAAGACAGCTGATTATTACCAGTAGGCTATTCATTGAAAACTGAATCAAAATGCGAGTAATATTGCTTAAAAGTGAGTTTTTAAATGCTCGTTATTTACTTTTCAAGGGGCGGGGGTAATTTAAAGCATTTACAAACCTTCTCTGGAATGTAGAGAATAGAACACTGTAGAGAATGAAATAAGTTTCATTGTAATCAGTTCTCCTGTTTTTTTGGAGAAGACGGCGTTAAATGCCTGGAGCGTCACAGACAAACCGACAAATAGACAAAAATTGAGATAAGACCGGTTTTAGCTTCTCTAACGCACGAAAAGTAAAATAACTAAATACCCCCGTCGCAGCAGACCTGCGTACTCAGCGAATTTCCAAATCAATAATATAATAATAATAATAATATATAACAAGTTTAATCAAAATCTGTCGATAAACATGAGAATTCATTTGCCTATTCTCCATAACATTAACATGGGAAAGAGTGAGCAGGTTTGCTGCTATGAGGAACACTGAAAGTAGCCATTTATACCATCAAAAATTTTATTTTTAACATTTATAATAACTTTCATCGACATCTGTCCATAAATAAAGGAGTTTGCCTAATCTCCATATGATTAACATGGGAAAAGAGT
Organism: Nephotettix cincticeps; assembly: GCA_023375725.1. Lineage (NCBI taxonomy): Eukaryota > Metazoa > Arthropoda > Insecta > Hemiptera > Cicadellidae > Nephotettix > Nephotettix cincticeps. Next base: position 113,711,156 of record CM041786.1, on the reverse strand, counting down.
ATGCAGGTTTGCTGCCATGATAAACACATAATCGATGATTTTTTTAGCATAAACTTATGGGTCCCAACCACATAAAGCTAAATATCAAGTTTTATCAAAAAATATTGGTTAATAAGTGAAATATTAATTTTTCCTTATCCTCCATAAGATTAACATTGGAGCCTTAAAATACAACGTACTGTGTTTAGATTTTTTTATATCTCGATAACCGTTGGAGATAGAGAAAAACTTTAAGGAACTAAATTGTGTAGTTTTTTAAGCTGATTCTAATGGTGAAATATAAAATTAGAAATATTTAAAAAAATTTAATTTTGGGGTACAAAACCCCCCCAAACTACCCGTTCCCATTGACCGATATGTCTGGTTTACGAACTCGTCCGAGCATTTGTTGGAATACACGTCTCTACCAAATTTGGTCTCGATCGGACCATTTTTACGAGAGTTATCGTGTTCACAGACACACACACATATATATATATATATATATATATATACATATATATTTGAGTTGGTAAATGAGGGCTACTATTAATATTAAATAATTATGCATAACTTAGTACCCTTTTTTTTTGTGTGAGAAATTATTTTATTTAAAAATTCACAACATGTTTCAGAACTCAGTCCATTATCAAGTGGTGTACACCATACATACTTGATACAATACACCACTTGATAATGGACTGAGTTCTGAAACATGTTGTGAATTTTTAAATAAAATAATTTCTCACACAAAAAAAAGGGTACTAAGTTATGCATAATTATTTAATACATATATATAAAAATTTTAACGACTATTGTTTTTGGTCTCTGGGCACCTAAAGAAGAAAAAATAACATGGTCCCGGGCTTAACTCTTGCCATGAGACCTACGGTAATAGCTACTTCCCTATGGGAAATTCGCTAATACTTCCCTATGGGAAATTCGCTAAAAATGAATAATTCTAGGCAATGTAGAGACAAAACTCTATTTTTATTTATACAGGGTGTTCATTAAAGTCGGGCACAAACTTCGAGGGGTGATAGTAGTACTCATCAAAATAAACAAAAAATCACGTGTAACCATTTGTCGAAAAATCCTTCGTTTAGCCGCTAGCCGCCATTTTGTATTTTTTATAAAAAACTGTATACATCAAGAAATATTTAAGATACAGAAACCAAACTTTGCACACATCTATTGGTTAAAGAGAAAAATATTTACAAAGTATCATTTAATTTTCTTTTATATTTTCAAAATGGCGGCGGTTAAAAATATTTAAATGAAAATAACAAAAAAACCATTTACTTTATAAAGTTTTTACAAAAAAGATTGAAATTTTAATTTCAAATCGAATGGTACTTTGGTGAATGAAATCCGTCCATGGATAACCGGGAAATGCACTTTTAAAGTTTGAAAGTTAAAGAACCCGCCTTGTGCCAGCTAAACTCCGCTTCTTAGCCACGGCCACTCCGTTGTGGCACGTGGGCCCTGTATTTTAACTTTAAAAGTGCATTTTCTCGGTTATCCGTGGACGGATTTCGTTCACCAAAGTACAGTTCGATTTGAAATTAAAATTCCAATCTTTTTTGTATCTTGTAAAATTTTTTATAAAATTTTACAAGATGTTAATGTTTTTTTTGTTATTTTAATTTAAATATTTTTAACCGCCGCCATTTTGAAAATATAAAAGAAAAAAATAAAAAAGAAAAAATAAATATGTGTGCAAAGTTTGGTTTCTGTATCTTAAATATTTCTCGATATATATAGTTTTTTGTAAAAAGTACAAAATGGCGGCTAGTGGCTAAACAAAGGATTTTTCGACAAATGCTTATAGGTGATTTTCTGTTTATTTTGATGAGTACTATCACCCCTCGAAGTTTGTGCCCGACTTTAATGAACACCCTGTATAGATAATGGTTTAATTGTCAAGTAATGCTATGTAATAAAGCTGGGTACTGATTTATTTTCTTTGTACTGATTTGTTTAGGATTTCAGGTTTACATTTTGGTATGTTAATCTTTTTCTCTAAACTGAATCCTACAACCCATAACAAAGGACGGACGGGCTTACTGCTAGTTAACAAGTAAAATTTAAAAGTAAAAGACGTAAAACCTACATAGCTAAATACATCATCAGTAAATATCCACAAACTTAATATAAAAAAGTATCCCTTTTAACACATTTAAAAAACCCCAGGTGTTACTTTTTTCCAAAGTTATTTGCAATTAAAACGTAATAAACTTTTTTTTCTTAGATATCAGATTTCAGTTATTTATTTTTAGAAGCCTGAAAGTTGTAATGACTCTTTATTTCAATTTTATTTCAGGATCCAACACCAGAAGTGAGACAGAGCTCATTTGCTCTACTTGGGGATCTGACAAAAGCATGCTTTCAGCATGTTCATCCCTGTATAGGTTTGTAAATATAGTTTTTTCACTTTATACTCATACAATTAACCTGTTGGGAGTAATGACAAATGAGCCCATTTGAGTACGCCCATCATGTGACGTTTGTTCCCCCCTGAGGATCCACGTCATGTGAAGGGATTGATGGATATTTGATATTTCTTAAAATATTACGAATAAATTAAAAATGTATTGGTTTATTACACCTGAAAACATTTAAGTAAAATAATATTTAAAACGAATAATTTAGAACAGATGCGTAATTTACTAGGCAGAGTAAATTATGTCTTGTCAGGTTGGTATCGTCGATGTTTCTCCAGAATGGGCTTAGCGCCAATGTGATAGTGCGTACGCTACTTAGTGTTCAACTGATCTTCTATCTGTTAGGTTATTATAGTGATTTTTGTTGCCGTTTACTTATTGACTCCTTTGTAATGGCCAATAATGGGTGATTACTAGAGGTGTGCGGATAGTGAATTATTCTTTCGGATCGGATTCGGATCGGATAGTTATCGGATTCGGATACTCGCAATAACAAAGTGAAATCAGACTTATCTAAGAATAAATTAGGAAAAAATCAATAAAATGTTATCAAAATTATTAAATGGTACATCAAAAATCATAAATTCTTCATAGGGTGAACAACAAAACTAAAATTTTTACTTCACTGAATTTAAAAGTACCAGTAACAAATTTTAATATGGCGTAATTCACAAATTAAATCAACAGAAACCTTATATTCGCCATCAACTTTCTACTAATTCATCAATTCATTCTACTAATCATCAACTAATTCTCAATTTTATTTCACGATTCAATTATTTTATTTATTACAATGATAAAAACAAATCACCCTTAACAAAGAATCAAGATTTGACAGACGACGTTGGCTCGATGCCATCGGCTATCTGCGTATCGGCAGGGTCAGTGACAGTGCAGCTGCTATCAAACAAAGGCCTGTGCGCAAGCGCAGAGTTGGAATATTTGGCAGATAAAATACCTCGATCGGCTGTGTAACAATATTGAAACCCGTGAAATTATGGTACCTCGTCGTAATCTAGTTAGTTATTCATCTTAAAATTATCTAAAAATGTAAAACTAATAACGATTAAATTCATTTAACAAAGAGAAAATGTAGATTGAAAACAAGTGGGAAATTTGTTGGTTATGTGAACACCGAACGACGAAATAGGCCAAATGTAAATTTGGCAACACTTTATCGTATTGCTCAAACCCGGAGTAGTTGAGAATGCGATAACTAAACAATTGATCGTCTACGTAGACGATCAGAATGAAGTAGTATTATTTTTGCTGGAAGCCCCGTCGCAAAACGAGCTATTTTGATGGTTTGTTACCAATAACATTAAATCAACGATTCAATTCAGTCGTGCATAGCGATGTACTACTTTAGTCATAGTAGGTACCGGTAAAAGTCGTATTATCATATTTATTTATACCGATTAAAACATTATTAAAACTCATTAAAAATAATTAGTTGATACCTCAAGGACGTATCATCCTTAAATATATCCGTGATAAATGTAAAGGAGTACTAATAAGATGTAGTCACAATAGAAGTACGATATTTAGTTATCGTGGATTAAAGGACACAGCGGCACTGGCATTTTGCCATTATTAGCGTCTACTACGCATTACAAAAACCAGGAAGCCGTAACCTTACTTTGGTTTGGTTGTTGCTACATTCGATTGTTTCATTCACTATTTTATTGTTTATTATCGATTAGTTAATTCAGCATAACCTTACTTTGGTTTGGTTGTTGCTACATTCGATTGTTTCATTCACTATTTTATTGTTTATTATCGATTAGTTAATTCAGAATAATGATTTGAAAATTAATTTTAATATCTAAACCAATTAAAATCATTCAAAATCCTGAAACTTCTAAATATACCGTTTAGTGTAATTATAGATTCACTCTTCAAAAACACATATTTTGGGGACATATTTCACGTTGTCATAATGCTTAGCGATTCGAATCGCTATTAGTGTGACGGGCATACTCCTCAACCTGTTAAACCTGATATGTTTTTCAAGACTTAAATTTGAAAAAAGTAAAGATGAAGAAGAGTCTTTTATACCTACAATATAGGCTTTGAGCTAAATGACACCCACAAAAATCCCTGAGGGAGTTTTATTATGTCATTGGCACTTGACACACAAAGACGAACCTAAGGAAATTAAAGATGTATCATTAGTATAATGTTGTATTGGTAACATTATTTTGTGGTCAAACAATACATGCATATGCAGGGTGTTCTTAAGAGGTGTGGGGAGAATCTGCTTGCTAACCTTTTGAAGTATTGTTTCTGGAAAGTATTGTTTCTTCTTCTTAGAAAACAGAAAATAAAATAAATGATTCAGATAAATGATTACATTTTTTACATATGTACAAACTAAGTATACTTCAACAAAAATACTCAATTTTAAGCGTGAGGAATTTCCTACTGGCAATTTTTTTACTTAAAAAAAAAATCATTATAAAATGAGTTTAGTAATCTTTTTTCATACTTTATTTTGTGAATAAAATTATAAACTAAATTTCTTTTACCTGTTACATTTACCTTACTTATTTATGAACAAAACAAAACCAAAAGTATAAATTTTCATCGGTAAATAATGAAATAATGAAAGTTAAAAGCTAAGAACTGTTTTTTAGCTGTTTTACCAATTTTATCCAAATTTTAACCTGGCATTTCTTGCACATGCTATAGGAATAACGCCTGTCACCAAAAGGGTTAAATTTATGTTCTGTTTTTAAGATTTGTCTCAGCGTTTGTTTCATGTTTCAGCGGATTTTATACCAATCCTTGGTCAAAACCTCAACCCAGAGTTGATATCTGTTTGCAATAACGCTACTTGGGCTATTGGAGAAATATCAATAAAACTTGGTAAGTAAATTCTAAATTTATTTGAGTAGGCACTATTAGATGTTTTTGAGCATCAAAGTAGCTTATTTGTAGTTTGACTGGATGATGAATTTGAGAACATTATTGAGATCAGTTGTTGTAGTTAACTTTAAGCGAATTTCCCATAGGGAAGAAGCTATTACCGTAGGTCTCTTGGTAAGACTTAAGCCCGGGACTATGTTATTTGTCGTCTTTAGGTGCCCAGAGTCCAAAAACAAGTCGTTAAAATTTATATATATGTATAGATGTATATATTTATATATATATGTCTGTGAACACGATAACTCTCGTAAAAATGGTCCGATCAAGACCAAATTTGGTAGAGACGTATATTCCTACAAATGCTCGGACGAGTTCGTAAACCAGACATATCGGGCAATTCGAACGGGTAGTTTTGGGGGGTTTTGTACCCCAAAATGGGGTTTTTTGAGTTTTTCACATGTAATTTTTAAAAACTTCTAATTTTATATTTCACCATTGGAATCAGCTTAAAAAACTACACAATTAAGTTCCTTAAAGTTTTTCTCTATCTCCAACGGTTACCGAGATATTAAAAAATCTAAACACAGTACGTTGTATTGTGGGGCAATGTTAATCTTATGAAGGATAGGGAAAAATTAATATTTCCCATATTAATCAATAATTTTGGATAAAACTTGATATTTAGCTTCATGTGGTTGAGGTCTATCCATTTATACTTAAAAATCATAGTTTATGCGTTTATCATGGCAGCAAACCTGCATACTCTTTTCCCATGTTAATCTTATGGAGAATAGGCAAACTCCTTTATTTATGGACATATGTTGATGAAAGTTGGTATAAATGTTAAAAATAAAAATTTTTGATGGTATAAATGCCTAATCTCAGTGTTCCTGCTCACTCTTTCCCATGTTAATCTTATGGAGAATAGGCAAATAGTTCTCATGTTTATCGACAGATTTTGACCAAACTTGTCATATATTATTATTATTTTTATTATATTATTGATTTGGAAATTCGCTGAGTACGCAGATCTGCTGCGACGGGGGTATTTATTATACTCGTATCCAATCATTTCAAGCCCTGACACCCTGTAGATCTTACCAACAATAATTGGAGACTTGACACTTCTATTAGCTTCAATCAATTACTTATTAATTAATTATTGATGAGGGATTTTATGCCTTTTTACTTTATTTTATATATTTTCTGAATTAATATGATATATTTGGTTGGCATAAATGATATTCTGGAACAATAACCTCATTATTTATAATTGAGGAGGTGCAGACCTCCTGAGCAACTGTTAAATAATTAATATCAATTTTAAATTAGGTTTACCCTGTCAAGAATTATAATATGAAATCTAATTTCAGGTGAAGAAATGAGGCCTTATGTTGGAATGGTGCTAGCTCAGTTGACTGTGATAATCAACAAACCCAACACACCCAAAACCCTTTTGGAGAATACAGGTCAGTTATAAGTCCAATGACGCTCTAGATGTAGGTAGATTACTGTTGCTCTGTGTTTGTTGATCATTTGTGTTACTGACCCCAACTGATAGTTTGGTGTTAAAGGACATTGGAAAACTACTCGTACCTCCAGTTAACCTGAAAATGTTGCTGGAATCTTATTGTTTGTGCATGTTAAAAAGTTTTTCTAAATAAGTTGAATTAAATTTTATAACAAATTCAATTTCTAAATAAGTTGACTAATTTTTATTCTTTTACTTAAATTTGTTTTTATCCTCTTCTACCTTCGATTTTTGGGCTACTTATGAAATCTTTTCAAGAACATTATTGCATACAATTTACACTAGGGCCTATTATGTATTTAATAATTAATTTCTTTAATTTGTGGGTTCTGATAATTGACACTGTTGTGTGTGGTGCACAAAAAATAAAATATTCTCTTTCATGTTAATTCTTTATATTATACAATATTAATAGTTATTTGGCTCACAGCTTATTTTTACAATGTACTTACTATATTTACATTAAATTAACAAAAATTGCTGATATTCTCAGAAAATAAATCAGAAGCAGTATTACTCAATATAATATAAATGCTTTTTCTTATAAACAATTGTAAGGTTGGATCGTGAATGTTGTAAATTAAGTGGGAATAACTATAAAACGACTAACTTTACCCAAAGTGCTGTAACATTTAACATACGGTCACCTCCCCAAAAAAGTGAGATAGTTGAGAATTGAAATAATACGTTGTTTTCATTTTAACTTTTTGCCTGTCTATGAGTGTTTGTATCTTTGACTCCAAACTGTGGCATACCAAACAAATATAATTATAGTTTATATTATTTTTGAGATACTAATGGTATAAAAACTAAAAATATTGTAATTATGAAAATAGATGCAGTATTTAAGTCCCCATCTTTAATGAACCATCCAAAATAATTAATTCTCTCGGTTTCATGATTATTCCATAAGCTAGACTTCCTAAAGACAATACATTCAACTGATTTTTATTAGGTATATTAATGATAATCACCCTTAGGGAAGTTCATGACAGAGATCAGCTAGATTCCCCTTTTTACTTTCTCCCCTTATACATAGTATATGGAGAAAGTATTGTTTTCGTCAAAATTTTTGAATTTGAGCTGAGAGTGAATATACTTAGGGGAGTTTTGGGGTCCCCTGAATCCAAAAAGTGGGTTTCGACTTGATGTCTGTCCGTGTATGTGTCAGGATGTGTACAGAGCCACAGCCTACCCCATTGTTCCAATTTAGATGAAATTTGGCATGTATGTATATATACTCACCGTACCTCCAGGCGATTTTCATTTTTTTGAATTTTTGATTTTTAAGGGTAGTTCACCTCTAAAAAATCCTAAAAAATGTGAAAAATCCAAATTTCTCAAAAACAGCTCTAACAATTTTGATTAAAGTCTGATAGTTTATAGTGCACAGAGTACTAAATATTTTGAAGCGACCCGCATGTCTGTAAAAATGATGGTTCAAAAGTTATTTATTGGCTTTTAATGTAAACAAAATTTTAAATTTTCAGCGAAAACAATAAAAGTAAAGTATAACTTGACTGGCACCGTTGAAACCATCTTAAAAAAATAAACCAATTAGTATTTTTAATTACTTGTCTACGACTAACGGTTTCAGAGAAAAGTTAAATTTACTGTCCATGATAAACGCAGTACGCTGTCTGTAAGCGCCCAATGTTATTCTTATGGAGATTATTAAAAAAATAATAATTTTTTTCCTTATTTTCCAAACGTTTTCCATGACACTTGGTATGAAGCGTAAGGTAAAATCACCCAACAAAACCAACTCAAAAAAGCTTGTTATTACCGGGTGCATGGGGGTTTCCCCCATACAATTTGAACAATTAATTTAACTTTTCTCTCTTGTTTTTATTTTCAGAAATGTGATGATTATTTTTGAAATAAATTATTAAACGATATATAGATAACTTTGAAGAACATGATAGTTTTACTACGGATGTCTTTTTTAAGTTTACTTAAGGGAGAAAGTATGTGTCAGTCCACTGATACAGTTTATTTACATTCTCCCACCTCTTTCATAAAATTAGAAAAGAATTATTTTAAAACTATTTTAATTTCATTTTTAATTTGTGTATCCCATTTTGGGGTTTCTAGAACAAAAAAGTATTGTTTTCAAAGTGATATTAAAAGTAACCTTTTTATGGATTTTCAATCGTAAGTTTCAGTACAATGAGCGGCATGTGGTCAGCATAGCGCATGCTTCAACGTGTTAGTGCTAGCATTCTAGGCCAGGATGCGCTACTGAAGTCGTAGCTTCCCAATTGCCTCTTGGGGTTGGGTGAATCCTGGGAGAATTGATATTGCATTTGTGTTGCTTATTGCTTCAGGTGGGATTTGAACCCACAGCTTCAAGCTCCGTAAACCGGCAATTTAGATCACACGGCCGAAAAATTGACCGAAATAACTATATTTGACAACATTGTTACGTAGTACAGTGGAACTTGGTTATAACGTCATTGAAGGGACCACACAATTAATGACGCTATATCAGAGTGACACTATAAAAGAGGTTTCATAATTTTAGTTTAAAACCGAGGAAAAATAGAAAAACCCATTTTTTTACATGAAATTAACACTTTTAATGAAGGTAATTTGAAATACACATAAATGTTTATGTTTATGACTGACGGAACTACTCAATACTGTATAAAAATCGAGTTTAAAAATATTGCAATGAAGTTCGGCTTGGTGAAATCAACTGTTTGCTCGTTTTTAAAAAACAAGTCCGAACACACGTCTCCTATCTTACGTCCCTCCTCACACGCTCTTATAACTCACACTTAAAAAATTAAAATAACGAAAAACAAACTGTAAAAGACGTACACTGAACTAACGATAGCTGCACGAACTGTAGGTACGTACGTACGGTATCACAGTGCTTTGACGCGACGTGAGTCACTGACACTGGCCTTGATGACGGCAACAGCGGATATAGGGTAGGGGGAGGGGGTTGGGGTGGTTAGCGGTAAGACAGCAATAAAATGCAGTTTCTAAAAATAGAATGGGGTATCTAGCTAAACAATAGCCGCGGCCCTCACGTTGCACCACCGACCGAAATTTCTCTCTTTAGCTATACGTTGCCTTCATCTCGGCCCGATTTTCTTGATGTTAAATATGAGGTTTTAGAATTTACTGTCGATACATCCGAGGTTTTACCTATGTAAATACCTATAGTTTGGCGGGACCTAAAAATAAATGACGTTATATCCGAGTTGACGTTATGGCCGAGGCCGCAATAACCAAGTTGCACTGTACTAAACAAATTACAGAAAAATAGTTTACACATTCTGTGCGGGCGTACACGATCGATCGTTGCTACGCCCAGACACAGCCCGGTCAATTTCGGTTTATCGTCATATAGCAACCAAAACTGTCAGTGTTATCCTGCATTTGCCGGAGGAGGACTATTGCCGGTTGGTTACCTTGGGGGAAAGTATCTCTTATAACGTGGACTCTGGGACAGCCTGACAACACGCCAAGCCGTCCTCTGGGCGCTGAGAGGCTGATATCGACCACACAAAAATGATTTCATTTATGGTGAATCGGATGCATTTTGATAAATAGGAACGTTTTCATGCTTCCTTCTTATATATGGAAGTAATTTCACAAATAAAATTTTTCAGCTCCGCTAAAAACTAAGGGTGTGCGAATATTCGAACTTCGAATATTCGAGTCTCGAATATCGCCGATATTCGGTTCGACTCGAGATATCTGACAAAGTTCGGTGTCTGTCGAATATTCGAAGACGGTCGAATATTCAAAGACGATAAATAATATAAAAGTGACGTATGTCAAAGCAAAGCTATAGAGTTTTCATTTTAAAGTTCAGAATTAGGATACCATTAGGCAGCTAATTCAGTTGAAAACTAATAATGTAACCAATGCTTTATCATCTGACTACAGACGGATAAAGATGGTACCGATTCTCGATCGATGCCGAACTGACAGCTTTCGTTTCCTTCCTTGCGCAGCATAAAAGTAGTTCCATATTTTCACTGATAATATCTATTCCTAAAAAATCCTTTAGAGGATAATGCAACATTCAAAAGGGAGAATTACAATGGACGGCTATTATTTCGAAAGTTTCATGGTATGGCTAGTCAAGATAAAATGTTTTTTATTTTCATAGGCTTGTTATACCACGGCCACAGTGATAAAAAATCTAGGTTGCACTTATAGAGTGAAACATGAAGTTTTTATTGTTGCATAAAACATTGTTTCAATACGGTATTAAAAGCTTGGAGGAAACCATTTTTTAAAAACAGTAAAATGGTGGCTCACAGTATAACGGGATGTATTTTGACAAGAGCAACAGACAATAGAGGCAGCCAGGTGGCGGGGTCAATGTTACAAAAACTGACCTTGAGCTTTGGACCGGCAGAAGGGTGTAGGGGTTTGTTTATATTTGAACCAGGTTGTTTCAATTCATTTCTCAGTCAAATATTTTCACTTCCCTGCGTATTACTATCTGGTTTAAACAAGTTATTTATTACGTTCTTACTAAAATAGATACTTTTAGCACACTCAATAAAGGGTTAAAATATCAACTTTAAAAATAACTACATTAATAATTTTATAATGTTGAATCTTAATTAATTTTATAAATGTGAACTTGATAAGAAACTACTCATAATAATTCTTAAACTATTCATAATTTAGCATTATAAATTAAAAGAAATTGTGCTATGCAACTGTTGTAAATTGTGGATTATTATTAAATTGATTTTATTTATGATATGATACAAAATTTCAATTTAAAAATGATTTTTACCTCAGTATTTAATATTACAATTTTGCTTGCTTCATCAATTGGCCATAATTAATATTTAAAATTTTACTTATTTTTCAATATGTATTATTTTTTAAAGATATTGATTTGTTTAATTGTAACAATGGTTAAATCAGTTTTTGTATTTTTACTTTCTCCCCTTATACATAGTATATGGAGAACAATTACAATTTACAACTAACAATTAATTTAACTTAGTCTCTCTTGTTTTTCTTTTCAGAAATATGATGATTATTTTTGTAACAATAAATTATTAGAAGATATTTATATAAACTTTGAAGAACATGATAGTTTTATTATAGATTGTCTTTTTTAAATTTACTTAAGGGAGAAAGTATGTGTCAGTCCACTGATACCGTTTATGAATTGAGAGGATTGAATAGCAAATCATATATACAGGCCCTATATCATTTAAAAGCCTTCAATTACTACATTTTTTAAATTAGGCTGTTCACACCCAAGATTTGAAGATTACCTAAATGGATGAAAATAAACGCTTACGCTAATATTCGATTCGAAAATATTCGATATTCGGAATAGTAAATAAATATTCGATTCGGGTTCGATTCGAACCCAAATATCACTATTCGCACATCCCTACTAAAAACTATTGTAATTTTTTAGCAGTGAACGTGTTAATATCAATTTAATAAAGTCACAAGTTCAGACGATCCAAGACACGTAAACTTGAGTACGGAAAATACCGTCATAAAAATTAGTTACTGTGGCATATGAGTATTCTTTGCTATTGTTTTGTAAATCCATATTTAAAGGTTTGTTTTGACATTAAATATCAACTATATTCTGATACTCCGTGTGACTACCGAAATACAACAAAGTGTTATATTGCATAAGGCAATTTTGGTGTAAAAAATTATCGGTAATCAAATAAGTTTCAAAATCATATAGGAACCTCACACTAGCTCATGGCATACTTGAATTTCAAAAGAATAATAATTTGGTAATTTTAATGTCTCCACTTACACTCACATTGAAGAATTTTTTTTAAATTTTAGTTTGAATGTATTAGATAGAAGGTCAATTAGGTGAACTAGTGTATTGTAGGGAGGAAGACTTGTAAGCTTGGAGTCAAAGATAAGCACGTATTGTTTGCATCCTTTAATACCTTGATATGGGTAATAAAAATGGCAGTAAATGTTTTTCTTTTCCTATTAAAATTTGGTACAGACATTTTGAACAATGCTGGTTATAAGTTTTATTTTTCTAGTTCATGCATTTTATGCTTGCTGATTTAATATTAGTTTGCTTTCACCTCTAAATTAGTTTCAGCATTTTATTACATGTGCGATTCATGTAGTTTACTTGTATAATATTTTTTTTATTTTATTTAAATCATTTCTAGAGATATTAAGATTTCCTAAATCTTAAAACTACCATTTTCTTGTTATATATTATGTGTAGCAGTAAAGCTAGTTGTAATTATAATTTTTTTACGAATACTTCTTATGTAGATTTTTTCCTTTTAAAGTGAATGAAATGGCACTAAGAATAATGGCATATTTTTGTAATGCTTTAGGTTTAACCTCATATTACACTTGTTCTAGAAAAATTATTTGGAAATGAGTGAAATTTTTATGTGCTTAGTTTGACAAGAAATATAATTTGATGCTAGATTTTATACTTTTCAATCAGTGCATAAAACTAAAATTTTTGTCTCCAAGATGTCACAAATAAAAACACTGGTATTTAATATCATCATCAAAGAAAAGAGTAAAAAGATTAGTAGAGTATGATTTAAACTATAAGATTTTCAAGATACTGTCTGAATATAATTATTAATTTCAAATAATGCTTTATTAAAAGAACTTTTTTTTGAAAATATGGATGGATTTTAACGATAGGTTTCCAAAAATCGTTCTTCAGCCAAATATCTAATTGTTCATTTTTGTATTAAAATTAGTGATTTTAAAGTGGAAAACTAAGACATTTTATTCACTATAAAGTTAACAAGTTCATCATTTAAGAAGTAAATATTGTGTTTAATAATCAGTTGAATTCAGGTAGTTGATTATAAATATGGTTTGTAGGCCTATGTATGCTTATGACATATTTTTCTTTGTCTTGCATTTATTAACTGGTTTACATTATTGGGATTTAAATTTATTTCGTTCTCTCTTTACATATTAATCTTCCAATTTTAGTTTCACAATTCTTATCTTTTATTGTTTAAAATGTTAGTGGAAGGCAATTTGAAAGAGGTGTAGCTGTTGTGTTGAATGTATGAAATAAATTTCAACTTTAATAAAGTTAAATAAACTTTATCTGAAAAAAATCTGTTTGATTAATAGATTTTGGGTTTCACAGGTTTTGAAGTAGCGTAAAGTGCTTGGGTTAAAGTAGAGAGTAAATGTAGAGAGGGATTAAATGATTGTAAATCAAATAACACTTTTGAAATTTTGGATTATACTGACCACACCTGTGTAGGCTAGCAACGTATATTCATATATAACATTCAATGCTCTGCAGAGTAAGGTTAGTTAATATTTTTTTACTATCATTAACCAACCTAACTTCGTCGGGCACTATTATGTCAGAATAAACAGTATATTGCACGGGTCTACCAGTACACTATGAAAGTGGTAGTACCCATCTTTCTTATTCATTTTTGGGACATATTAGCTTGTGCCTACTTATTATACTTCAAGATATTAAATTTATCAGGTCATCATCATTAATCAGTCAATTGTTTATAATTGAAAGAAGACATTTGTTGGTATTGGTCACCCTTTTTTACTAATTGACTGGATCATATACAGAGTTTGGTTTGGAAGTATTATGTAGCAGCCCTTCAATGAACCCCATATTCATAACTAAAGCAGAGAAACATCCACACATGTGATGAAATATTGCCACTGTCCTGATAGTATAATGCAATATTGTTGAAATATTAACATATTTGTTTAATTAAATGTACTCAGTTTATTAGATTTTGATGTAAAGAACATTTTTTTAGTACATAGAAATATAAAAACAACTAAATTGAGCATTAAGTTTATACTGTTATATGAACTACTTTTAGCTAATGTTTACTTTGAGATTAAAAGAAATTTGGTAAACTAAAGTTGATGGAAAATAGAAGTTAACCTTCACTAAGATATTTAGGATATATAAAACTTTTATATACATATATATACAGGGTGTTTCAGAATTCCCTACCAATACTTTAGGGAATTGTTCCTGGGTAAGCAACATATCTAAATATCATATTTAAATTGTCCGGAAGTCCTTAGTTACTCACACAGCCTCCATTTTGTTTTTTTCACTTTTAATATTTTTTCTGAATAATGGTTAAACGTACAGAATTGCAACTTTGCACAAACATTTATGGTAAATAGACAAAGCTACAAAAAAATTATGACAATTTCTCAAATTCATAAAACAAAATGGCGGCCATTTAAAATTTTGTTTCTCAAATAACTCGTGAACCAATGATTTAAAAGAAAATTTACAAGAATAACTTTTTTTAGGTAATGTAATTACAAATCGATTGACAGCAAATTGTTTTAAATTAGAGAAATATTAACTGAGATATGGTAGCTTTAGTGATAGGTGACCGCTAGAGCTTAGTTGCAGTGCATGTCAAGGAATGCGACTAACGTCTGCCATAACAATTTTAATGACACTAAGCAGGTGGAGACTGTTGCATTGTTGTGGCAGACTTAAGTCGCATGCCTTAACCTGCACTGCAACTAAGCTCTAGCGGTCACCTATCACTAAAGCTACCATATCTCAGTTAATATTTCTCTAATTTAAAACAATTTGGTGTCAATCGATTTGTAATTACATTACCTAAAAAAAGTTATTCTTGTAAATTTTCTTTTAAATCATTGGTTCACGAGTCATTTGAGAAACAAAATTTTAAATGGCCGCCATTTTGTTTTATGAATTTGAGAAATTGTCATAACTTTTTTGTAGCTTTGTCTATTTGCCATAAATGTTTGGTCAAAGTTGCAATTCCGTACGTTTAACCATTATTCAGAAAAAATATTATAAGTGAAAAAAACAAAATGGAGGCTGTGTGAGTAACTAAGGACTTCCGGACAATTTAAATATGATATTTAGATATGTTTATTACTCAGGAACAATGCCATAAAGTATTGGTAGGGAATTCTGAAACACCCTGTATATATATATTAAAAGATATAGGGACAGTTAGGTGAACGGAACATCGAAGAGTATAATTAATTATTTCAATTATTTCTTTAAAAAATTTTCCTCACATTTTGTGACTTGGTATTCAACTTTGTAACTTGTTTTGATGAGTAATATTTTATTCATTAAGCACTATATTGGAAAGTCTTAAAATTAAATTGCTCCTAGAAATGATTTAAAGAAGTTAGTAACCACGTTTATTATTGCTCATGGCAAATAAATGAAATACATTTCTATGGTTAAATTGGCATTTACTATTTAGTTTTTGCAAATATTAATTAAGTTGATTTAACGAAGTTACTCATGTACCTTTGATAAAATTTTAGAATTTTTTGTAATTTGGTTGTTGCTTGACTTAACAAGCAGAAATTGGTGGATTGTTTATTTTTTAGCCTAAGTAAGATTTCAAAATACTTGCAATTTAATATATATATATATATACATTTATGAGTATTGAATCTAATATTATATATAAATTACAAAGTAAAAATGTTATTCGTGTAAATGTTTTGGTTGTGGTTATTTAAGCAATTCATTCCCATATAAAATTCTGCTATAGTAAGTAACAGATGACAAGTTTATCATTGAAGATTGAAATATTTACGGTAAAGTCCGGTTTATCTGGATAAATGTGGCGAAGTTCAAATCCGGGTAGTGGAAAATAAGGATAATCTGCATATCACGGGATATGGACGCTCACGTCGACATAGATAATGATCGTGAATAGCAATATTAGTGCTGCGTACTGCATATAACTAATTTACAGCATGCAGCTGCCAAAAATATTAGAGGCGATTGATGTTTTCAAAAAGTTTCAAATTTGATTCAAACATGAATCATGATAAGACTGGAAAACAAAGCAGAACTTTTTCATTAGTTTTAAGTGAGAATACTGGGTGAACCGGGGTTACTTTGCTGCAATATTTAGAATAAACGTTTGTCATTGAGCTTAAAATTCCTTAAAATTTATTCAAGTTATTAAAAAATCTATCATTGGTTTGTCAATTGTCGTCTTTTAATTAAATTCACTTTAATTAAAAATTAAAGTATAGTATTTACAAAACTATATTAATAATTTAACTATGATGAAGATTTGATTGTACAGTGGAACTTGGTTATAACGTCTTTGAAGGGACCACACAATTAATAATGACACATCAGAGTTACACTATAAAAGAGGTTACATAATTAATTTAAAACCAAGGAAAATTTAGAAACACATTTTTTAGACGAAAGTAACACTTTTAATGAAGGTAATTTGCAATACACCTAAGAGTTTATGTGTAGCCTATAACTGACTGAACTATTCTTTACTGTATAAAAATCGAGTTTAAAAATATTGCAATGAAGTTCTTGTATTAAACAAAAATATAAATAAATATACAAAAATATAAATAGATAAACAAAAGTATACAAAAATATAAAAATAAAGTAACCAATGCACAACTTACAAGCACGTTCATAAAAGTCCTACTGGGCAAAGAAGTCTGTAATTTTCTCCTGAACATTTCTCTCGGAAAAATACATTTTCTCCGTCGTGTTGTGGAGGTGTTGAGCTGCTTTGTGTGTGGTGGTAGACGCCTCTCGGAAGCGGATATATCGGCAAATTGTTTCAGCTGCTTTTAAAGCTTCTTGTGTTGTTGGGACGACGACATCTTCCTCACCGTCATCTTCCTCTTCTTCGGCATTTACTTCTGCTTCCATATTTTGAACTTCATTTACAATTTCTGTGTCACTCAGCATTTGAAATGTTTCCACCTGGTTGTCCACTGATACATACTCATCAAGATCAAGTAGAGAATAATTTTGGTTGACATTAAAACCCTTTATCCATTCTGAGAGCGGCAAATCATCGTCTTTGTTGTCATCAGGGACAGCTTTGCTTTCCTAAAGCACCTTGATATATTCCTTGGTGTCACTTCTCTCCAAGCATTCACTAAGTATTGGATTGCATTCAGGATGGTTATGTTAACTGGCTGTGCAGTGTCCATGCAGACAATAATTTTTTTCAAAAGTTGAATTACGATAATTGCATTTAAGGCATCTTATGACGCCTTGGTCCATTGGTTGCAAAACACTTGTGTAATTGGCAGGAAAAAACACTAAATTAATATTTGTTAAATTTAACTTTGGGTGGGCAGTGCAATTATCAACGAGGAGCAGAATTTTCCTCTTTCTTGTTGCCAAGTCCTTATCCCATTTTCTTAGTTCATCCTCGAAAATGGCAGAGGTCATCCAGGCTTTTTTGTTTGCAGCATAATCCACTGGAATTTTTTTATGTTCTTAAAATATCTAGGTTAAGCACTTTTACCAATAACTAAAAGCTTATTTTTTTCAGTACTGGTCATGTTTGCACATACCAAAACAGTCAATCTAACTTTGGACAGTTTTCCGCCGTCTCATTTTTCATTTTTAAATTAATTGAAGCGTCTTATCTGGGGTTAGTTTGTAAAACAATCCTGATTCATCAGCATTAAACGTGTCTTCATCTTTGTAGGATTCTCTCACAACTGGCCATGTTTTAGTCAATGAATCATTAGTGACACTCAGATCAACGGATTTTGCCTCATCGCAAATCTTTGCAAACGAAATTGAATGTTTAGCCTTGAAGCGATCTATCCAGCCGTTGGAACAAGTGAAGTCGACTCCAAACATCTGTCCAAACTCCATAGCTTTCTCCTTCAAAAGTGGACCACTCACAGGGATATTGGCACTGCGACATTGCTTAAACCATGTTAGCAGAGCAGCATCGATATCTGTGCGTTCACATCCCCTTATTCGTTTCACATTTTCACCATCTTGTTTAGATGCCCTTAAAATCTACTCCTTGTTTTTTTAAAATGGAACAAAATTTTTTTAAATAATGAAAAACAAACTGTAAAGGACGTACACTCTAACGATAGCTGCACGAACTGTAGGTACGCACGGTATATGTCTGTAGGTACAGAGCTTTGACGCGACGTGAGATGAGGCGAGATGTCACTAACACTGACCTTGATGACGGCGACTGCGGATGTAGTGTAGTGTGTGGGGGGTTTGGGAGGTTAGCCGCCAGACAGCAATAAAAGGCCGTTTCTAAAAATAAAATGAGGTATCTAGCTAAACAGTAGCCGCAGCCCTCACTTTGCACCAAGACCGAACTTTCTCTCTTCTGAATGCTATACGTTGCCTTCTTCTCGGCTCGATTATCTTGACGTTATATACAAGGTCTTGGAAATTACTGACGATACATATGAGGTTTTTACTATGTAAATAGCATTAGTTTGGCGGGACCTAAAAATAAATTACGTTATATCCGAGTTGATGTTACGGCCGAGGCCGCAATAACCAAGTTGGACTTTACTGAGTATACTTTAATGAGTATACTTTACCAGATTATGTGTCTACAGCATATTTTGGAAGTTTAAAACTTGAGATAGTACTAAAATGTTGACATTCACCAAAAGTCAGCTATAATGTTGGGATAACAATAGGAAGAAAGAATAAGAAATAACATATATACCAGATAATGAAAATTAAAACTCCTGTATTGATTGGGCTTCATTTATAATTTCCCTGTCTTCAAACCTTTTTGGAGCAAAGTCTCCCTTATAGGAGCAAAGTAACCCCGGATGGCGGTACTCCAATTAAAAAAAGAATACTAATTTTGGATGTGTGCTATGTTACACAATCATTTTTAGTGATACTTACCACAAACAGCAAGTGCTGCAATTGACTCTTTGAAGGTGCTCGAGATGAAACTTGTATATAATCATTATTACATTTTTTGACAGATCCGGAAAAGCTGGAATCTGGATGATTTGGATCCTGATAAACTGGACTTTACTGTATATATTTTGTAATAGAAAAGTTGTTGAATAATTTTTTAATAAAATGTAGATGTAAACCTAAAATATGGTCTGTAATTGGGGTTTAATATTTTATCAAATCCTAGGATTCCACCAATTGACTGTTTGGCTCAATTTATTTTGGGTGGTTATTGTAAATAACTTATTAACCCAGTTATTTTGAGTTTTCTCTTATTTCATCTGCAATTATTCGTTTGGTGTATTAGCTTGAGTACGATCATACTGTTGTGCTATGTACATGACCAAACCGAACCAAAACCGATTCCAAAACTCTGTTTTTAGATTTACGCATATTGTTTAGTATTTATTGATGATATTTATTGATTTATTGTTTTATTTTGTGTTGTTGTTTGTTTTGACCGATGGTTTGGATTTTTGTTTTGTTTCTGGTTGTTACGTAGCCATTACAATTGGCCGGCTAGGTTATGTCTGTCCTCATGACGTCGCCCCCATGTTGCACCAGTTTGTTCGACAGTGGTGTGTAATCCCTTTTTATTATTATTATTATTATTATTATTATTATAATTATATTTGTTACTGTTTAATTTTTTTACTTGATGTGAGTTTGGCTCTTAACATTTTATTAGCTTCATAAATCTAAGTCAACGTTATTCACCTTTGTCATTCAGTTAGTATATCAGAGTCAAAGACCTGAACGTAGAGTAGACTAGTTATTTTATTTATTAAAAATTCACCCCTTATTGTAAACAAACTCTGTTCAGTTTCGTGTGAATAATGAATAATAATAATTATAATACAGTTATTTATTCATCCAACACTTCTTTTAAAATTGTTTTCATAGCATTGTAACAATTTGAGTCCTTTATTATTGACAATCAACATCTAGTTAAGTCCTTTTTACCAAGTTAATACAAAATGTAAAATACGAAAACTTTTTATTACTTCATTATAATTAGTTTATTCTGAAATTACAATTTAAATAATAATTTCAGTACTCTTATTACATTCAATGTATTGAGTAGTAAAAAAATGTCCTTATAATGTAATATTAGTTATTAGATTTGAATAGCCAAACTCACATTATTATAATGTATCGTATGTTTATTTCATATTTATTTGAAATAACATAGTGTAGATTATTATTTAAGGGAAAGACTTTTGTGCATTTTTTTTTTTACAAAAACGTCAACCTCTTTGTTTAAAAAAACTAATTAAGGAACATCTTAACGAACTTTTTGGCTTCATAACAAGGTTGATAAGCGTTGTACAAATTATTATAATTATGATGAAGCAATTAAAACCTTTTTCTACTATTTGAGATTTTTCAATCTCAGTAAAAATAATTAGCATTTTTCAAATAGCAAACTGTGATGAAAATTTGTGTTAATGAGGTGAATGAGTAGAATTGGGTTGTGGGGAAATTTTGTGAAAGTCTTTCCCACAAGTTTGAAGTGAACCTGGCAGGATTTTGCTTGATTTTGTCTTGATTTTCTGATAACAAGGTTTAATTATTTTAATATATATTTATTAAGTTTAAAAATCTTTTATGTTAATTTACTATTTAACTAGAGGCAGCAATGTCGTCCTTATGTGGTGGGCGAGTGGATAAGTGAGCTGTATGAATAACCAGTAAGCCTAACACAAGTAGCTGCAAAAAACCCATTTCAATTCCTAAACTTGTATGATTCAGTATAACTGACATAGCATATTTTCAGGCATATTTAAAAATACTGAGAGCAAAGTCAAATATTAGTTTTTCGGCATTCTTATATAAACTTAATCTTTAATTTTATTAATACATTTATTCAAATGGTTAGGTAAGAATATTTTATTAATCCATTTATTCAAATGGTATGAGTTATAAACCCTCTTCTTACCTCTAATCTCACCTTAATTTTTATAAATTGTTTGATAGACTTTGTGAGATAAAAATAAAGAATATTAAAATAATTATGAATTTGCAATTAAAATTTATAGTTAAATTAAATTAAAATTAAATTTGATCAAATATCAAAATGTTGCATTATTAATTCAATTATTAAAAGGAAGGTATTTTTTATATTTTTTAACTTCATAAATGTTTTGCCCTTACCATGATCATCCCTACATAAGTACAAAGTGTACACAGAAGATAAGAAGGATTGTAAAAAAATTGTGAACTAAAATAAAAACCACATCACTTATTAATTATATTTTTCCAACTATTAGATAACTTTATAAATGAAATGAAATCCAAACCTGTATTTTATGTTGTTTTTGGGCTGAAAAATCTTTTTCCTTTTTTTATGTGACATGGATACTCTCAATTTGCAAATTTAAAGTAAGAAATATGGATCAAATCAGGTGGTGAGAATAGTAGTAGAGGTGTTCACAGCTAATCTGAGGAATGGGCCTATTTGTTCTTCTAGTAATGGTTATTTCCCATATTCAAATTGCTAAAATATATGTATCATCTTAAAAAATAAAAAATTACAAGATTAGATTATCCTACCATTTACTAAATTTGTTGTTCAAAAACTCAAAAACATTTAGTATGATTTTCAAAACAATAATTTCTTCATGATATTCTTCTCTTTTTCAATACTCGATAATTTGATGTGCCACAAAACTACAGGTGGGTAAGAGAGTGTGGTACTTAATGACATGGATATGTCTTAGCTCTGGGGGGCTGTTGGCGATTTTTAAAATGGAAAATATGTAACAGTTTCCATCGAAACCACTAGAGCTGTTGTATTGAATTTTTAATATAAAAGAATAAGAACATCAGTTTAGATGAAGTCAAAACATTACCTTTATACATGTCCATGATCTAACCTATTTCCCACAGGGAAGTGAAAATAATAATTTTTTTTAAATTCTGTCATTCTATCAGTTCATCAGAAACTTCTAAGTTTTCTGCTCATCAAATACTTTAATATATTTATTAAACCTTTTTAGTCCAATTGGAACTTCATTAGACCAGAAGTCTATTCAATGTAAAATCCTTTAGCCAACGAAATAGGTGTGAAAAATCAAATAAAATTAAAAAAATTCAATAAAAAATTGTTTCAACAGAAGAAAATTAAGAACTGAAACAAAACTAAACAGGCCTTGAACAAGTTTATATTTCAATGATTATTTTACTGTTTAAAGTTATCCACTAAAGTTTTAAATTTAAAGCAAAATAAATTCAACAGTTGTAATGGTTTTGTTTGGTTGTCATGTAAAACAGGACAAATAACTTTAAATGGCATTGTGCTAGCAGTTTTTATTTATTCTTACTCTCAGGTGGTGAGAATAGTAGTAGAGGTGTTCACAGCTAATCTGAGGAATGGGCCTATTTGTTCTTCTAGTAATGGTTATTTCCCATATTCAAATTGCTAAAATATATGTATCATCTTAAAAAATAAAAAATTACAAGATTAGATTATCCTACCATTTACTAAATTTGTTGTTCAAAAACTCAAAAACATTTAGTATGATTTTCAAAACAATAATTTCTTCATGATATTCTTCTCTTTTTCAATACTCGATAATTTGATGTGCCACAAAACTACAGGTGGGTAAGAGAGTGTGGTACTTAATGACATGGATATGTCTTAGCTCTGGGGGGCTGTTGGCGATTTTTAAAATGGAAAATATGTAACAGTTTCCATCGAAACCACTAGAGCTGTTGTATTGAATTTTTAATATAAAAGAATAAGAACATCAGTTTAGATGAAGTCAAAACATTACCTTTATACATGTCCATGATCTAACCTATTTCCCACAGGGAAGTGAAAATAATAATTTTTTTTAAATTCTGTCATTCTATCAGTTCATCAGAAACTTCTAAGTTTTCTGCTCATCAAATACTTTAATATATTTATTAAACCTTTTTAGTCCAATTGGAACTTCATTAGACCAGAAGTCTATTCAATGTAAAATCCTTTAGCCAACGAAATAGGTGTGAAAAATCAAATAAAATTAAAAAAATTCAATAAAAAATTGTTTCAACAGAAGAAAATTAAGAACTGAAACAAAACTAAACAGGCCTTGAACAAGTTTATATTTCAATGATTATTTTACTGTTTAAAGTTATCCACTAAAGTTTTAAATTTAAAGCAAAATAAATTCAACAGTTGTAATGGTTTTGTTTGGTTGTCATGTAAAACAGGACAAATAACTTTAAATGGCATTGTGCTAGCAGTTTTTATTTATTCTTACTCGTATATCCGATATTTTACAATTTTCATAGTATTGTCCCTGCTAGATGACCCTACTTGTCTACTCTGGTTTATAGTAACACACTTAGAAATGAAATCAGAATTGAGGTTGCTAAAATATACTTACAAGTGTTGAAACGGGTTTGATTCCCAATCACTTAAGATTAGCAAAACTACAACATTGTTAAAATTGCAAAAATTTCCAAAACACGTTTACCTTGTTACCAGAAACTCAATGCTTTCCAAGTTTGTTTCGCTTAATTACTTATTAAGTTTATAATTTTATTAAATTAAGTTAAATTAGTCTAACAGCATGCTTAGACTTTGACAAGTGCACTTATTCATGGAAATTAAAAAAAAATATTTGAAATGTAATACTTTAGTTAATTTTTTTTTAAATTTGGTTAATTTAAGCTTTTTTCTCATTCCCAAAATGTTTAATCTGCTGTGAGATTAAATAATTTTGAAACACAAATCATAGGATGAATTTTAAATAATCATTTTATGAATGAGAGCTAATTTCTAATTTTTGGCTAATTAATGTGCATCAATTATATCATTTACTTAACCTAGCCAGTAAAAGAGGTGTTCAGAGCTGCTAAGCATTCCGAAAATGTGTAGTTTTTGTGAAGTGAGATTTTATAACAATTTTTCATGAAATCTTAAGTTGATATATTTCTTTAGAATAAATATAAGTTTTTAAACTTAAAAGTAAATGTTGACAGTTGTATTTCAGAACTGTCCTAACTTCAAAGTAAATGTTGACAGTGGTATTTCAGAACTGTCCTATAACAGAATATTTTAGACAGTGACCTTAAGACAGTGTGGGTAAGATAGATTTACCAATAAGCGGCCATAAACACCATACATTCATGTTATTTTACCCATTTTGACAATGTGAATGCCCGGCCCAATCTTCTGCTCCTCCATGCTTTGAATGTCACATACTTTTTCTGTGGCCTCTTTGTACGTTTCTCTTTTGTTTGGTTCTGTTCTTGAGAAAAAAAAACTTAAATAAAATATTTTACCCTAGAAATGCACTTCTAAAAGAAAATGTTAGTTAAAAAATAATATGGTGTGATTTAATGTTATACTTTTATTTGTGATTACAGTTGCTTACTCGGTTCATTTGTTGAGAGCTTAGTGAGCCGTAGGGGGTTTCAAGTCATTGTCTAAAACACTCAGTTATAGTACTGTAACAGCTTTTACTTCCCACTTGCCTGCAATGTAACAATGTTGAAGGAACAATACTAATTAATGATTTTTAACATCTATAATTCTAGAATTTATAACTGTACAATTTTTTATCAATCAGTCATCTATTAATTTTTAAGATGATTTTATTAAAGATAAAAACATTTAACTGCAGTTTAAAAGATAAGGAGAATATAACTTAAAAAATATATTTAAAATGTAGCTTTGCCCCAAGAAACTGAATACCTCTCAAACTGGTAGCTAAGAATTAGGCTTAAGGGAAGGAAGGTCTTTGGAAGGGATAAGAGAGGGATTGTGTCTAGGTGCATGTCCCTACGGAACATCCGAGACAATGATGAGAAAGACTCAGCGTTTCGGGGAATGTGCCAGATGATCACAGTGAACCCCGCAGGCATTGTGCAAGAGTTCATCTTCTTCTGTGATGCTGTAGCATCCTGGGTCAACCCCAAGGAAGACTTGAAGGAGATGTTCACTAAGGTCAGTAAAACCCCTATACATTACATTAATTGACCATAGCATTATGCATAAAGTTTGTGCCAAGTAATTCATGAAAAAATGAATTGAATTTTCTCTTTTACACTTCCCAAAATGAAGTCAGCCCTATTACCGACCCTATTACCAACCCTATTACCGATATAAAACGCTCTAGTAAGAAGAATTACAGACTATAATTAACTGGCTGGGTGGTTCAGTCATTATAGTACCCTCTTCATAATCCAAAAGTTTGATACTGGACAAATGAAACAGCTTGTCTTCAGTAAAAGGAGCGACACATCATAGGTCATGTGTCTCAAGGTAATTTCACTCATTACATCCACCCATCCTTCACATTCACCTAGAACAGCATATGACCCTCGAATTTTCATTGAAGAAGGTTATGGACTTATTTAAGTAAGATTAATTGGAGTTTGTGTTGAAATTGTTGCAAGCTGAAATACAAATAATTAGTATAATATTATTTTTTGATAAGTAGTATAATGGATGTATTTTTTGTACAGATCCTTCATAGCTTCAAGAACCAGGTAGGGGAGGAAAACTGGAAGCGGTTTGCTGACCAGTTCCCCGCCCAGCTCCACGAGCGCCTGTCCACCATGTATGGGGTCTGAGAAGCACTTGCCGGTAAGAACTACTACTTATTTAATAATTAAATAACTGAGAAAAACTGTATAATGCCCTCCAGCTTTTTCATAGGACGTATTTTCAATTGAGCATGTTTTGAAAAGCTGGTGAAAGTAAGTTGAGGAAAAGAGCAATTTAGTTCTTGTCATGTTTCCGGCTGTTTCTCATTTTTACCCAGTTTTACTTAGCCCATTTTAAACTTTTGATTTAAGCTAATTGTATTATCTACTTAACTCTATTTTGGAGCTCTCAACCTTTTCTCAAACCAAAACTTTGAAACTTGGTGCTCGAGTGGGCCTTAACATGTTCAGTGTGTGAGGCAGTAATTTCTGCCCTGTGGTGATGGCACCACTGGAACAGGGCTAGAAATATTGTCCTTCAACTATGGCAACAACCATGATTCATTGTGAGCTCAGCCTCGTACAGGGAACAGTCAGGGCCTAACGTTGATTGGGTTGCTGCGTTTTATAATTGTTCTGCTACAACTTTTGGCACGCCTAATAAGGCTTGATTATCCTACCTAAATCGGCCGCGACAAGGTCGGATAAGTTAAAAGGTCAGATAAAACGGAAAATGCTAAAAACGATGTTGTAAATGTAATTTTATTCACAAATTTAAAACTGCTCAAATACAGGAAATACTTTTTTTCAAATAAAAATATTTGAATTGCTTTAATACACGAATGGAAAATTAGTAGGCCTACAGGAAAACACATTTTACTAAAGTTCCGTACCCATCAACAATGCCATGGACTATAAAACAAATCTTGGGCTTGTGTGGTAAAGTTTGTGATCGTCTTTAAAAATAAAGTTTCACCTTTGCCTAATCTGTTCAATGCTTTCAGTTTTTCTTCCATTAATACAACCACCTTTTTCCTTTTTGAAGCTATCACCACAGCTTTTAGACACAAAAACACCCAATTAATAAAGTAGCAGAATGAAACGACATGACGCAAAACAGATCTTCTCGGCGCAAGAGCTGCGAACAATAGATCAAGTTTAGTGTGCCCGGTGGCCACAAGATGCGCAATAAATGCGGAGTGGATTAGAGTGGTGGGGGAAGGGCACGGCTCAGTCAAAATGATGCCAGTGTTGCAACAGTTCGTTTCGTACACATTTAGCAACGTCACATGGCGTGCGAAAACACTGTGTCACGTCAGCCGACCTGTCACCTGTTATCCTGTTATTGACGTCATGATGGTCGGATAACTCGGAAGGATATGAGTCCCGTTACTCAGAAAGGGATGAGGGATATTTGATATTTCTTAAAATATTACGAATAAATTAAAAATGTTTTGGTTTATTACACCTGAAAACATTTAAGTAAAATAATATTTAAAAACAAATAATTTTGAACACATGCATAATTTACTAGGCACGGTAAATTATGTTTATCAGGATGGTATCATCGATGTTTTTTGAGAATTGGCTTAGCGCCAATGTGAAGGTGCGTGAGCTACTTAGTGGTCAACTGATCTTCCATCTGTTAGGTTATCCTAGTGATTATTGTTGCCGTTTAGTTATTGACTTCTTTGTAATGGCCAATGATGGGTGATTACCGCTATACCCGCATCATTGTTTTGAAATATATCACACCCAAAACACGTTCTATGAGATTTAAATAATATGAAAAATGTCAAAATGTGTTTGTAATATGCTTTTTTGTCCATTTATTGTAGTAATAAAATGTATTTAAAGAAATCCATAATTTATTTTCGTGTACTGTTATTGGCAATACAATACTCTACATAGCCCTGATTAGCCCATGTCACATGACAGGCATATTCCTCAACAGGTTAAAGGTAAACGCTTGCCAGTTCTACGGTTAAAAGGGATCATTTTTCATTTTATCATCATTTTTAATTTTTAGTTTCTAGTTAAGGATAAAACACCTGCCAATTCCAGGATTAAATACTTTCTAAAAATAATTTTTCACTAAATCAAATCAATGAAAGAAAGTGCAGATCCTGTACATAAGTAATATAGAACTTATTATGGAATCAAAAAATAATGAAAAATAAAAATGTTTTTAATTTTTGTTTCAGGTGCCGTGGGGAACGGTGGGTGAAACCATTGCCACCTCAAGGGGTCTCATTTACATGCTGGCAGCAGGGAGGGAGGGTGGGAGGGAGGGAGGGTGGCCCGGGAGGGGGGAGGGAGCTGCCATCTAAAGGGAATTATTTTCACATCTGTAAACCAATGCCGATGAAGATTATGTCAGTAAAAAAATTTTCAGCCATTTGAAATCTCTTTTTTTAGTTCTAAGCAATAAAAAATTGTTTTGTTTTCTACCGGTTATGATATAATAAGGGCTGTAAAATCTTAAGCTATAAAAGAGTGAAACTAAGGGAAATGAGTTTTCAGGGCTAAATTAAATGTTGAGTATTCGAAAGTATTTCTCATTTTATGTTTTAGTTAACAATAGTTATAATTAAATTTAACCTAGTGTTATTTTAATTACACCCCTTTAGGGGGGAATTAAAGGTAAATCATTACACATAGATGTAATTTTAAGTTTAGACTAAGATACGATAAAATAGCTTCGTCTGTAGGTTGAAGTGTTGCATGCACAGCCTTGTCGCGTTGCGCCGCTACGACCCTCCCAGCATTTGCTCGGGACAGGATCCCCCTTCCCTTTGCGAGATGTATCTCGCTGTTCTCTCGTCAGTTAGCTGTCGTTGCCGCGGGGGGCTTCGACAGTTGCGTTGTCAATTCGCGTTCATCATCGACTCTGCCCGCCATGGGCTTTCGCGACCCCCGTCACAATCGTTGTTATCGCCGTCAATATCGCTGGCAAAGTGAGAGGAAGTTAATGTTCTGTTGTGCAGAATTAGTCTCTGTTTGTTAATCAGAGGACTTTCAAAATATTGTTTTATACATGTATCTTCTTGTAGTTCCAAAGCAAGAGTTTTTAAGGTTGGTGCAACATAAGAAAATTTATAATTTTCTTTATAATTGTAGAGGAATAGAAAAAAATTATTATTCAAAAGGTGTTCACTTCTTACAAACACACAACAAGAATAGTCATTTGTACAATTTTTATCATTATTCCTTGACTGAGGAATTGTCATCATTAGCTTTTGGTTGTTTTATTCTACAAGAAGAAAGTTTATCACAGTTAGACTAAAATCTGAACATGAAAGAAACATAACTGTTAACTTATGAGTTAGTACATACCTGGCGTTCTAAGAAAAATTCATGTTATCCAACACATTAGAGTTTATGTTTTTTGTGAATATTAATGCAGATTATAAAAAAAATCCAATGATAGGTTGTTTGAAATGAAATATATTTTAAGATTTGGTTCAGGATTTTGTAAACAAACTAATTGACTGTATCAGAGTATAAGTTCAGATGTTGTATTAACTTTAGTAACCTTAGCTCTATTGACTGTTAATATGCAAAGTTATTACAAGCTGTGATTCAACTAATTGATTTTTTTAATAGTAAATATATTTTGACTGTGATTTGCCTTTTATGATATATATGGCACTTACAAAGTGTTCTTCTGTGTGTAAATATTTTTGGTAAACAATTTTTTTGTTCCTTTATTGTTGGTCAAGAACTTCTTTAATTGCCATTTTAATTCGTAATGTTAACTCAACTTTATTTGTTTTTATACATTTTTTGTAAATATTTTCTTCCTCATTCTGTACCCCCTTATTTATTAAAGTAATTTTTATCTGTATAAATAATTTAGATTATTTATTATGATAATTTATTGAACATGTTTTTCATTACTTTAGTGTGCAAATCAAGTTATCGTAGGTTTAAAACTGTGATTGAAAACTTCCTACTCACTTTGACAGGTGTTAAATGAGTTAGCATAACTTTTTAATTTTGTTGTTATTAAATAATGTCGTTACCTGTATTTGTATATTTCTCTACTTCATGTGTAATTTGTACATCACTTATTAAAGTGTACTGCTTCCTATTTTGTAGAATAAATACAAAGGACATTTTAATTTGGTATTTATTTTCACCCTTTAACTGTCTCTTCTGCTATCAATAAGAAAGTTTTAATTATTTTTACCCTTTCAATTTGTATGTACTTCATCTTTTTATCGTTCTATTAAAGATCTTGACTGAGTTCTATCTACCTGTACTGTGACCTGAGTGTTTGTTATTAAAGACCACTAAGCCCAACATACTGTTTCAAAAAACTGGTCCTAAGAGTGATTAATAGTGTTAATACACTATAAGATTAATTATTATTTAAGATTTAAATTAATAAGATTAATAGTTAATGCTAGTTGATGAGAAGGTAATGTTGCCACCATTAACAGCATGAATATAAAGAGTGTCATGCTAAAATCCATTAAATTTGTTTAACCAAACATATTAAGATCCCTGCCAACTTTTTGAAGTCGCTACAGGTCAAAAAACCGTTCTTAGTAATGAGGGCTTATTAAAAAAAATAAATCAAATTATTTAGATGTAGCCTACTACAATTTTTTTTCATTTAGATTAATAACTTCATTTTGATATTGTGGTGATTTACCTGTCTCACTGCTTATGAAATTCTCCTATAACCAATAGCTGATATACCGTATGCTCATATCAGCCTTGTGTTTAGAACAAATAGTGTTTTTTTTAGCTACTCTTTAATTTTTTTTAGGAAGCACAAACAGTATAATAGCCCAAACAGTAAACGCCCTACAAGACAAGGATATTTAAATCTCTGAAATAATGTCCCTAGAATAGTTTAAATAGTTCCTCTTAAATAGTTTGAATAATATGAGTTTAAAAAAAAATTTATTGAAGAGCTTTGATGATTTTTCAGTGAATTAGGTAGGAGTTGGGATATAAAAAGTAAATGAAAACTTCATTACCATGAATTATATACAATAAGTTTATTAATGGATATCGATGCCACCGAACAAACTTGATATTTGTACATATTTACATTACAATACATTATACATAATAAATTGTAAAAAATAACAGTCTGAATGGGTAGTTATATTTTATGTAAACATAAATAACTATTATAACTGAGCAGATTATTAAGCAAGTTGTTTGTTATTGTTATTATCACTGTGAGGTTGAAATATTTTGATTTGTATGCAGAAGTATAAGTTTGTCCGGTATGCGTGCTGGTCTTCAAAGTCAGAAAATTGACATCAAACAACACTAAGCCAGTTAGGGTCAAGTGGTTAGAGGGTTAGGGTTGAACCTCTTTGTTGATCTTGGGATACTGGCTATTATGTACCAGTGTGGTTCTGTCTGCACCTGCATTCTGGCTTTGAGTTTCACATGAATTAAAGGTTTCAGAAAATCTGGTTCTGAATATGCTCATTAGTGTGTTGGTTGAGGAATTCACAAAATACTTAATTTTGTTAATGTAAGTGTCCAGGCTCATTTTGGTCTGCTAACAAAAAAATTCACTTCCTAGGTTGCTTGGTTACAATATTGTCATCACTAAGTACAACGGACAGCTTTGTAGGTCCTACATAACCAGTCATTTACGAAGTTAATCTCCAATGTCCTTTATTAAAAAGCAATATGATCTTTATTTGTAATGAGTAAAATCTAAAACATTAATTTAATCGATCTTTCACATTTCTATGCTCCCCTATTTGTTTTATTGTCTGAATTGAATGTGTTGTACAGTTGGTACTGATACATTTTTATAAAGTATAATTTGACAGAGTAATTTTACTTTCCTTTAAATTGTTTTCCCACGATTATTATTCCAGAAGTCTTTTCTGTCCCCTTCCAATTTTACTTTTGTTAACATTTCTTAGTGTACTAGTACTAGACTCATTAAGATATAAAGCCAATAAGATTTTAAGGTCAATTGATTTAAGCTCAATTAATTTTTAATTGTAATTTTCAATCTTCACTTCACCAAATTTATTGATCTAAATAGTTACATTTGTTACACTATTTGGGGTTGGTGGGTAAACGCCCTGAACCTGGCTATATTTAGTTAGACAAACATATGAATGGTTATTGCCGGTTGGTCCAAAAATCTGAAACTCAAACTGACTATTTTGATCAGTTTGTATTTTGATATGATCTATCCTGAAATAACTGAATACACATGTAAACTGTAGACCATGTACAAAGAGAACACATGATTCTTGTTAATTTTTTTTATTGGGGGTTAGCTTCAAGAGGAAGCACTAAAATGCTTATTAATTTAAAAAAAGAGTTACGTTTATGTCTATTTTTTGTAAGCTTATTTCAGTTTTCTCTTGTAATACCATAATTGTTTTTTCAGGAAATTTTTGAAGTCTTTCTGACAGCATCAGTAATAAATGTATACTAGGCGACACCAGTTTTTATTGTAATAAAATGAAAGGCTATTGAGACGGAGTTAAATCAATGTAGGTTGTTTACCAAAAACAAAAAATGTATGAGCAAAACTTGATAGGAAGGATATTGTTCATTATTATTGTAATATTCTTATGTTCATTATTATTGTAATATTCTTATTGTTCATTATTATTGTAAATTCTAACCAGGAGAAAATAGAATGTTATGTTTGAATGTTATGTTGTTAGCTTATATACTTTTTGTTGAAAATGTCTTTGCCTAGTCTAGGATTAGGTTTGAATAGGTATTTTATCAATTGAAATAAGAAATTATACCGAAGAATATAGAAGGGGATGAGAAATTACTTAAGCATTCTGGAAGAATATCCTTTATCCATCAATTGAATAATAGGTTATGAAAAATTTGATTTGAGCAATCTGTCTATCATCTTCATTCCTTTCTATTAATTTTAAATTCAGACATATAAATTAATTTAACATTTTTACAATTATCAGTTGTAACCAGCAAGGATTTCGCTTAAATGAATTCTGACCAGTTTTATAAATTGAAGGTTAATTTTGGTTTATCTCATAGTCTACATTGTCTCAATAATGTAAAGAATTCAAGTTCATTACAATTAACAATTACAAAATGCAATATTTTAACTGGTAAGAAACTAATATTTAAAAACAGATCAATAAATTAATGGATAAATTGAATAATATTTACATGTTATTCATAGTAATAATTATCAGTCTTAAGTACATTATGAACGAAGCTTTTTGGTTGAATCACAGGTTAGTCCACTTTTACTGCATCGAAATTTGTTGTGTTTGTCACCTTAGCAGTGACACGACGATGGAGCAAAGTATCACTACTTTGCTGAACACTTTATTTCGGTGACTTGATGAAGTTCTTTCATGTTGCATTGCTGCAGGTTTTTCTCCTAGAACAGAATTGGTAAAAATTGGTACTTCCAAACTTTGAATTGATAGCATTTCAATTTATGGATCAGCTACTATGGTAGTCTTGTTTCTCGACTATCTCAAGACTCCTGTGTTCCTCTGTTTCCCATCCTTATCTATTAATTATCCTAATTTATGAGTTACATTTAGGACTTTTATATAAAATACTACATTTCTTATGGTGTTTTAAGAAAGGTTCTTAACAAAAATAGCCCAAAGTGTCCAACATGCTAATTATTATCGAAGAGTGTGTTCCCACGATTATGACCTAAAAAAAACCTCCCTCTGACAAGCCTAAGTGACTAATGCAACTACAATACCTCGCTGTGTTTAAATTCACAGCACAGACCATCTAGGTAAGGTGAGGATGCATGAAAAGAGTCGGAGAATTTGACTTTTGATTTTGGTAATGGAGGCCTAGGTGATTGTAAACCCCATGTCTTCGCTCCAAGGGTGGTTGACAACTTAAGGGCGGGGGCGCAAAGTTTGCAAAAAACCTTAATTGGCATTCCACGATTCCATAAACGATTTTTTTTAATGTGTAGGTAATAACCCTACAAAAAAGGTAACTAACACATTTTTGTATCGTCTATACTTTTATTTGAATATATTTAAAATATTTGAAGGAAAATAAGAAAACATTGTTCATTATACATTTAAAAAGATTACATAAATTTGTCAAAAAATAATTAAAATGTTATAAACAAGTGCAATATGCCTGGAGACTGCGACTGCCACGGTCCGAGTGGAGTCTTTTACTAACATGAATATCTCGTCTAGCGACAAGGGTAATTTTTTTACAGAAGAAACTTCCATATATAACAATAAGACACAAATTACCTGTAAAACACAATGATTTGACTTAATTTTATTTTAGCTGCTTAGTGCTTGTGTATCATTGAAAAAACTGGTTCAAAAGGAGTTATTACCTCCAGCCCTATCAACATCTGAGCAACTGTTAAAGAATTTGGTGAAATCAATGATAGTCAATGAAATTTATGTTGATACTAAATGTATGGTTTATGAAAACTTTCCCGAATTCTCTAAACAAATTCACATAATTGACGGAATGGCATTACTACAGTCAACTCAGCTCATCACAGCTGTCCTCATATGATGTATCTGTCACCGTAGGCTCATATTCAGAGATAGCTTTGTAGCACAGTGTGGCCAGTCATGTAATTTCCTCAGCTGTCACCTGGACAATGCTCACATAGCAAAGCGTCTGTATAAGTCTCTCAGGTGAGCCTCTTACTTTATTTTATTTTGAATCCCTAAGAATATTTACAACTGATCCATGAATTATTTTGATCTAGAAGTGTTAATAACATGAAAGTACTATTTATGTCAGAGGAAAGTTAATTTGAATTTAACAGCTGACACATTATGTTATGTTTTTGTTTTACATTGTACTCTAGGTTCAAGTTCTGTATTATTTTGGTTTATGCTAGTCTATGCTAGTATTTTATTTTTCCTTTAATTAAATTTATCATTTCTAAAATGAAGTTTGATCATTAGAAATATTCTAACAGGTTACAGGACCCAGGAGTATTCAGTACTGTTTTGCATTTGATCATGGATGTTAAACTAACATTGGAAATGTTAGAAGGACCTAACTAGCCTAGATGGAAGAGCCAGATTGAGTTGCTTTTGCAACATCATGAAGTGTATGATACAACTGCGGGTGAGGTAAAATGCCCTACTGAGGATCTTCTAGAAAGAGAAAACGGAAGTATCTGAATTTATTGAGACTTTTCTCACTGAAGCTAAGACACTAAGCAGGTAATATAGTTAAGACCTTTATGAGTGATGGAGGAACTGAGTCATTGAACAAAAAGGTGAGGGGTATTCTTATTAAGTATTTAGTTACACTCAGTACTGTCATGCCCGATACACTGGAACAGACAAGAGGAGGTGAGAACTTAAGTTGAAAGTGCTCGCTCAACACCAGGAATCTACTCAAGATTTTGTGGGCAGAGGCGATGAATTCTGCTTGCCATGTAATCAATCGGACAGGTACATCAGTTATAGCTCGTAAGGCTCCGATAGAACTGGTATATCAATCACTTCAGAGCATTTGGAGAAAAGTGTTTAGTTCAATGTCTCCAAGCAAAAGAGAAAGAAGTGGTCTCCAAAGTCTGATGAAGGGATTCTGGTCCCTGGACCGTGGACTGTGTTAGCCTCTGCCAATGTCGTTTTCGTAAAAGACATTGGAGAAGTGTGGAGTGACACCAAGGAGACAACGGTATCCTGGTCTCAGAGTGAATCCCAAGAGTCAACTGTATCCTAGTCTCTACGAACTCCACATAAATCCAATTTAGATGGAGAGAATTCTCAAGATGGCACTGAAAATATATATGTTGATGAAAATGTCACCAGGAGATATAAAAGCGTAAAGAAAACTCCAGAGTATCTGAAGCATTATGTTTGCAGTGCTTCTAAAAATGATGATCGGAGCGATGCAATAAAGGAAAAAATGCATTCCCTGCAGGAAAACGATGCATTTGAAGTTGTCGATCGTCCTAAAGGAAAGAAAATTGTAGGATCCAAGTGGATGCTGAAGAAAAAGGATGGTGCAATTAGTCGTTTGAAAGCAAGCTCATAGCAAGAGGATTCTCGCAGAGAAAAGGAGACCACAAAGAAACATTCAGTCCTGTGGCACGACTTGAAACTGTCCGCACTGTCCTAAGTGTAGTTGTTAACCAAAAACTGCAGATCCCACAGTTCCCATATGGTAACCTTAAGGATGAGGCGTATGTGACTCAACTTGAGGGTTTTGAGGACGGTACCGATCGAGTATGGAAACTTAGAAAAAGTTTGTATGGTTTAAAGTAAAGTCCAAAATGTTGGAATGAAAGACTTGATACATTCATGAAGGCACAAACATTTCATCAATGTAAATCAGATCCATGTATGTATGTACAGAACCAAAAGGGAAGAAAACTAATTTTTTGTTATGTCGATGATGGATTAATTGCTGGAACAAACTTCGAAGAAGTAATCAA
This sequence comes from Nephotettix cincticeps, assembly GCA_023375725.1. Classification (NCBI taxonomy): domain Eukaryota; kingdom Metazoa; phylum Arthropoda; class Insecta; order Hemiptera; family Cicadellidae; genus Nephotettix; species Nephotettix cincticeps. The sequence continues at coordinate 113,674,815 of CM041786.1, read as the reverse complement.
TTTCTTGAAGACATTTGAGTCTGACTTGAAGATTAAAATATCAGATTCAGACTGCTACCTTGGTATCAAATTAGAGAAACAGGAAAATGTAGACATAGTTTTCAGCCAGCGAGACTATGTTGAGACAATGTTGATAAAATATGGAATGGTTGACACCAATCCTGTTAAGACTCCTCCTGAAATCAGTGGAAGTGATTGTGAAACCATTAGATAAAAAGGTACCTTATCGTGAAGCAATTGGGAGTTTCATTTACCTGTCTTCTGGCACTAGACCGGATATCTCATATGTTGTTAACATGGCTGGGCAAAATGTGAAACATCCAACTGAACTGTATCTTAGAAGAAAGTTAAGAGGATCTTCAAATACCCTTACAGGAACCATGGACTTTAGTTTGACATTAAAGAAGTGGCCAGAAGAAGAAGAAGCTTTTGTGTTTCAGCGATACAGATTATGCTGCTGAAAAATCAAGATATTCTCGAACAGGCATAATTTTTACTTACTCGGGATGTACACCTAGATAAGATAAGATCTTTAAAATATTATAAATTGGTAAAACACAATTTATATAAAAAAAACCAAGACTACTTTTCAAAATGGTGTAAGCTTTAATCACAATTCAATGAAGTGAAATCACAAAATCATGAGGCGTCCAAGAGCCTTCTAAGAATTCATTACATGATAAAGAGCATTTATTTAACAAAAAGTGAGTAATTGCAGACTTAAAGACCTTAGTACCTATCTAAATTTCTTATTAAAAGGGGAAGCTTATTAAAGAGCCTTGTTCCAATGAAAGATGAGTTTTTCATACTTTTGCTTAGTCTAACGTAAGGAATATGAACATCATATGTTTACTTCTTGTATTGTGGTTGTTCTTCTCAACATTATAGGCTAGAATACTTCTATTTTTATGTTCATTAAATTTTGTAAGATAAACACGTACACTTAGGTCAATCTAGTGTCGTCTGCATACATAAAAATGTTGGATGACACATTACATTCAAGGTCATTGACCCAAACTAAAAATAACAGCGGTCCAAGCACTTAACCCTACGAAACTCTTTTTTTTTTTGCTAATGGCTCTGATGCTTGTCCATTACAAAATACATATTGTGATCTGTCAGACAAGTAACTTTGGAAAAAGCACAACTCCTTACCCCTAACATTGTAAAAACTGAGTTTTTCAATCAAATGCTAATGATTAACTTTATCAAAGGCCTTGCTGAGGTTATAAAATGTGGTCCCAGAAAGTTTCCCCAATTCAAAAGAATTCAAGATATCCTCAACAAGCTCTACCAAGGCTGTTACTGTTGAGACATCCTCCCTATAACCCAACTGTTTTTCCTACATGACTACATGGCTAAGCCAGAAGCAGAAGTGTATATCCGTTTCTACTGTGGAAGCTGAATATGTGGCAGCAAGTGAGGCAGCCAAGCAGCTTGTTTGGCTCAAGGAGTTGTTGGGTGAAATTACAGAGGGAGTTGTGAAGCCTAAATTACATTGAAAGCTTGAGTGCTGTGTACATAGCTAAGAACCCGCTGTTTCATTCCTAGAGTAAGCACATCGCCTACCAGGTCCTCGATTTGAAGTTTAGACCAGCTAGATAAGTGATGTTTCTCAAATTAACTTTGAGGGGGTATCAGAGGAAAGTTAATTTGAATTTAATTTAAACAGCTGCCACATTATATTATGTTTTTTACTTTCTTTTTCTTTCATAGTATATGGAGAAAGTATTAATTGTTTTCATCAAAATTTTCGAATTTGAGTTGAAAGTGGATATATCCGTTTTGAGGTCCCCTGAATCAAAAAAAGTGGGTTTCGACGTGATGTCTGTCCGTCCGTGTGTGTGTGTGTGTGTGTGTGTGTGTGTGTGTGTGTGTGTGTGTGTGTGTGTGTGTGTGTGTGTGTGTGTGTGTATGTGTCTGGATGTGTACAGAGCCACAGCCTACCTCGTTGGTCCGACTTAGATGAAATTTGGCATATATTTACCGTATCCCCAGACGTCTTTTTAATTTTTTTGATTTTTAAGGGCAGTTCACCCCTAAAAACCCTTAAAAACATGAAAAATCCAAATTTCTAAAAAACGGCTCTAACGATTTTGATCAAAATTTGATAGTTTCGTGCACAGAGTACTTAATAATTTGACACCACCCATAAAAATGACATACAAAAATGACGGTTGAAAAGTTATGGACTTTTAAATGTAAAAAAAAATAAAATTTTTAAATTTTCAGCAAAAATAATAAACGTAAAGTATACCTTGACTGGCACCATTGAAACGAGCTTAAAAAACTAAACAAATTAGTATTTTTAATTATTTGTCTACGACTAAAGGTTCCAGAGTTAGTTAAAATACTAAAAGTTAAATTTACTATCCATGATAAAACGTTGTCTGAAAGCGCCCAATGTTATTCTTACTGAGAATATTAAAAAATCAATTTCTTCCTTATTTTCCAACCGTTTTCTATGAAACTTGCTATGAAGCGTAAGGTCAAATCACCCAACAAAACCAACTCAAAAAAGCTTGGTATTACCGGGGAGGGGTTCCCCCATACAATTCTTTAGATAAACTTTGAAGAACATGACAGTTTTATTACAGATTGTTGTTTTTAAATTAACTTAAAGGAGAAAGTATGTGTCAGTCCACTGGTACCGTTTATTTTACATTGTACTCAAGGTTCAAGTTCTGTATTATTTTGGTCTATGCTAGCTCGTATTTATTTTATACTAGCTGACCCTGCGAACTTCGTAACGCCTGACAGTAAATAAATGTTAACTTTAAGATTGGCCATGTTTGAAGTCGAATAGCAATACGGCTTCATTGTAAAAGGTTATGTATTCTGAGTCGCGACATAGTGAATAACAATACTGAATCGATAAAACATATTAATAACATTCCCATAAAACAAATAAATCTGCATGGATTAATTCACAATTTTCAAATCCAATCCAAACCCAAACGAAACCTAACTGTAATACGGCTTTTATAGGAAAGATATACAACAGCTGATTATTATAATAAACGTAATTAACGTAATTATTATAATAAACATTGTAATTATCATATAAACACGTGACTTTAATCAGACAGAAAATAAATACATAATCCCCCAAAACCGAAACTATTAATGTGGTGAATAAAGCTGTTAATCTCTTACAGTACACATTTACTTCATAGTTTAACATTAATGAATGATTCAGATGGCATTGGATAGTTAAGCACATTGCTAATGGAAAGTAAACCAATCAGCTGTAGCTAAGAAATCAAATGTTTTCATTGTAGACAGTTTGTAAACAAACTTAATCTCTATAAGGTTAACATTAGAAATTCAAAACGCCATAAAATGGAAACTTATGGGGTTTTCGAAAATATTTTTTCACTAAAACCTTCCCAGACACATGTAGAGCAACTTCCTAAAATTTCATGGTGATCGGATGAGTAGTTTGGCAACGCATAAAGGACATACATACAGACAGACATACATTCAATTTTATATATAGAGATTTCCTTTAACTAAATTTTATCATTTCGAATGAAATTTGATCATTAGAAATATTCTAACAATTTAAATACACACAGGTACCGTACCAATGATAGTTTAGGTGTAGAATAACCATGCATTACTTTCCTTGAGGTTTTGACATCAAATTTCGAGTGGGTTCTACTCTTAAATTCTTACATAAGAACTCTTTATAAAAGATCTGTAGAAGCCCGTAGATTGCACAATGTGTAAATTTACTCATAAAAAGTAGATAAAATTTAAATATGCAAGCACCTACGTTTAATAACGTGTACAGTAATGCTAGCAGGTTGTGCATTACTGGGTTCACATGTGTAGTTGCCAGAATCGTCACTGCGTGCCCGTGGTAGTACTAGCTCACTGCTGAACCTTTCATGTGTCACCTGTAATCAGAAACAGTATTGAACTGGGAATCAGGTTATCAAGTATCAATCGTATTACCGTGATATACGATTATTTAATGATTACATTTTTTTACTGCCTAAGTGGTTCTCGAAGGATGGGTTACCACGATAAACATTTATGTGTAGTCTATTTGTTATATCATATTAATATTTATGTCTATATATAATTTATATCTAGAAAATGAATAAATAATAGTGACATAGGTCACTATTATCTCTAGCTCAGTGGTTCCCAATTACCGGTTTCCTGGGGACCTTCAATTAAATAAATTTAACCATTGGGAACCCTTGTCCTGAACCTGTACCGTACTAATAGAAAATAAAAAATAGCCATTTGTTGCCTTAACTGCTTGGCAGTTTTTAACTATCATATCCAATCCAATACTACAATACGAGCAAGGTTTGTATATATATACAATACATATATATTTGCACACTGAGAGACCAATCCTCATCTGCTAACTATATATATATATATATATATATATATATATATAAAGGTATATATATATACATATATATATATATATATATATATATTTGCACACTGAGAGACCAATCCTCATCTGCTAACTCTATATTTTTGTTCAGTGTATTTCAGTGTGTTCAGTGTTTATGCAAGTTAGTAAAAATTGTTTATGCTAATTGTTTATGTAAAATTGTTTGCTATGTTGTTCTTAAGGTGTATTAAATCTTTTTTATTTAAACCACATAAATGTTTTCATTGAGTAATAAATGTGTTAATTTTGCTAATTAACTTGTACAATACATAGCTTTATCTATCAGAGTAATGCTCGGTCACCAGGTACTAATATAATAACAAATACATTTACTTACCACATTTTCAACATAAAGATTTTTTTGTCTTATTGATAATTTTTTTATCTAGTCAAAACAGGAATTTAAAATGGTGAAAAATTTAGGTTCCCCTTCCTAGGAAAATTGCCCATTACAGGTCACCTTAAAACAAGAATAAATGAAAATCAAAAAAATTTAATAACCGTTGCTCATTTAGCAAAATTTTATGTTCCCTCTTTTTAGGAGTTCAAAATTAAATATTTGAACATTAGTTTCTTTTATTCTTAAAGACAGTTTCAAATTAAGGGTTAATAGTAAATAAGGTTTATTTTCTTCATACATTTTCAATGCTTTAGAATGTTATTTGTCGAATTTGGTTGTGGTAATTTAAAATTATGTATGCTATTTATATTTAATGTATGTAAATTTTAAAGGAAATGCAATAATAATATTGTAAAATAAATAGACGCACTTATTTTGTTTAACCAAAGTACGTTTTATTTTATACATGAAATCAGAAGTTCCTTTAATTTAGAATTTCAATAATTTAACCTTGCTATGAACACCGGCTGACACATTCCGCCAATGTCTATAAATGCCGAATGTCTAAAAATATGTAGGTAATGTGTGTATAAATAAGTAATAGATTTTCTTACAACCGCACGATAACACACACATTTCGCACTGTTGGCAGAACTTATAAGTAGTACATACCCGCACTAAGGTGAATATGATCTCATTAACACCCTATTGCGGCAAAGTAACTGGCCAATCACATGCGTGGAATGCTCTAAATCTATATGAAACTAACCAATAGAGAGCATGCTCTAAGCGCTCAGTCAACTGATAGATGGTCACCGTTCCTACAACACTAACTTCCGGTTTTGCGCAATGAAACTGAAGTTATCGGAAACCTAAATGTTATGTAAACACCTATCCTAAGGGGAAAATGAAACATAGCTCAATGACTTAATTAAAATTATGTTTGTAAATTATTGTAGGAAAAATCTTGTATGGCCCTTCTCGAAGTTCTGAACATGAACGTCTCGTGCGATATAACATACTTTGCGCTTTTGTTACAGAAATAGCAATAAAAGAGACCCCTGAAAACCACTCACTGACCGCTGGGGGTCCGCGGACCACCTTTTGGGAACCGCGGCTCTAGCTTACTACTAAATGATTATGATAACAGGACATCCAAACCACTATGCCAATATTGTTAATTACGGTACCTCAACTCCACGTGCCGTGTCATAGTTGATCATTCGAGAGTCATGGTACCAGAAGATGTAAGCCGGTGGCTCCATGGAGTGACGCAAGAGACAGATGAGTCGGAGGCTACTTCCGGTCTGAACCATCTTCTCACTCCCTCCGATTATCTCTGCTTTGGACTCTGTAATCAATCAAATTAAGAGAAAGTGGGAGTATGTCTGAAAAAATTACATACTTTTATTGATTCAGATGAATCATTATGGAAGGATATTTTAAGACTTCAATTTGCTGAAAGACATTTGATGTGGTGAAGATTTTTTTGTATATTACTCAAAGTTTTTTTACAAAACTACGAATCTGTAAAAATAAGGGTAAAATAACTGTGCGAAATAAAAGCAGAGAAAGTTATTTCCAAATTCTTTTGTGTTTTGATAGAAAACGTATTCATTATATTGCTTGAAGCTAATGTAACAAACCAATTAATTAACTGGTGTAAATTAAATTTCTCTTTTGCTTTTGAATCCTCATTCCTTTTCTAACAAAGTCCGTTGATCACAGGCCAATAATAACTGTATGGATAATTATATATCGTTTAAGATCAGCTAAAACAATTTAGGTTGGCCAAAAACCGTTAAACGACCACTCTAACTTGGCCTACACCATAGCACAGTGGCTAAAGCTCTGATTACACACCGGAGGTTGTGAGATCGATCCCCTACCGGGGACTATATCTTTGTTCAGTGTTTATGCTATATTAATTAAGGTGTATGAAATCGGTTTTATTTAAACCACATAAATGTTTTCATTGAGTAATAAATTTGTTTTAATTTTGCTAATTAACTTGTATAATGTATATATTATTCTATTCGAGCAAAGCTCGGTCACCAGGTAGTGAAACATTAAACTTACCAACAAGCTTAAGAGTAACAAATATACTGATTGGTGGATGAGTCGATACTTGACACTCATACAGGCCCTCATCTGTCATCTGGGCAAACTTGATGTGTAAAGCCCAGTCCTGTTAAACATTTAATTGAGTTAGGAATTGATCACAAATGTACTTTTTGTTAATCGTACCTCAGTTAAAATATTCACATGGAATTAGACTGTTTCTGTTTTTTGTTTCTCTCCCAGTGGGGAACCTGATTTTTGATAATTTTTGAAATTAATTTAACTGGCTAGCCTAACAGTTTGGTTTTTGGACTTTGATTCATGGAATTATGAGTTAAATCTCCCAAGTTTAAGCGGTTTTTAGTGCTTTCAATTAAAAGGACTGGTGTATCTATAATGAAATTGTAGGTGTGTATAAATTAACAAAGACAATTTGTATTTTAATAACATTAAATAGTCAAACCTTAGTCATTCTACTATTAAACTATTAAAGTGTGTTGATAGATACAGTATAGCTAATCAAAAGTCTGATTACAAAAATGGCGAATGAGTTGTGACTTTTAATAACAAGCCCTATAAATTTAAAAAATTGTTTTCACAGCATAGTTTTAGTTTTACACTACAATTATGTGGGGTTTGTGTGTGCCATTGATTTTGAACTTGAATAATTCGGGAACAGATTTTCATTGTCTAACATTACATAAAGGGTTAATTTTAAAAAGTACAAACATATTTTTGTAGGACATCCAAAAAAATTAAACTGAAAAAAGACAAAAGACATGAAAATTCAGATTTCTCAGTTCCCAGTCAAAAGTTAAGTTGAAATTGTTGTACTGTAGTATGAAATATTGTTATACAATTTTTTATGTACACAATTTTTTGTGTTTTTTTATTATTGTACATCATTAAGCTTTGTATGAGTACCTCAGGTTTGATTAAGAATGAAATGATGTAAGACAACCCATAATGATTCAGAAAGGTCATAATCTTGAACACGTTACCTGTTCATTATGAACATGTGCTGTAAAGAAGCGGTCATCACTGCTATAAGTGGCCAATCCCACAGTCAACAGCTGATAGTCTGTACGGCGGATCCATGACACCTGATGACAAAACTGAGACAGTTAATTTCGCACTGAAAAATAAAATTATTTTAAATTTTAATGATCAAGTTTTTTAAGTATATATGGTGTATTACTGTAGTGATATGTACTGGAATCAAAATTCAAAATTCGTTTATTTGCAGATTGACAATTTTTTACAATTGTATTGCAACGTCATAATAAAAGAGTCTTCCATAAAAATTAAAATTGACAAAATACAGATGGAAAATATAATAAAAACTTATAAATACAACAATTATTTTATTCCAAGAACTCATTGACAGAGTAAGAAACCCCCTCCACCAAGAAATGCCTTAAATGTTTTTCAAATACTGAGCGGGTTTTAATTTGTTTTAAATTTGTGGGGAGTTTATTGAACAATTTTGGACCTAAATTTTGAGGAAGGGAAGCTGTTATTTCTATTCTATGTGCGGTGTGCCTGTGTTGGAATTTATTGCGCGTATTATAATTATGAATGTCTGCACCGGTTTGAATAGAATTAAATTTAAATTTATAAAACCGTATAATATGGAAAATATAGTGCGATGCTAGAGTGTTAATATATATATACACATATGTATTTTAGAAGGGAACATACTCCGACAGGACGTTCGCCTATTTACTCCCGTCATTATTCGGACAGCCCTTTTTTGAATTTTGAATACGCGGAAAAACAGCCTGCCGGAATCGGAGCCCCAGAGTACAATGCCATACATCAGTCACGACTCTATCAACGATGAGTAAATTAATTTCATCAAAAATAAATTTTGGAATTTGGCAAATCTACTTAACAAAAATAGCTGTGACGATAATTTGGAGCAAAACATATTGATCTGCTGTTCCCATGTTAAATTTTTATCAAAAATCAACCCGAGGTATTTAGTATTTGATGAGTTTGGAAGCTCAAAATCATTCATTGCAATTAACGGTTCATCTAGGTAATTGGTTCGGGTTGAAAAAAACAAACAAGATGATTTATTAGGGTTGACGTGTAAGCTTTTACTATTAAGAAACTGATAAAGGCACGTTAATTTTAAGAATGCATCAACTTCCAGATTTGGCATTAGGTTATTTTTGAATGTTAAAGCTATGTCATCCGCGTACATCGTTAGTTTTAGGTAAAGTAATGTTTTATTGATATTATTTGTGTACAATATATACAAAATTGGGCCAAGAATCGAACCTTGGGGTACACCAAAATTTAACTTGGAAGCTTCTGACTGTATACTATTAATTTCTACTCTTTGCTTCGATTTTTAAGTATGTTTTTATCCAATCCAACGCGGGCCCACGCACACCAAGACCATAGAGTCTATCGATTAGCACTCCACTATATTTTAGAAAAAGTTGAGACATTAGCAATGGGGCGCCAGCTTTCCGACAGACTAGAATTTCCGTCCTTAAAAATTGGGCGAATTATTGTTTGCTTGAGAACCTCTGGAAAAATGCCGCATGAAAATAAAGAATTTATAATTTCAGAAATTGGAAACGATATTTCTTTAGCACAATTGACGGACTACTTTATGTGATATTTTATCATATCCGGCCGAATTCGAATTTTTTAACTGCATTATAATTTTGTAGATTTCATAAGGTTCTGAAGGTCGCAAAAAAGTGTTTTGGAAAAGATTTGATTATTATGCGGTTGTAATAATGGCCCTGTTACTAATGATTGTTTTTGTTTACCCACATTCGAAAAGTATTCATTATGATAAATTATGATTATGATCATTATGATAAATTAATCTACAACACCCTGTCAAATAGTACGGTACGTAATTTCTCATCGGCAGTTTTGATGTACATTTTTATCAATTTCTATTCAGGTCCATAGTAAACTGACTTTGAATATTTCAATAAAAACTTATTAAATCTGGGTTATCAAATGATGCTTTTGACCTTATCTGTGAACTAAATTTTCACTCTCATTCAGATTAAAATACCCACAAGGTTTTTGTGTCAAATAATGAAGTTTTTACCTTCCAAAATATAACTTCAAGTTTCATTCACACATCGAAGAGAAACTTGTCCTTCGCAGTCCGCTTTAACAACACGGAAACTCCACAAAGTGACACTGTACGGTACTTGGGTCTTCACTTAGACCGGTAACCATATCAAGTGCAAGAGACACTTGACTACAACTTAACTTGTCCTCCAGTCCGCTTTAACAACACGGAAACTCCACAAAGTGACACTGTACGGTACTTGGGTCTTCACTTAGACCGGTAACCATATCAAGTGCAAGAGACACTTGACTACAACTTAACTGCCGTCTACTTCACTACATCACCGAATCCTATATTTCAAATCTACAGTTGCAACAAAATATATAAAAGCCTTCTTAGACCGATTAGGACGTTTGAAATTCAATTATTTGGCACTGCAAAAAAGTAACCTCAACTAAATTCAAGCTTTCCAATTTTAAAATTACTCAGACTCATCACTGGTGCTCCTGCATATGTCAACAACAGAACACTACACGACGACCTGAACATTCCATTCATCGACGAAAGAGCCATGAAACTGTACAGAAACTTTCACGACAGAACATAGTCTCACTCAAACACCTTCATCGACCAACTCTCAATACCACGACATGACGATACACGAAGACTACGACGCAGATGGAGCAGAGACTTACTTGACTGATTTGTAAATATTTTGTTTTGTTTCCTGTGAGAATTCTTAGTTGGGACCAGTGGGACCAGTCTTAAAATTCTTTCTGTCATGTAATTCTTATATCTTTCATCATGTTACACCATTTGGAGGTAGTGCTTATACAGTAGTACTCTATTATACCAAATGTAAAATAAAAGCAATACACGTTTTGACATTTGTGAAGGTACTTTTATTTGTTTAAGATTCTAAAAATGGAATAGTAAAAAATTAAAAGAAAATACTGTAATCAAAATGGAATTATATAATACTTGAAAACAGGACCGTAATGATGGGTGTTGATGTAGGTTAGGTAGGTTGTATGTAGGTTAGGGTGTGTAGTGTAGGTTAGCTGGTGTTGATGTAGGTTAGGTAGGTTGTATGTAGGTTAGGGTGTGTAGTGTAGGTTAGCTGGTGTTGATGTAGGTTAAGTAGGTTGTATGTAGGTTAGGGTGTGTAGTGTTGGTTAGCTGGTGTTGATGTAGGTTAGGTAGGTTGTATGTAGGTTAGGGTGTGTAGTGTATGTTAGCTGGTGTTGATGTAGGTTAGGTAGGTTGTATGTAGGTTAGGGTGTGTAGTGTAGGTTAGCTGGTGTTGATCTAGGTTAGGTAGGTTGTATGTAGGTTAGGGTGTGTAGTGTAGGTTAGCTGGTGTTGATGTAGGTTAGGTGTAGCATTGGCACAGTTACCATCGACTCTGTGACTCCCCCGACCTCGCAGTGCAGAACAGAAGTGCTTCCTGTCTGGGCGGTAACCTTGGTGCAGTTCTCCGAGAGGAAGACAACATGTTCCGGGCCAGGAGAGGGGGTGGCTAGCAAGCCGTCGTCTGCGGGGGATGGGCTCTGCGCCTGGATAGCGTTCAGCCACCAGTCATCATCGTCCACTGAAAAATAAACCACATTGTTGTTTTTTATATAATTTGACCTTAGGGTTTTTCCAAATAGAACCATTTAAGAGTCTGCATCAGTGGTAGGCATCTTGACTTTTAGTCCCGTAAGGGCAATGTTAAATTCTGGCGGAACATAACTTCACTTTGGCGTGTGAAGTGGCGTTAATTATCAAAGTATCAATGTAAAACTTTGGAAGTACATTGATGAGATGTGGCTCAAGGGCATGACCTCTTCAACATGTTCAAGATTTTTAGCTTGATATAAAAATAAAAATCCAGGAATATTTTACAAAATAAATAATTATTTTTTTTTATTGAGAGCGGAAATAAGAAGTTCTGTAAGGTGGTGCCCTGGAGGACTGTAATACCTTTGATGTGACACCTCTTCCGTTAATTTATGACAATACGTCAAGGAGATATAGGTGCCAGAATTTAACATTGCTCTTACGGGACTAAAATCCAAGATGGCTACCACTGATGCAGACTCTTGAGGGTTTCAGTGAGTTTTTATTGGAATATTTGGCTTGACGTAATAAAAGGGAAATTCGCTAAAAAGGCAATAATATCCAGGTTGTGGAATTTTCAGGGTTTCCTAGGTTCATTGTTTTCTTTTTGCATATTTGCCATCAAAGTATTCGGAAAATCGCTCTCTAACTTTAAAATTGCAAATCACTTTAATTAAATTCTACACTCTCTCTTCTCTCTGGAATGTGTACATGGTGACGACAGATTCTTTCTTTACAACGACAATAAAGTCAATTCATTTTCTTTCTTACACGAATGCCTTCATTTCATTTTTTCTTCTAATAAATCAATTAATGTTCACAAGCAATCTACTGAAACTTACAGCGCACTGCGGAAAAACACACCTGCGCACTGCAGACAGACCAGTGCGCTACCGGCGAACCCAAATAAAATATAAAAATAATAATAAAAAAAATACCAAGATTTGGTCAAAATTTCTACCAAGATTTTCCTTCTCAAATATTAACATGGAAAATAGCAGTTATGGCTTATAGCTTAAAGTATTTATAATAAAAAGTTTTTTTTTATAAATTTTTATTTTATTAAACTGTAAAAATAAATAGTTTTTTAAATAATATTAACATAAAGATATGAGGTTTGCTGCATGATAAATAATTTTTTACATAAAATTTTACCATCATAATAAATATAAATTTTATTTATAAATTTTGGTCATAAATGTAAAATTTTTTTCCGCTCCATAAGATTAACATGGAGAAAAATAAATATCAATTTTTTTATATTTAATTAATATAAAAACTTTAAATAATTTGTAGATTTTTTAATATTTCAATGAAAGATAAAATTAGAAATTTTTAAAAATTACATGTGAAAAACGCCAAATCCCCATTTTTGGGTACAAAAACCCCCCAAAACTACCCTTGCCCATTGACCGATATGTCTGGTTTACGAACTCGTCCGAGCATTTGTAGGAATACACGTCTCTACCAAATTTGGTCTTGATCGGACCATTTTTACGAGAGTTATTATCGTGTTCACAGACACACACACACACACACTAATATATATATAATAATATATATATAAATATATTTTATATGAATAAATTGTTTTTGGACTCTGGGCACCTAAAGAAGAAAAAATAACATGGTCCCGGGCTTAAGTCTCGCCATGAGACCTACGGTAATAGCTTCTTCCCTATGGTAAATTCGCTAAAAGAAAGTATTGGGAAGGTAATTAGCATATTTAGTTAATATTAGTATGGAATTTTGTTATTGTGCAAGAACCAAATATTAAAGTTTGATTCCGCAGAAATTTTCTGTATAAACAAGAGAGTTAATCCAGCTTACGTATCCAGCTTATTTAATTTCCCCTCAATCTTAAAATAAAACTCCGAAAAGCTGGGCATTCGTATTAAATAATGATTATTAATTTTACAGTTTGTACCCTTAAAATATTCTGAAACATCCACCATGAGCAAATTATAAAATAATTATACATTCATTCACTCTTCTTAGTTGCCAAATGACTTATACAGTACAACCTTTTTTCATTAGTCATTTGGTCACACACACACACACACACACACACGTGTGTGTGTGTGTGTTTGTTTAGAGACCTGCAAATCGGCTCTACAGATTTCTTTAACCTTTGGGAATAACTAATTGCTGAGAAAAACAGTTCTAGAAAGACCACATGTCCAGGAAAATTCCTATTTTCGTATAAAATAAAGTTTAAAATAATTTAACACTCGACTTTTGAGATTTAAATGTAAACTAACAAAATCCAAAAAGCTGTTTATAAGCCTACCCTCCCTGTAACCATATTAATGTGTACAGTTTTAGCATTTTAAGGTTTTGGATTTTATGAATAAATAAAATAAATAGTCAAAAATATACAAATTGAAACAATTTTAGATACTAAAGGGTGTTAAAATAAAAGGTAGTACATACAGGGTAGTACATTATCAAAATATTTTGTGTTTTGACAGAAAATAATTGTTTTTGTGAATATGCCGATATCAGCTAAAATAAAATAAGAATGAATATTTAAATATGCAGCCTTAGGAAAATTAGTTAACAAATTGCTTACGTTTACTGTTTTATGTATAATATTCGTTTTAATTATTAATTTTGATAAGTATCATACATGCATTTTAATAAATTGTTAAAAGTTTTCTGTCGATTGATTCATTTTTATACACCTTTATTTTTTTACCAAGCATTGCTCAGTCACCAAGTACTTCTAAACAACACAAAAAATTACAAGGGTAATAGTAAGAAAAGGTCTGTTATAAAAAAATACAAAAATAATGTGTTACTAAGTTAGTGAAATCTAAATCCCGATTACACGTTTTATACGTGTGTGTATATCTTTCATTTCGATATACATATTATACAAGTGGTACCGGTAGCTATAATGTTTTAGCTGTTTTATTCAAATAAAATAAGCAGAAAACGAGTTAACATAGTATGTAATCTTGGTGTAAAATAACTTAATTGATCCAACTTAAAATAGTGTTAATTCAAAATAAAAATATTCACTTGGTATTTCAAAAAGACTATTTAACAACAATTACAATTATTTCAAGTGAATACTGTGCGTAGGTTGCAGCTATAGAGGCCATTTTAATAGTTACTATAACATTTTTGAATCACCTCTAAAATAATTGTACTTGTAAACTAAATTCAAATTTCCTTTTCTCCATTACAGTGTCGGCACCATGAATAGTTCTGTTTAATCTGATAGGCCTATCGGTTATTCAATCAATCAAATGCTGCAAATCTGTAGCCATGCTAACGGCGCAGATTGCATTAACACTCTCGGCTGAACATGTTTAGCCTTAACTGAAACCTAAATCTCTTTTATTGTACATTGTAAGTAGCACGAAAACCAAGCCCTTCTTATAATGCGTTTAGTTCAGGATCAAACTAAATATTTGAACATGATTTAATGCCAATACAGTTATATGACTTTACCAATATACTTGTTTTTTAAAACCATAAATGGAAACGATTTAAAAATATATTTTTAATTGTTGTTAAGAAACGATTTTATATCATTTTTGGTTCAAATAATCAAAGTACCATATTTGATTCAATTAGGAACTACTAGTTGACCCAGATTTTGGACTTTCCTGGGTAAAATGTCAAAATTATAAGCAGGTATTCCAACCTGTATTTACGCTTTATCCTTCTAAATCTTAGTATCTCAGGCTACACACCTCTCTGGGCCTTAGGAAGAATTTAGGGAAGTTAATTTCTCCATCAATAGCTGTACTAGAGAATTAGGAAACATGGAATAATATGCACGTATAATGTTTTATAGCAAAAATTAATAACCAATACTAATTTATATAATAGTGTCTAAATAAAAATATTCACTTGGTATTTCAAAAAGACTATATAACAACAATTACAATTATTTCAAGTGAATACTGTGCGTAGGTTGCAGCTATTTAATTATTTTACCATCCAGCTATTTAATTATGCAAATAATAATATTATTTGGCTAAGCAATGAAAAACAATGGATCTTTTCCATTATTTCACCCACACCAGATTTTTATGGCAGTCATAGCTGAGTGGGTAGAGTACTGGCCTACCACCCAAAAAACCCGGGTTCAATTCACGGTCATGACACATGATCCACGCTACATAAGTAGTCATTAGGTGACGTTAGAGGCAGTAGTGCGACCTGAAAACTCTAACATTAGACCTTGGCCAGGAGGTTACACGGAACTTTACTTTTACCAGCTTTTTACCTTAGGATTCCATTCATTCACCACCAATACTACTTATACTTAAAGTAGGTGTTATATGATAGGTTTTAAGGATATTTTATCTCATTAATAATATTTTATACTATCAATAACCAACCTAAATTAACTCTGCAGAGCGCTGTAAGTCGGCAATATCCCTTTTATAGCGGTGTAACGTAACGTGTATTGGTCGCCGACATACATCGCTCTGCGAAGTTAGGTTATGTTGGTTATTGATGGTATAAAATATTATTATCGAGATAAAAAAACCACTTAATGGCTGTTTCTACATAATCTTGGATTATGAAAAATCCCTTTTGTTTGAAAAAATCGCACTGCACTCTCCTTAGTTCAACATCCATCCGCGAGACGCAAGATGTTCATTGTTGTGTCTTGTCTATCAGACTGACCGCTGTGTCATGTGTCAGCTGTGCGGTTCTGTTATCGTTAAGCGATAAGGCTTTCTTCAATCCTGTAGATAAAAACTCCTAAATATACATGACGAAATGTTTTCCTGTATACTATATTTAATTGGTGGGGAACTAACGGAATCAGCCAAGAAGGTAGTGGTGGTGAATTAATGGAAAAGATCCAAAGCCATTACAATACATAAATAGGTATACATAAATTGTATACCTACTATACAATTTATTGTTTTGAGAAACAATAATCTAGCCTGGATGTTACATTTGTGAGAGTAGATTCATATGTATATATACACTAAACGAAACATATAAAATTGGGGAGAACATTTCGAAAAGAACATGGAAAGATAGATTTTTGAAAAGTTAGTACAAGAAGTGGTACATAACTTTCAATAGTACAGTTACAATAATACATACATAACTTAATTGACTGGCCCTAGTACAGTACATGGGCACTTAATAAAAAATTTCTGTCATATCATTGACAAATCAAACTTCAACCTCCAATTATTTTTACAGATTTTGAATAATACTGGTTAAGTATAGTTTATCACTTGAACATTTTTACTGTCGTATGACCATTCATTATACCCAATAATAACCTACAATTAATCACATACAACAAATTACTCAAGTATTCCATTCTTGGATTAAATGTAGTCGTATTGTAAGGTTTGAAAGCATAAAGTAATAAATAATACTTTATGAATTTTGTATTTGTCATACAGAAGTTCAGGGTCGAGGAATAAAAATACACATTTCATGTGTTTTAATGTATGTCATAACACAGTAACTTGTATTACTCTTAGTGAAAACCAGCGGATTATTTTTGTTAATATTTTCTTTGTTTTTTGTAAAGAAGTATTCATTCATCAAATATATTGTGAAGTCAGTAGTTTAAAAATATTAGCACGTTATGTGTAATATATTTTATTATTCATTTAATTCTACAAGAATTGCAATCCGAGACGTGCACCACTCAAAACTTCTCCATTGAAATTTCGAATGAACATTGAAGAACTGGTTAAAAGCTGGTTTTATTAAGGTTTTCAGCCCCATTTTCAATAACAGTGGATTTAATGCTCATACTGTTTGTTCAGTTATACTTACCAGCAACAACTTTTCACCTTTTAAGGTATTTTATGGAATGCACCAAGAGCTAGAAACTGAAAGAGGAGATTTATATTCTTACAAAAGATGGACTTCATTTAATAAAAAAATCGGTTGAACACAAAGTAAAAAAAACTTTTAAATTAGTATTATAATTTGTTAACCTGATTTTCAATTGAATATTTATAAGTTTTCTACAAAACCAAATACTTTTATTGATAAAGATTGATTGCTTTCCAACTAAACTATTTTTATTTCAACAAATTAACTAGGCTCCCAACTTTGCTTATTCCAAATTTTTTTTATTTGATCATTCTTTGCTTATTATTCACACGTCAGCTTTAATTTTCATCGAAGGATTTTCTCTCTTATTTCAAAACAAGATCCTAAAAATTTATTTGGTTTTTACTGTACCGGTAATATTTACTTAGACTATTATATTATTTTTGTTCAAAATGAAAATCTAAAAAATAATACCTGAACAGCAGACACTGTTCATAATAAATACTGTAATACTGTAATTAGATTTATACCCATTATAAAAATGTTTATACTGTTAACTTATTTGCGTGAACAAAATTTTTAAGGAAATTATTGTGTTTGTAAAAGCTTTTGAACTTTACTTTACTTACAGTGGATATAGGTACACACGTAACTAGTCTAGGAGCCTTTTACATTTTTTTCATATCATCGAATTTTCCTTAGAGAAGTTACATATTACAGTAGATCTCATGGCAAATCTTAAGGCGGTGATCATGATCCTTTTTTGTTTTGCCTAGATACAAAAAATATAGCAATTAAAAATAATGTATATATACATATATATATATATATATATATATATAATTATATATATAAGATCAAATTTGGCGTGTTCCTACATTTACTCGAACGAGCTTGTAATCCATATATATCGGTTTATCGGAACAGGTAGTTTAGGGGGTGTGTAACCCAAAATTATTGGGGTTTTACCTTTGCGTATGCAATTCTTTAATACCTATTTTACATTTTTCTTTTGCCATTAAAATTAGATAAAAAAAGTACACAGTTTAGTACTTGAAAGATTTGCTCTCATGGTTACCGAGATATTAAAAAGTCTAAACACATTATTTACCTATATGTGGTTGAGATCCATACATTTATGCTTAAAAATCATAGTTTATGTGTTTATTATGGCAGCTAACCTGCATACTCTTTTCCCATGTTAATTGTATAGAGAATAGGCAAACTCCTTGCCTCCTTGCCTTGATGGATGTTTATGAAACTTGGTATAAATGGTCAAAGTAAACATTTTTTATGCTAGAAATGCCTACTTTTAATGTTCCTCACAGCAGAAAACCTGCATTCTCTTTCCGATGTTAATCTTATGGAGAATAGGCAAATAACTCATATTCATCGACAGATATTGATAAAACTTGTCTTACTTAAAACTTGTATTTACTATGTGTGCTTAACGAATATTACACGTTTTTATATGTTTATAACACTTTTGGACCAAAATATATCCGAAGGGTACCAAGTGACGACTTTTCTTTGGACATTTCATGTCCAGAGGGTACTCCTAGGGTTAAAAATATTTTTTTTATATTTTGGGGGGCGGTGGAAGTTTGGCGTCCCCCAAATTAAAAAATTAAAAGAAAATATTTTTAAACAATGAATATTGTAAATTTACAAAATGAAAATACAATAACTTTATTAAGTGGTTATAATTCTAGAAAGTTACTTTTATATAGAGAATGTATATGTCAGTTGACTTATACCGTTGATAGTTCTGAAGATTAATATTTAAACACCATACAATACGAAACAAACCTCGTAAAGGGTATTAGGGTAAGTTTTCGAAAGTAAGCAACATAAACCTTGGTTGACGTAAACGAGTGACATGGCAGTAGTCGATATAAACGTCGTGTGTGCCGCCCTCCAAATGCGACGCAGCCAACCGTGACGTCACAAGCATGACGTCACAGTGACGCCCGTCTCCTTGGGACTGACAATCGCTTTATTGGTTTCACCAAACCGATACAATACATTTCTTGCTGTATCATTAACTGTGTTTGTTATTTTTACCTCAATTTCATTAATACATTTTTTGAAATATATATGTTTAAATATTATTTATGGCATAAGTACTTTTCATCAAGAGTAATCTCAAGCCTGAATCAACAAAGGTGGTGAGTACCAGGACGGCTTCATATTTTTATTATTAACTTTCCTACAATAGCAAAACTTTAATAATTGAACTGGGGCCTAAAATACTATTTTTAGCTTATTACCGACTATAAACCTAATATAGGCAACGGCCCACGAGGAGTCACTACGAACACTTAAATAGAAGCATAGGTTTGATGTGTAGATCCAAGTAAAGGTGATTTTACGAGATTAGGCACTAGTATAATGCAACAAACCTCACTTCTAAAGGAAGACCAAGTCGGAAATGGAAGCCATTTGAATTTTATTATCGAGGTAGAGAAAATAATTGAATTTCTTTATTAATTCATTAGCTACTACAAGCAAACTTTGCAAATAAAATGGGGTGCCAACGAACTATTTTTTTACCTTGTTCCCGACTCCTTCTACATCTTATTGGGGACGGACCATAAAGAGTCCACAGGACTCTTGTAACTTGAATGACTAAACATATTAAAAAGTTGTCAGGACTTAAAAACACTCAAATTCAAGTCATCAATCAATCAATCAATCAAAAATATCTTTATTACATCATCATCAAGACGAGTATAGTGTCACAATAATAGATTACATCATGGGTCTATGTTTAAAAATGATTCCAGGCAAAAAACTCATTCATGGTGTAGAAAGGTCGATCTTGTAGCCATTTCTTCAGATTTTGGATAAAATTTTGCTTGTTACTGTTCTTCAATACATCTGGTAAGGTGTTCCACATCTTGGCACCAATGTAGCTTGTTTTCTTTTCTGTAGATGTAAGTCTGTGTACCAGCAGGCAGTAGTTATTTGCATTTCTGGTGTTGTATTTGTGGAATTGTGGAATTTGTGGGGTAATCTAGGCAGTAGTAAATAAATTTAGATTTTTGTGTGACAGTTATAATCATTAAACAATGTAATAGTCAGGTAATATACTGTATAATATGCATATAACATAAATAATTTGAAGAGCGTATTTGAAGAAAAGAATTTTAGCTCACTATACTATTGTATTATTAATAAAAATATTTTGAAATACATAACATTAAAGCACTATGAAGTGTTTTGACACTTTAAGGTGGCGCAACCAAAAAAATCGACTATCTTAAAAATCATAATTTTAACGTTTATTAGTTCATTGTGTAATAAGTTTTTAGTAAAAACTTTTCGAGGGTGATTAACATGCGATGATAACATTGCGTTTTTCGTGCAAGGAGTGTGGGAAAACTGCTTATGTTTTTGTGCTGAAATTTTGGGAACGTGGATAAATAAAAGACCTTTTTTATGTAGCCTATGTGAAATTTTGAAATAAGAGAAAAATTCGTATACTACAGGAAATGATTTTTGACGTCACATTTTTGATCCGATAATCATATAAAATATGTCATTTTGGGAGTCTAAAAATGTTTTGAAAAGTACAAAAAAATGGTTACCTTAAGCAAATCACTCAGGAGGCTTGCACGAAACAATCACATAATATGCGTAACGAAGCGACACTAGCGCCGACCTAGCGGATTTCAGTTGTCCACGCTGCTCTCGCCGACATAATAAGAGCATGGTGTGAGATTTTCCAACAAATATGGGAAGAAGATAGTCTGCAGGCGACAACCGAGGCAATCCATCCTGCGTAACGTGACATGTCCATCATTCTATTCTTTACGACCAGTGTCCATAAAATAAAAATAAAAAGTGTTTCAATATCCACATTAACAGAACTGCATCCGTCTTATATTGACGCTCGGGAGGCAGAGGCCGCCGATAATGTTGGCCATTTATATTCCTGTGAGAAGTAGAACGACCGCACTGAATAAAGATGTCGTCTCTCTCGTTGAATAGAATCCTACCTTATTGGATTAATGGTCTCCTCGCTCGAAGTATTCCAGATGTTCTCAATGTTTATTACGAAGCATTATGATGTTTCGATAGCTGGACCCAGCTATCTTTGCGTAGTAAAGTGGTCATAAGATTTTATAATAACAGTATTACCTTGAATATGGCCTTGATGACCTTGAATATTATGGTTTACATATTAAACTTAAAAAAATAAACAATTAAGCTATTACGCCATTTATAATTTATATTTATATTATAAGTTATATATATTTGAAGTGTTTAGGTATAGAGCACGGTAATATGAAACTTTGTAAGTGATGAAGTGACGTTAAGTAGTATTCGTAGCTAAGTAATGACACTCAATGTTGATCAAAGGCTTCTCTATATTAAAAAAAAAAATAGTGGATTGGTTAGCTTTTATTACATTTGTCTAATATTATTTCTTATTTTCATGCCTTGAATGTTAACTTTTAAAAAGTAATTAGTATGAGTTAACACTCAAACAATTTTGACGCAGACTAGTACTAATATAAACTAATACTACACCATGACTTATTTGTTTACCCAACCCGAATAAGTCCTAGCAGGCTATGGATACAGCTAATTTACTATACCATATTTCCTAATTTCACCATTGGTATGAATTTGTTCTTTGTAATATTTGTTGTAAGCAGATTAATACTGTTATTTTTACAATATAAAAAAACATGATTTGTCAAATACGCATTGCCACATTTTGTGATTTCAAAACAGGTCGAGCTGACTGAGTGACGAGGATAGTCTATTTGTGTCACTAAGATTTCGGAAGAACACAGTTTACTGCCACAAAGACGTTGCCACACTGTGAATACAAAAACAGTCTCCAGCTGACTGATTCACGAGGGTGGTCTCTCTGTGTCACTGAGATTGGGGCAGAACACCGTTTACTGTCACAAAGACGTTGCCACATTGTGAATACAAGCACAGGCTCCAGCTGACTGATTCACGAGGGTGGTCTCTCTGTGTCACTGAGATTGGGGCAGAACACCGTTTACTGTCACAAAGACGTTGCCACATTGAGAATAAAAAAACAGGCTCTAGCTGACTGATTCACGAGGGTGGTCTTTCTGTGTCACTAAGATTTCGGAAGAACACAGTTTACTGCCACAAAGACGTTGCCACACTGTGAATACAAACACAGGCTCCAGCTGACTGATTCACGAGGGTGGTCTCTCTGTGTCACTGAGATTGCGGCAGAACACCGTTTACTGTCACAAAGACGTTGCCACATTGTGAATACAAAAACAGGCTCCAGCTGACTGAGTGACGAGGATAGTCTCTCTGTGTCACTGAGATTGGTGCAGAATACAGTTTACTGTCACAAATACGTCGCCACATTGTGAATACAAACACAGGCTCCAGCTGACTAATCCTGAGGGTGGTCTCTCTGTGTCACTGCGATTGCGGCAGAACACCGTTTACTGTCACAAAGACGTTGCCACATTGTGAATACAAAAACAGGCTCCAGCTGACTGATTCACGAGGGTGGTCTCTCTGTGTCACTGAGATTGCGGCAGAACACCGTTTACTGTCACAAAGACGTTGCCACATTGTGAATACAAAAACAGGCTCCAGCTGACTGATTCACGAGGGTGGCCTTTCTGTGTCACTGAGATTGGAGCAGAACACAGTTTACTGTCACAAAGACGTTGCCGCATTGTGAATACAAAAACAGGCTCTAGCTGACTGATTCACGAGTGTGGTATCTCTGTGTCACTGAAATTGTGGCAGAACACAGTTTACTGTCACAAAGACGTTGCCGCATTGGGAATACAAAAACAGTCTCCAGCTGACTGATTCACGAGGGTGGTCTCTCTGTGTCACTGCGATTGCGGCAGAACACCGTTTACTGTCACAAAGACGTTGCCACATTGTGAATACAAAAACAGCCTCCAGCTGACTGATTCACGAGGGTGGTCTCTCTGTGTCACTGCGATTGCGGCAGAACACAGTTTACTGTCACAAAGACGTAGCCACATTGTGAATACAAAAACAGCCTCCAGCTGACTGATTCACGAGGGTGGTCTCTCTGTGTCACTGCGATTGCGGCAGAACACCGTTTATTGTCACAAAGACGTTGCCACATTGTGAATACAAAAACAATCTCAGCTGACTGAGTTATGAGTGTGATCGTTATGTGTCACTGAAGAATGTCGTAATTTCAGTGATCAAAAACGTTGGCACACCGTGAATACAAAAAAAAACTGTCTCTAGCTTAATGAGTCACTATGGCAGTTTCTCTGTGTCAACTGAGATTGTTTATATAACTGCATTATTTATACAGATGTAAAAGATTGTTTTGGATAAAAATCATATGCCCTATATGTTTTACAATGTGTAAGAACTCTAGTTATAAATTACACGAGTAGTCTGTATAGATTTTTCCAAATTTATATAACATGAGTAATTTTTTACCCATTGATGGTTTCAATAATTCATTGATAGGGTAAGTCAAATTTGGAAACCCTTCCAACATTAGCAGTAGTTGTTTAAAACAATGGCAATAGTTAAACTTGAGTGTTGTAACGTTTAGACAAATTATAAATAATCATGTTTACTTGACAGTGACGCAATCGTGGAGTCCAACGCTGTAGCTAAGGGGAAACACGCTCAACAAGGAAGTGGAATATTCCTGGTTCCTTCTCTCAGGTCATGGTCGATCACATCTGGTTAAATCTATGTGAATGACAGCTCTACGGTACCTCGCTATCTTTAATTCACCTTTCTGCCCTTTAACCCATAGTGTTAGGCAGTTCAGGTTTTTTTTTAATTTCATTCATTCAAAGTATTTTAAACTGAATATGAGTGAAGGATGAAGGGTATAATGAGTGTGATTTTTCGATGCTTTGTTATTGAGAAAGACCAGCACTATCCAGTCCATGATTAGAGTTTTTAAGTATAGTAAGTAGCCAGTAAGTAGTCAGTCGAGGGGTCGGTCACATTGACATCTACTTGCTGTCATTGTTCCGTTGTGGAACTTCCAGGCCTGTCACTGGATATATTACCAAACACGCCGTTTCAGAATATTTGAACTTATTAACTAAATAAAAGTATAATTAAAAATAACTAAAATAATAAAAGCATATGTATTAATTCCCATAAAAGTATTTGTTTCGATCAACCGTCGGTCTCGAGAGCGCCTGCAACGTGCAGACGCAAAGTGACTACGTCACTCAAGTTGCCTACAATCATTGTGTTTATTTCCTCTATGCTACAATGTAGCCCAACGTCTGCGCCTCGTCTGACCATTTAGAAAAACAATTTTTTATGTTTTTCACATAAAAAGTAAGTACATGTCGTTTTACTGATGAAACTTTAAAGGGATGCACCAGAAAGCTGTTAATGGGATGTTTAATTTCAAAGAAAACAAATTTTATGAATATATAGTTATCACACCTTTATAGTTAATCATGTATGAAGTAGTTAAATATTTTAGATTGTTGTTATATACCTAGTTAAATAAATATTAATGTTAACATGTTTTTTCTTGGCGTTACCATCGGCGAGACTTTGTCTTGGACAAGCCACACTCAGCAGCTCTTGAAAACATGAAGTTCAGCGGCCTATGTCATTAACCTCTTTAAGGACACATGTGTCCTACATGTTTTACTTGATGTTTACAGAGGCCACTTCGAAAGTCTACGATATGGCATTGCGTTTTGGGGTTCTTCTTCATCTGTAGACAAAGTCACAGAAAAATACCATAAAATGGTACTTTATCTTTGGACTGCGCTGGTCACATCCGTGTCGAGAAATATTTTTTCGTTATAAAAGTCTTACAGTACCGTCTATTTTTATCCATGCCGTTTTATTATTGACATTTAATAATCTTCACATTCTTAAAAAAAGAACTATCCAGAGCCACCCGGGCGAAGAGCACTTGCTTTATATCCAATCCATAAAACCACAAAATTTAGAAAAGGAACTAATTATATTGGAATAACGTTTTTTAATTGTTAGCTCCAAAAATTCAAAGCGAGATGCTCAATATCTCAGTTCAAGAGAGAGTTAGATGTGGAATGTAAGTGTAATGGATATGTGTTTTCGGTGTATGTTATCTTAGATGTAGTGCTAGTTTATTATACTTGTAACTGTATTACATGTACATTTGCAAATCAATATGAAATTAAAGAATTTGAATTAATTTGAATTTTGAATTTTAATACCTGCATAAAAATAAATAATTATAATATTGTTAAATCACCTTTTTTATTATTTAACAATCTATTGACTACAAGTACTGTATTTATACGTCGTTAAGAGATGATAAATATATGTACAATACTTTAAAATTGAAAATACAGGTTCACAAAACCAATACAATATCGATAAGGAAAATACAGATTTACAGTATTATTACCTCCTGAAATATTTTATAAAGTATTTGTGAACAGGTTTAAATGCAGCTGAGTTTGCAATATTGTCGGCCACGGGACACGGAGGCTCTATGTTGATATTATAAAGGGTTTATTTAAGTGCCAGTGTAGGTCTTGTGTTATCTCTTCCACAACAGTCGCCACCCTCCATTTGTATTACGTGGTCCCAATTAAACTTTATGGCAACCTATATTGTATGGCTTTATCTTCTGAGTCATATGTTACAAGCCTATATATTATCGTCAACCATTTGCAATTTGATTGGCGTGACGAACATGCTGGTTTAGAATATTGCCGCAGACAAAAAGGATCGAAATTTTGTTATAACGAGAATTCAGTTTTTTGTCACCCGCAGAGTTTCAAAAAGAAAAGTTGATTATGAAACAAATTGCATATAATAATGGCTATTACGTAGATTTAGTTGATGGTGTGTTAAGAAAACTAGGTTTAAGTTATCAAGACCACAAGCAGATGAAAGTACAATCACAACAATCACACAAGTTTATTTCTTTCAAATATGTAAAAAAAATCATTTCACTTCGGTAATATTTTTAAGAAGTTTCTTACATGCCAGGGTTATTAAATAAACAAAAATGTTGGTTTAAAACATAATATAAAGACAAAGACATAATAAATACATCTTATCAAATGCAATGGAGGTGATGTTTGTGGTGAAATGTACATTGGCCAAACTCATAGATCATTTAAGCAGCGTTTTAAGAAGTATAATACCCGTAACCAAAGAAACCCTACATCTAAAATGGCCTAGCACCTAAAAGATAATCCCTCTCATAATATAAACTTCCAAGACTCTCTAAAAGCACTAAAAGCCTGTGATAATGCTCAAACGTTTAGAATAAAGAAGAAGTATTATATTTAAAAATACCCCCGTCATAGCAGACCTGCGTACTCAGCGAATTTCAAATCGATAACATAATAGTAATAATAATATATGACAAGTTTTATCAAAATCTGTCGATAAAAATAAGAGTTATTTGCCTATTCTCCATAAGATTAACACGGGAAAAAGTGTGCAGGTTTGCTGCTGTGAGGAACACTGAAAGTAGGCATTTCTTCTATAAAAGATTTTACTTTTAAAAATTATAACTTTCATCAACATCTGTCCATAAATAAAGGAGTTTGCCTATTCCCTATATGATTAACAAGGGGAAAGAGTATGCAGGTTTTCTGCCATGATAATCACATAAACTATGATTTTAAGCATAAATGGGTAGATCTCAACCACAATAAGGTAAATACATGGTTTAATCCAAAAATATTCATTGATAAGTGAAACATTCATTTTTCTTTATCCTCCATAAGGTTAACATTGCAGCCCCAAAATACAACGTACTATGTTTAGTTTGTTCAATATCTCATTAACCGGTGGAGATATAGAAAAAGGAGAGCTTTGTTTGGCTGAGAAAATTCGTGACAGAAGATCAATGTAACATATCAGCCTAGAACAGAGGTCTAAGGGGAATGTATATGACGAGTACTTAAATTTTCCCTTACATTCACCCAAGTAGTAAAAAATGCCAATATATCAATCTTTATAGTAAAGATAACTGATATAACTTATGAACATTACTATACTTTAAGTCTTAAATTTCATCATAAAAGCTCGTTAATTAATAAAAAAAAATAGTTTGAATTATTATTATAAGAATCTTCAAAGGAGCATAAAACAGTCATATGTTTTTAGAAACGTTCTCTAATGTAATCAGAGACGACACGACTAATGTACCGTTCCAGATTGGTTTGTTACAATGATAGAATAGGTAATTGTGCGGTAAATCTCCTTGCAGGACTGGACGGGGCTGTTCCACAAGTTTGGGGATTTGGAAGCGGTATCCTTCTTTCAAATTAAGATAGAATTTGAGATTTAGTGAGTTAAAGTCATAATCTATAAATGTTTCATATACTTTATATATTATATATTTCTATATATATTATATTATAAACTTGAAAATTGTGTTTTACTTTCACCGAGTTAACAAATAACTATTATTTCCCAAAGTAATTTCGTAATTACTGTGTTAGGTTTATGCTTATTATTATGAATTCAATACTAATACAATGTTTAGAATAGGCGATTACCATCAGAATGCCAACTGACGTCACGTTATTATCAAACATTAAACTAATATAAAATGAGTTTTGCACCGTTATAGTAGTCTACCGTTTTACCAGGCCTACATGTTACGTTAGGTTAACTAATCAGCAATATTCGGCCATAGTGTAGGGATTACAATTTGAGAAAGAATCCCTGGCAAGAAAACATGGAAATCCTCGATATGCGTAAATGCGTTTAAATGTTCTCCCCTAGGAAAAACAATAAGATTATTCATCGATTTGTTTAAGTCAAAGGTGTCAGAGCTAGTAGAAAACTAAGTAAGATACAAAAAGAACTTATATTTAATTTTCAATGTAAAGAGGTCCTATATTCGTTAAAGGAATCACAACATCTGAATCAAAAATATATTTCAAGTGATTGGCAAAACAAAACCATATGACACTTCATACCGGACACGAGTGCAATGACTGTAACACACTTACAACAGTCCAGATTGCACAGAATCAAATAAACGTCGATTTGAAATCCGTTCAGAATCATTACACATGCATTAATGTCACGTTGTTATATCATGCTTTGCAATTTCTGGTAACTGAATATTCATTGTTATTAGCAATTGATCAATCTTTGCGTGAACTTCTCGTATGTTTGCCGCGAGCTACGAAATTATATTGTGACATTATTTTGAATATCGGGTAGTGAAAATGTTTATTCAACATAAATGTTATATTCCATCGAAATGTACTAATTTTAATTTGTATCAACTTACCAAAAGATTGATAATGTATGTTTGAAAAAGAATATTGTGGGATTATATGATTCTAGATTTATGATATTATAAAAATATGCTCTTAGTAGGAGACCTGCGTATTCAGTGGATTTCTGTTCATTTATGGATTATTTGAGATAGTTAAGCTTGATCATAGACTAAGCCACATTACAACTGTTATCATAAGTATGTTTTTAAATAAGGAAGTTATATCAATTCTCTTTCTCCATAAGAATAATTCGGAGAATGAGTAAGTAGTTTTTCTATCACGAGAAACAGAAAAATTACTAAATTATTTACATTTTTGGTAGCCTAAGGTGTCAAATACTGTATTGCTCACTTCACAGCGAGACGCGTCTCACATCATTAACGATGCATCTTCAGTGCACAAATATAACCTATTTAAACATTGCCCACGGTAGTGGATGTCATATATTTTTTTAAACACACGCATACATTAACACATAGTACATGAACATACATAAATATATATATGTACAGTTCTGGTACCAGGGTCATACACACACGAGTGCATCAGTCGAGCGGGAAACGACCCACGATACCGAACAAGGTCTAGGCAATGTGTAGGCCTACTGGTCCTGACACAATCAGCTGTTTTGTTATCACTGGTGGCGTCATCCGCCTCAAGTCTGCTGTACAGGTGATAGCCTTATCAGAAAAATCCTCTTTAACATTTAATAGATTGTGTTTACCCAATGACCTATCATTTGAGTGAATTTCCCATCATCATCAAATATATATATATATATATATATATATATATATATATATATATATATGATTATGTAGTTCACAAGTAATAATAATATATATATGTGTGTGTGTGTGTGTGTGTGTGTGTGTGTGTGTGTGTTCGTGTGTGTGTGTGTGTGTGTGTGTGTGTGTGTGTGTGTGTGTGTGTGTGTGTGTGTGTCTGTGAACACAATAATTCTCGTAAAAATGGTCCGATCGAGACCAAATTTGGTAGAGACTTGTATTCCTACATTTGCTCGAACGAGTTCGTAAATCAGACATATCAGTCAATAGGAACGGGTAGTTTAGGGAGGTTTTGTACTCAAAAATTGGGTTATTTTGCGTTTTTTATATATAATTTAACGAATTTTAAAATTTTGTCTTGCACCACTATAATTAGCTTAAAACACTACATAAATTAGCTCCTTAATATCGGAGATTTTGTTGTTGAAATTAAATGCCTATTAATATTTTTAGGTATTTAATAGGTATCTAGAGTACACTATTCAAAATAAATGTTCTTGTGTTTAGAGACTTGCAAAGATAAAACGAGTAACCCCTTCGCGAACTACAGTATCCTGACCCTTACAAGTAAGATCGGTGTCTAATCACAATTACATAAAACCGAAGCTGAAATAATCAAATAAAAATATGGATTATTTTTTTGGATTATTTTATACATTTGGTGTTTTTGAACGATACTTAAAAATAAAAATATAAATCTTGGTCTCTCAGGTACTTAGAACTAAAAAGGAAAGACCGAAAGATGAAAACAAACAATTTTTAAATAAAAACTCCCTTGAAATACTTTACCAGCTGAATTTCCAAATCACCAAATCCCAGTAACTCTGTTATCGTATTTCCGCCCGGTCGCTCCAGACCCGAGGGCATTCTACATGTATGTTGTTGCTTCAACCTCGTGATGTTATCGCATTTGCATTGCAACAGTTTACTGCCATACATTACTATATTTTATACACGTATTTAAATGAAATAAACTTAAATTTGTTAATACGAGTATATGTTTGCACACGAGGAGACCTACAACGTTCAAGTTCTGTACTAGAGTTGTCGAAAACCGTGAATGAAATCGGGCATGACATACTCTAGGCCCACAGTCAGTATATTAAACAAGCTCAGGTAGCAAGGTAACCCCGGTATCTAATTTGCTTGCCGTTTAACTTGTTTTTAGCAAATTTCCCATAGGGAAGAAGCTATTACCGTAGGTCTTGTGACAAGAGCTAAGCCTGGAACCATATTATTTTTCGTCTTTAGGTGCCCAGAGGTCAAAAACAGATGTCGTTTAGATATATATACACGAGTTTATGTCTGTGAATACGATAACTCTCGTAAAAATGGTCCTATCGAGACTAAATTTGGTAGAGACGTTTATTCCTACATTTGCTCGGACAAGTTCGTAAACCAGACATATCGATCAATGGGAACGGGTAGTTTTGGGGGGGGGGTTTGAACTCAAAAATTGGTTTTTTTGCGTTACAAACCCCCCGAACTACCCGTTCCGATTAACCGATATGTCTGGTTTACGAACTGGCCGAACGAGCAAATGTAGGAATAAACGTCCTTACCAAATTTAGTCTCGATCGGACCATTTTTACGAGAATTATTGTGTTCACAGACATATACTCGGCGAAAAAAGCTGTTCATTTTGTACAGCACATATTTACTTGATAGTTTACATTGATGAATGATTCAGATGGCATTGGATAGTAAAGCGTATTGCTAATGGAAAGTAAACCAATCAGCTGTAGCTAAGAAATCGAATGTTTTCATTGTAGAAATTTTGTAAATAAACTTACTCTCCATAAGGTTAACGTTAGAAATTTAAAACGCCATAAAATAAAAACTTGCGGAGTTTTCGAAAATATTTTTTCACTAAAACCTTCCCGGACACATATAGAGCAACTTTCATGGCGATCGGATGAGTAGTTTGGCAACGTATAAAGGTCATACATACATACACACATTCAATTTTATATATAGAGATAATATAATATATATTGAATAATTACATAATCGTAAACTTTGAATTACCAACTATTTTGGTGATGTCTTAAGAGATGTTTCCTTTTAATTTTAATTTAGGATATTTAGTTTTTTTTTAGTGTTAAATGCTAACCGAAAATCCCCTAAATTTGAAAGTAGCACTAAAATAATGAAACAAAATGAGTGGTATTGTTAACATATTCTGTATTTAGAAATAATTAAATGTTTTAATATGGTATCTCCTAAAATGACTGGTCAGTATTTCTGTAAAGGTGGAGCCGAAGTATACGAGTAAGAAGACTAAGTGCGACGTATCGCGTTACAAAAGTGTGTTTATCAGGAAGATGCGAGACGAGATCACGGAAATGCTTTTAACGGATCAGTATCACAAATACGGAACAAGGTCTCCTAGTAGACACCAGATACTGTCGATGTGCTGTACGATGAACCGTCAAGTTATTACCTTTCTGAAATGGCGACCTATCCTGGAAATTATTTTATAACAGGTAAGTTATTTTGGACCAAGTATGAATCAGAAATGAGTGTGAAGATGGTTGTGGCACGATCTTGTTGTCTCGTTACTGACTAAAGGCAACATGTTACTTAGACAGTCCATTTGAATAATAGCCAATTTAATCTAAGGGACCTCACTTTAACGTGGGATCCGAACCACAATTTGGCTTCTGAATTACGAACTGCTCTAATTATGAGGATGGTCTTTGTGGACGAATCCTGCTGAACCAAACACTCAAAGTACTCAATACTCCGGCTATCGATAATAACTATCCACAATTCGTGAACTCGAAAAGTAGCTGGATTACAGGACACGCCACTTTCCTAGACCAAAAATAAATAAATCCTTCAGGTCAATAGTGTCTTATTAAGCTTTAAATTCATAAATAATGAATTTAAGTATGGTGTGAGTGTAAAAATAAGGGTTCTGTTCGTAAATATGGTGTAAGTACAAAAGGTACGTAAAGCTAAAGGATACGGATGGTGCACCATTTAACAGCCTAGACCGTCAAGTAAATATTATTATAAAAGTATTAATGTGAGATTAATACTTCTTAATTAATTTAGGCCGAAACTGACTTACCCAGATCTATTAGATACGGGCCACACATATCTTACAAGTTTCACAGTCTTCTTTTTATGTAGTTTAAATAATTAGAATTACGTGAATAACTTTTGTTGATTACGCGTTATATGAATGTAATTGCGAGGTCAAAAACTCAAGGAAGGCTTTGTGACATGATTTTTCTCGTTACTCGTGTTTCGCTGAGTGTTGAAACCAACTTTACCTCAGTCCATTCATTATACAATATCGAGTTGACGATGTACGAGTAGTTTGGTACGATGAAAACATACTTGGCTATCCTCTACCCTAACAACTATAACTTCGATAAATTATGATATGTAGACCATTATTGTTAAATCCGGTCAGTATCGCAATTTAATTTGACGTTGAAATTTGTTCATATTAAAACTTTTATTTATGATAGGCTAAAAATCTACAGTGTGGGATATTAACCAGAGATATCTTTGTTGTGTTTTACTTCCAAAGCCACGGAAATTGGGTGTTAAGGCAATTAATGTAAGGCGATTACCGAAGTGGCTTTCCAAGTTTGTCTAAGTTTGGCTAAGAATGTTTTTTCTGTAAAAGTTTATATACTAACCGTTATTTTCATTACAATTTAAAATAAAACGTACAGTTTTGCAGTTAAAATCATAAAATATCAAATAAAAACCCTTTCATTATCTAATTCTGAATAGAAACCATAAAATCTAAGAAATCTAATGGATATGACAAAAAAATTTATTTTATGAAACATATTGATGGAAATAAGTCATATACATTCTACATTTTCGGATAAAATTGGTTTCTCTTTTTCTGAATTAAAAATATATATAAATTGGAAATGTTTCCTGAAAATTTGCCATTTTTACTATATTGTGTTGTTCGTTTGAAATACGGAGATAAAAAACTTTAAGAATCAACAAGACACTATAAATAATTTATTTAGAGATAATATATTTCTACATTGTTCAACATAAACGCCAAGAATGTTACATAAGTGTCTTAGAATTCCTACCATTAGTATAGAGCTATAGCTATAATACAGCTATAGTATATAGTATAGAGCTTCAAGAGCTATAGTTTCTTCACACAGGAAAATAACTGAATAAATAGTAATTTTAGTCGTGCCGAAATTCAGATGATGGCGAAGCTGCTACCCACCACGGTGGGACAGGCAAATCTTATTTCCCCGGAAATTTTGATTATTTTCTCGTTTTCATGCCGAAATATATTAATTAACGGATGTTTATATAAGCAGCTCAAATTTATGAGGATATTATTCTTTATTTTTATGTGATAGCTTAACTTCCGAGGTGTAGAAATTTTAGAAACTCCATATAAAGTGTTTTTCTTTTAAATAACTCGAAATCTAACATTGTATCAGTGCAGAAATAACTTGCGGTACCTGTCACATACAATCGCTATTAGTCGTTCCGCTTCAATATGCAATCAGCTCCAATATTGCAGCGCTCTCAGCTGAGCTGCAGGTATGTGGGTGGTTTAATAACCAATGCAGCCCATGTTTTGTTGTAACTGATCTACGTATTACATAAACTCGTGTTTGTATTTGCGTTATTTAGTTTACAGATTAGAGGTTTCAAGACCATTATTCATTTCAATGAGTACAATCTGAAAGGTTATAGTGTTCTTTAGTATCCAAAGTACCTATTCTAATAAAATTGTAACTTAAATCAATAAAACCCACATGGTTTCCTGATTGACCCTGATAGGTACAGGTACATGTAGATTCTACAGATTTGTGTTGAGAGGTAGGATGATGTCAGAAAAGAGCAATAGGGTTTAATTTTAATTTCGGCAAAAGATTAAATTATAGTTTTGATAAATTTACTACCTCTAAGGACTAAATTTTGTATATCTTTTCAATAATGGGAATACTGCATATTGATAAATCCAGTTTTTATCTATTACAGTTCTTTACGTTTGTTTCGGTTTTTGGTTTTTGTATAAATATTTACAAGTGTCGTAAGTAAATGCCAATCCATACCAATGAGCACGTATTTGTTTTTATTAAAACGTATCAACAATGTATAAAAAGAAAAAAGAGGGTTAATAGCTTTATGTCGAAGATTTAAAGAAAAATCATCACGATGGTGACCGATTTTGAGTGTATAAAATTTGTCTTTTCAATCTAGACGTTTAAATGCTCGTTATTCGTAGAATGACGTCAAAATGTCTAATAACACTTCTTCCATGAAATGCAGAAATATACACACAAATACATGACCAACAACGGAACGAACAGTTAGGCCTACCGCGATGGTGGCGGGTAAATGTTGAAGAGCGGCTGGACCCTACATCAGCTGGGCACGGAGACGGTCGACATGCAGACGACAGTAAGGTCCAACTAAGCTATTAATCTGTAATGGTTGCAATGAAGAACCAAAAAAATAAAACAAAATGACGGGAAAGGTTTTGCATCATACTGACCAGAAAACATCAGTTTTCAGTTCTCTAAATTGTCCGCCAAAACATCGTTTTGGGGTCACTTCAAATACGGAACAGAAAAAAACTGTATTTTTTTTAGGTTCACTGACCTTAAACCTTGCTATGAAACATTAAATATATTATTTAATATGCGAACGATATTTTAGTTCAGTAATTAATTATACTTGCAACATCGATATTTTGATTGACTATCCGTCTCGGTTATGAAATCTTACTTTAACTTAAAAGTGGGAATGGAAGATATTACCTGTTTTGACGTGGATATGTCTTATTTTTGGGGGTATTGACAATCCGTCAGATCAAAATTTGAAATGGGGCCTTCATATGGATAGTGACGTCATATGGTTATAAGTACAGCTGTTTAAAGGAATTGAAAACATTATTTTTAGATATATCCATGATATAAGCTATTTCCCAAAGGGAAGTAAATACAATATATCTATGATAATTACTATCTAGACCGTGTTACATAACGAAATAATATTTTGCGGTATGAATTTGAAATTAAGATTTTTACCTCTAATAGTATAAAATTCATAAATAATTCATACGTTTAGCTCAAATTCTTCGAGTTATAAAATTGCTTTTATGTTCCATATAAACTTCTATGGATACCAGTAACTAGGCTAATTTTAGTCTATTTTCCCATCAATTAACTTAATCACCATCGTGTTAATTTAATTGGACAAGCCCTGTTTTAACTGTATAACAATAAAAGCAATGATTAGTAGAGATAAGTAGGGGTTTCATTCAGTTAATCAGATATAGTATTATAACAACAGTAAAAATTAACTCTGTACAGAAAAAATACATTTTGGGGTGGCCCAGTAAATGAAGGGATTTTGGCTGGACTTTTGAAACACTACAAGGTACGTTTGATGTAAGTAACCACCTCATAGTCGCGTAATGCATTCAAACACTCTGTTTATTCGTATTCACAAATTGTATTTTTGCAACTACCTCACCACTTACAGCTTCATGTTCATCCATATTTGGTGAGATAATGCAACTTATACTGTATAACGACACTTAATTGTAAACTGAATTTGGAATGGTGTCTACTTTTTAGAGATCAAAATATTCGCTTAGAAAACTATCGGAAACCAACAAACGATATCGAAAAATTAACCGTCAATCGCTTTGCATTACATTGATGACGTCATGACCTGCTCTGATGGATATAATATTTTATTCACCGAGTTTTGAAGAAGTTATGAAATTGAGTTTTCTGGCAAAAAATGTGTTGAGTTTTAAATTTGAAGAATGGTATTCATTTCACGCATGATAAAACATGCATGGCATTAATACCATCCCTGCACAGTTGTTTAAGCAATAGCTATTTTTTCTGAAAGGTTATTTACAAGTTTGTTAAATTATTATACTATAACACATCTCTTGCTAGATTTGGTGTTTCTATACCAGAAGCTATACTACTTAAGACAACCTCATCAAACAGGGCAAACCTATAACAAGTTTATAATATAAGAGAAGACTGGATTGTTTGGAAATTGAGTTTACTGGGAACTTTGCACAACTAGTAGCAAGTTTCGTAGAATGCTGAAAGCGTGAAACCTAAACCTTTGCTCCAAAAGTAAACGTTGAATGACTTCTATAAAAATCCTGCCGATTCAAAATGATTTAAAGTTTATGCGTCAGCGAATACTTTTAAATCTGAGAAAATAATTGAATCGGTTTCCTCCAGATTAAAAGTTTAAAGTTCATTTATTGAAAAATTATTTTTATTTGCTTACCTCATGAAATAAAACAAATAACAATTCTTAGTCGTTTAGAAGTTTAAAGTGGGATTTTCCTTCTGAAGTAACATAAACTTAATTCTTAATTTATTTGTTTACAATCCCAGCTAGTTTGAAATCATTAATATCTGCAGGGTGTTTTAAAAGCCTGAGCAAAAGTTTTAAATATGCTGTTCTTGAAGTGAGGCCCAACAAAAACATTGTACATGTATTACATTTATCTCACGCCATTTTTAAATATGTGTATTATGTATAGTATTTATGTTATTAATTTTTTTGAAAATACAACATGTGCTGAACCATTAATAACTGGATATTCCACATGTGTAAACTAAAAAAACCTGACAAAGCAACATGTTAAAAGCAGACAGCGTATTAAAAAGTGCGACATTTCCTTAGAAATATAACATAAATTTTATATATGTCTTCATTATTAAGGTACAAGAATATGAGATGGTTGCTGGATAAATTCTGTTAATTTAATAGTAC
Organism: Nephotettix cincticeps; assembly: GCA_023375725.1. Taxonomy (NCBI): domain Eukaryota; kingdom Metazoa; phylum Arthropoda; class Insecta; order Hemiptera; family Cicadellidae; genus Nephotettix; species Nephotettix cincticeps. Next base: position 113,637,767 of record CM041786.1, on the reverse strand, counting down.
AGTATATTGATATGTTAATGGTGATGTATTTTCTGTCAATATTTTCGTAACATTTTTAAATGAATAGAAAATCAATCACTTTTGAGAATAATTTGAGACACTAACTAAATAAAATTAGAGGAAGAAACTATTCTAGGTTGAAAGTTAAGGATCTTTTTCTGCCATTTTATTACTAACAAAATATATCAAAAGGAACTAAACCATGACAATGTGCACATAGGTCTCCCCAAAAGCTAATTGCAACACATTAAATAGCCGGCCTAATTACCCCCATATAAGCTTTATGTGCCTGACGGAGCGTGTACATTACAGTATGGGTTAAAACATGTATCAGTATATTTGTGACTTACATAATATACTAGTAATCAGTCTAATTGAAAGATAAAACAATGTCTACGATATTAAGTTTTTATGTATTTAAAAATATTAGACTTATGTTATCTTGAGAAATTACCCAATTTTAAGTTTTATAAAAGTTCTCATAAAAAATTCTTATTTCGTCACTGGGAAGTATAATTGAGACAAATGTTTGACCTACCTTTTAGTGTACCGTCTGAGGTTTTTTTTAAACGCAGATAGCTCAACGTTTTTGTCACATGGGATAAATTTAGATGTGTTAAAGTTAGAGGTTACCAATATAGTAGATAGTTTTTCCAAATGGTTAACAGCTAACTCTCTTCTGTTAAGTAATGATAAGACCAAATCTGTGATATTTAGTTTAAGGCAATTAACGAATAGTGTAATTTCTCAAGAACATGGATAGACAGCTAACTTGGAAACCTCGTGTAGACTCCCGAGAGTTGTTTTTCTATTTTCAAGGTTGATACACTGTGTACCTTTGATTTACATTAAATGAGCATACTTTTCACTTTTTGAGTAAATAGCGTCGTAAGGCCTGATTTTTTATGGCAGTTCACATAAGATTCAGGATGTTTTATTGATTGATATAAACGAAGATTATTAGAATAATATCAGAAGCAGAGAGGTTAGCTCACTGCAAACCACACTTCATTGAATTAAAAATTAACGATAGTGAATTTATATAACTTTTAAGCTTTTGTTATTTACGCAAAAGAACAGATCGTTGTACGGTCTTAGGAAGGATGTGCATGTTATCAGTTCTAGAAATTGTGAGAAAATTGATCAACCTTATTTTTGTACGTTTAGAGAAAACAAGATGTGGTCATATTGTAATGGGTATTAGGTTTATGACAGGGTTCCGTTGGATGTGAGTAGGTTTGATTTTAATGGTTTTAAAAAAGGTTGCATGAATTTTTAGTCAAAAATCCTTTGTATAATATTAATGATTACTTTAGGCTTCCAAATGATGTGTTAAAAACTTTGTGAAACTTGATAGTATGTTGTCTTTTTTCATTTTAGCATGTGATATTCCAATTACTGAACCGAGAACTGAAATGCATGTTTGCTTGTTAAACATAGTTTAGCCCCATTTATTTATGTTTTCTCATTTTATATATCGTAAGTCTCATTGCCATGATTGCTTGTTGTCATTCTCAAGTTAAATTTTCTACGTCACCTCTTAATTTTAATCTTAATTTATTGTGAATTTGCATATTTTTAATTAATTTATTTTTACTAGGGTATAGGTTATTTTGAGGAATAATTCTGGATGTCTTGATGGAATTGCATGTAGACTGAATACTAGTGTACTGTTTGAAATATACATCTCGAATCTTGTTGGATTCCCAAAACCATTTTCGTCATTTGAACTAATAATTACGAATTTTAAATATTTTCAATAAGTTTTCCAGTTTACCCATCACTATTGGAAAAAAATGAATCATGGAAACATATATTTCATATATGACTCGTCTCTGTTATATCGTGCTCAGCAACGATACGAGATATTTGATAGTCGTGTGTGTAATTGGTAGTACAAAGGATTGTGTTTAGTTAGAGCGAGCCACTGAATGCCTGACACAACCGGCAACACGTGGTTAAAGTGGCAACTATGGATTCGGTACACAACAATTTGTCCAATAAGTACACTGATAAATTTAGCCACAGAACTATGGTATGATTTTTAATTCAGAAAAATGGCATAGGTGCATTTTTTAGTCTCAATGTTTAAAAATAACTTATAAATGGTTCTCAAAATGATTTAATAGAAAAATGTTCAATTTAAGAAGAAAAAGGAAAAAGTAATGAAGGTATTATGCGGGTTTTCGTATAGTGTAATAATAGGAAATTAATTCACATAATCAATTAATTGTTTATATACTGTGTCACAATCATGTTTGATGTATCCCAAAATATCGTTAAAATGTCCACCGATCTCAATGTAAGAAGTAGAGTTGAAAAGAAAACAAAACCCTACATACAATGAAGTTTTGGATCCTTTCTTATCCAGTCGTCCGTGACTGTCCGTGTCTTCTTTTAAAGTCCAACTTCGTAAGAACTTGAGATTTACTCTTTTATTTGAGGTAAGTGAACAAAACTCAATTTCAGAGTCAGAATCATTGGTATTGGCGCTAGACAGATTCTAAACTGCTACTGTGAAGTGATTATACACAGATATAAATAATATCCAATCCAACAGTTTAATACTGTATATTATATGATCTGTGCATAAATATTTTTTCATGACCTGTATTTAATTATAATCACATGATTTATCAGTACATACATGTTTGTCAAATTAATAACTGTTTTATTTAAATTATATCGTTGACTTAAAAATATCCACTTCTTCCGTGACGAAACCTCGATGGTTTTCGGTCCTTCGAATTTAAACGAATTAATGTAATAACCACACACATCAACAGTTGTACTCGTATATACCAGGATTTATAAACCAGTTATGATTACTGGAATGTGTGAAATTATACAAAGATATTTGAAATCATACGTTTAAGTCTATTATTCATTTAAGAAAAACTTAAAAACGTGACTAAACTGATATTGTTACGTTTAAACAAATCCTCTCAGAGCTTATCCGGGCCTAGGAGTTAGGAGGCCTAGGAAGAATGCTCCGTTGTCCACAATAACAGCTGCAACGGTTTGACCTGGGCCTCGTATAAAACAATTATAGGATAATGACGTCTTAAAATTTTTGAAGAACATTTTAGCTTATATAAGCTGTTGAGCACAAATTATTTGAAAGAAAGTTTTTTACATTCAAAATTTCACGCACGCTGTAATTTTGAATGATGAAAAATTCTATAGTTTTTATTTATCTTTTTAAAATAATGTAATGTATATCATTTAATGTAGGTTTCATAAATCTAATTTAGGTAATTTAGGATGTATAAAGGAAATATTCATAATATTTATTTATTTTTTTTTTAATTTTGTGTATTTCTACGCCAGTGGCATTTTTAACGTTTTGATGGGGAACGGTCCAAACCCCGGTCTTGTTACTACCTAACGTCGACCTGTTGTTAGGAAGCATCATTAATTAGTAGCCCAATGACAAATGGCGACTGGGTCCAGATTCGACCCTTGCGGGATTCGATCCGGCGACCTTCAGTTTTGAAGGCGGGTATTATAACCACTACACCACCCAGCCAGTTAAGTTCTCATTTAGGGGAGACATACAATATATTTAAACGGTCTGAGGGTTGGTAAATAAAATAAGATTAATTTATACTTATATTAAGGTATAAAATATTACCAAACAATAAATTATTCTAACAAAAATAAAATTTAAATCTGTACAGTGATTTTTTGGGAAAAAATAGGTTGTTCGTGAATATTCAAGTCTCAATCAATATAGCTGTTTATTACACAAAGAACGCCTATTACACTAGTTGATGAATCGCTCCAGCCGGATCATAGGGCACCCGCAAGACGTCTCCAGTCCTGCCTTCCTCTTGCTATTCTTCTAAGCTCCTCCCAGGTTTTTCCCTTTGCAGCTGCCTCGTTCTCAACAGTTCTACTCCAGGCGTTTCTTGGCCGATCTTTTCACCTTGCTCCTTGAAGATTCTATGTAAGTGATTTCCTTCCTATTTCACCATCTAGGTTTCTAAGGGTATGCCCAATCCAATGCCTCTTCTTCCTCTTTATTTCCAGCTGGATTGGCTTTTGCGCACCCCACAGCCAAAGGTCTTCATTTGTAACTCTGTCTACAAATATATACTACTAATACATATACTAATATTCTGATATTTTATAGATCCTTCTAAGGCATCTGTTGGCAAAAGATTGTAGCTGGCAGGGAAATGTAGGCCTATTATCCATTTTCCATGTTTCACATGCGTAGAGAACTACTTTAACATTTGTGTTAATACATAATTTAACTTATTTAATTTAATTCAGTATATTATTTAACATTTGTGTTACAGTTAATCCACAAAGACCATCATCATAGTTAGACCAATTCGTAATTCAGAGGCCGTGGTTCGGATTCCACGTTAAACTATAGGTCCCTTAGTTGCCATCGGCTGTTTGGCTAGTAATTAACAGTCCTGTCTAAGGAACATGTCAGCCTTAGTCAGTAACAAGACTACAAGATCGCGCCACAATCATCTTACATTCAATCCTCATTCATACTTAGCTTAAAACACCTACCTAGTGGTATGGTCGCCATTTCAAACAATCTAATCTAATCTAATTTTAGTAATCTGGATTTTAGTGTAGAGTGATATTTGTTGCTATTCCAAACAGGTTGCAGCTGAACAAAAGCAACATTTGATTTTCTAATCCTGACCTTAACATCATCTCTAGCTCCTCTTCCATTGCTAGCTACAATACTTCCCAGATAGACTAAGGATTCCACTTTGTCAATCCTAGAACCATCCACCTCCAACCTATCTTATAGCTGGCCGTTCACTCTTATTCCTTTTGTTTACTTTGTATTGGGTTGAAGCCGGCTCTTTTTGCCTCCTCCTTTAGGACTTTTAGTTTCATATCATTTGAACGGTCAGATAGCAGGCAGATATCTTCCAGATGTTCAGCAAGAGACACTGGGTAACTCTTCTCCTAGATGCTGTCACTTTCCTCAAAACACGGTCAAGTACCATCAGAAATAGGATTGACAACTAAATACACCCCTCTCTTACACCAGAGGTCTTCGGGATAGGCTCAGATATTCAACCACGGTGGACATTACATCAATATCCCTGAGACATGTTTTTCATTAAATTTACAAGATTAAGCGGGATTCCACGTCATCGTATCTATTTCTTAGGTACAAAGTGCAATTTTCCTTTATTCTACCGTTTTAATATCATACTTTTTTACTATTTTCTCACGGATTTTGCAGCAAGGATATTAATTTGGAAGTCAACTAAATCATGGTGTCCACCCATATCATTCCTCTTTTATTAAGTACATTTAACAATCAGTGCCTAAACTTCCTGCTCACAGCAATACGGTATATTTGCTTTTGAGTTGTGCTCGTAATTTGCGGGGATACCCAAGTGAGTTTGTCACATCTCTTATGTGAATACAGGGTTCCTCCAATATCCATATTTCAATAAAAACAGAAGTTAACAAACATTTCTCTCACTTTTAATTTCTCTGTCCCAAGCCATCCACTCCCATACTCTGCTACAAGCCTTCATATTTACAATCCACCTTTGCATTCATATTACCCATAATAATAACAATGTCATTACAAACATTACTATTGATTATAGAAATTCTACTTAAGTCCAAGTTCCGCTGCTTCTGTTGGTGGATAGCATTGTATAATGGTCACTTTCCTTACTTTAGATTTAAAATGAGCCGTTATCTGACACAGGATTCCACTCCATGAGACCCTTTCGAGTTTTGGTATATATAATTATTTCAAGGCCATTCTGCTGACAGCTGCATCCACCTCTAGTCCAGAAAAAATAAAAGCAATTCTTTTAGAAATTTGCATTTCCCCCCTGCTCTTTCCACGTGAAATAACTTAGGCCAACAATATCTAACTCATAGTTTTCCATTTACTATGATTCTTGCCTTAATCTATTAGTTTATATCACACTCCTAATATTCCAAAAACAAATTCGAAATTTCATTTTCGTATTTATAAGTCCAGTGCGGTGTAGTCTCGTTTCAGTTTACATAATATTTTTTCATGAGTATGCGGGAGAAGGGATTGCCTCCTAAGCCTCCAGGTCCATGGAGTTGCTTCAGTTGTCGTGATCTCGTGACTTTGCCTACTTCCTGGGATGTGCATCTGCACAAACTAGGTTACAACTGCTCACTTGGCAAAGGTGTGGACCACCACGCATGCGAGGTGTATGGTCGGAACGGCTCAGATGGTGGGCCTACTACCACTCCCTGGTACCCCGACAACTGCTCACTTGGCAGAGGTGTGGACCACCACGCATGCGAGGTGTATGGTCGGAACGGCTCAGGTGGTAGGCCTACTACCACTCCCTTGCACCCCGAAAACTGCTCACTTGGCAGAGGTGTGGACCACCACGCATGCGAGGTGTGTGGTCGGAACGGCTCAGATGGCAGGCCTACTACCACTCCCTGGTACCCCGACAACTGCTCACTTGGCAGAGGTGTGGACCACCACGCATGCGAGGTGTGTGGTCGGAACGGCTCAGATGGTAGGCCTACTACCACTCCCTAGTACCCCGACAACTGCTCACTTGGCAGAGGTGTGGACCACCACGCATGCGAGGTGTATGGTCGGAACGGCTCAGATGGTGGGCCTACTACCACTCCCTGGTACCCCGACAACTGCTCACTTGGCAGAGGTGTGGACCACCACGCATGCGAGGTGTGTGGTCGGAACGGCTCAGATGGTGGGCCTATTACCACTCCCTGGTACCCCGACCTTCCAAAATTAAAAACCCAATAAAACCTTACCGTGAAAGTAAGTTTTGTATTGTTGTATTGAAAGAGTTTTGAGTTTTAAATCTTAATTGGGATATTATACAGTAATCGATGAAATATAATTAGAGGAGGAGAATATTTATTTCATACATGTTAGGATATTATAATATTAAAAATGTTCTTTGTTTCATATCAATAAAACATATTTTACTGTGGGTTGTTTGGCTGGAGTACAACCATGCAGAAGTTAATTTAACTAAAACAGTGCCACAGGGTTGATTTAATTAGTTTTCAAGGCATCGACAGATTCTTGCAGCACAGTATTACGTTGTTGCTAACAACTTTGATAGGAACCGATACAAAAGCTCTGGGAGGTATTCACTATCTGTCAGTTACTAATATCGAATTTGCTATGAACGACACATTGAAATGACCAGTTTGAAAGATGTAGGCTCTACTAAAAATAAATCAGATATATTTTATTAGCCTGAATTCCCAAAAGTGGGGATTGATATAAAGATTTCGAAAAGTATAACGGGAATAATTGAAATGTGAAAGAAGATACGGATATAAACTTTGCCTCTAATTGAATATAATACGAAACTAAATGTAAACTATGCTTGTAATTGGATCGTATAACAAATATGTGCTACGCCTGTAATTGAATATGAATAAAAATTTATTCTGTACTTATAATTTTCGTACGCACTGAGAAGTTTGTATCGATTGTGACTAGATTTTAAGAGGACTATAACGGTTGTAAATAATAATCATTTTGAGCTTCCATTGTATTTATACAATTTACATATGGTACAAATTTATAATTTTCTATTATTTTCTGCTTTTCTCATGGATTTATGCAGCAAGCATTTTTAATTTGAAGTCAGCTTTGTAGCTATCTTCAGTATGTTTCTTGATTACTTCAGGTCAAATGATGGTCTGTACCCATATCAGTTTCTATTTTATTACATACATATAACAATGGTAGGAATACACGAATGTAGCAGAATAGTTGTACACTTCTACTACTATTATTGTGATTTGTACTCTTTTGGTTGAAAGCAAAACATTTCATTTTATACTCCTAAATGGTTTAAACTTTATTTTTAATAAGTTGTAGAAACTGTAATTAGCTGAATAAGCTGTCTTGTGTATTTTAAATAATACGTTTGAATATAAATATACAAATCCTATTAATCATACCGACACATTTTAAATCCTGCTGGAAAAATTGAATGAAAAACCAAATCACTTGCTGATGAATCACCACAGTTCCTGTAAAGTTTGTTGTATCGAATTGGCAGTTAATGCCTCTGTGATGCGTGTACGTCAGCCGGCCTGATTGCGACCAGATGACGATTATTATCGATTACTATCGTTCGATACGAATGAGAGCAAATATTTGCGCCTCCGAATCCTCATATTACGATTGTATCGTGTTTAATCACTTATATGGAATCGAATCAGCTTAAAAATACGAGGATGTAGATGTGATTCAAAACTGATCCATTGAACTCAATGTACACGTAACGCGTTTTATACTATCTTTAATTATGAATAAAAACTGGAAGTCTGAAAAAAATTATTTTCCTTAATGTGATAAATTGCTGTTTTGAACTAGAAATTGCTCTCATCAATTACCTTCTCACCCAAACTAAAACATGTTAAATAGAAAATTAATTTTATCTTTTAGCAAAACCAAGCAACTGTTTTTTAAAGAAGGAGTCAGCTTTTTTTATGTATACTTTTTCCATATTCGTAGACTAACAGATCTGTGCGTGTGGTGTATTAAGAAAAGACGGGGATGAGCAACGGATGGACACGGTTGGACGGCATATTGATCGGCAACTTCGGGACGCAAACACGACGCTTTCTCAGGTTTGGATTCCGTCACGTGCTACAAACTGATGGCAGCTTCAGTATCCGAACCTGTAATATCCCTTCCTTAGATTTGGATTCCGTCACGCGCTACAAACTGATGGCAGGTACGGGATGCGAACCTGTGACATCGCTTCCACAGGTTTGGATTCCGTTACGCGCTACAAACTGATGGCAGCTTCAGTATACGAACCTGTGACATCGCTTCCTCAGGTTTGAATTCCGTCACGCGCTACAAAATGATGGCAGCTTCAGTATCCGAACCTGTGACATCGCTTCCTCAGGGTTGGATTCCGTCACGCGCTACAAACTGATGGCAGCTTCAGTATATGAACCCGGGATATCGCTTCCTTAGGTTTGGATTCCGTCACGCGCTACAAACTGATGGCAGCTTCAGTATACGAACCCGAGTCATCACTTCCTCAGGTTTGGATTCCGTCACATGCTACAAACTAATTGCAGCTTCAGTATACAAATCTGTGACATCACTTCCTCAGGTTTGGATTCCGTCACGCGCTACAAACTGATGGCAGGTTCGGGATGCGAACCCGTGACATCGCTTCCTCAGGTTTGGATTCCGTCACGCGCTACAAACTGATGGCAGGTTCGGGATGCGAACCCGTGACATCGCTTCTTCAGGTTTGGATTCCGTCACGTGCTACAAACTGATGGCAAGTTCGGGATGCGAACCCGTGACATCGCTTCCTCAGGTTTGGATTCCGTCACGCGCTACAAACTGATGGCAGGTTCGGGATGCGAACTCGTGACATCGCTTCCTCAGGTTTGGATTCCGTCACGGGCTACAAACTGATGGCAGCTTCAAGATGCGAACCCGGGACATCGCTTCCTCAGGTTTTGATTCCGTCACGTGCAACAAACTGATGGCAGCTTCAGTATACGAACCTGTGACATCGCTTCCTCAGGTTTGGATTCCGTCACGCGCTACAAACTGATGACAGCTTCAGTATATGAACCTGTGACATCGCTTCCTCAGGTTTGGATTCCGTCACGCGCTACAAACTGATGGCAGCTTCCGTATACGAACCCGGGACATCGCTTCCTCAGGTTTGGATTCCGTCACGCGCTACAAACTGATGGCAGCTTCAGTATCCGAACCTGTGACATCGCTTCCTCAGGTTTGGATTCCTTCACGCGCTACAAACTGATGGCAGCTTCGGAATGCGAACCCAGGACATCGCTTCCTCAGGTTTGGATTCCGTCACGCGCTACAAACTGATGGCAGCTTCGGGATGCGAACCCGGGACATCGCTTCCTCAGGTTTGGATTCCGTCACGCGCTACAAACTGATGGCAGCTTCGGGATGCGAACCCGGGACATCGCTTCCTCAGGTTTGGATTCCGTCACGCGCTACAAACTGATGGCAGGTTCGGGATGCGAACCCGTGACATCGCTTCCTCAGGTTTGGATTCCGTCACGCGCTACAAACTGATGGCAGGTTCGGGATGCGAACCCGTGACATCGCTTCCTCAGGTTTGGATTCCGTCACGCGCTACAAACTGATGGCAGGTTCGGGATGCGAACCCGTGACATCGCTTCCTCAGGTTTGGATTCCGTCACGCGCTACAAACTGATGGCAGGTTCGGGATGCGAACCCGTGACATCGCTTCCTCAGGTTTGGATTCCGTCACGCGCTACAAACTGATGGCAGCTTCAGTATACGAACCTGTGACATCGCTTCCTCAGGTTTGGATTCCGTCACGCGCTACAAACTGATGGCAGCTTCGGGATGCGAACCCGGGACATCGCTTCCTCAGGTTTGGATTCCGTCACGCGCTACAAACTGATGGCAGCTTCAGTATACGAACCTGTGACATCGCTTCCTCAGGTTTGGATTCCGTCACGCGCTACAAACTGATGGCAGCTTCAGTATCCGAACCTGTGACATCGCTTCCTCAGGTTTGGATTCCGTCACGCGCTACAAACTGATGGCAGGTTCGGGATGCGAACCCGGGACATCGCTTCCTCAGGTTTGGATTCCGTCACGCGCTACAAACTGATGACAGCTTCGGGATTCGAACCCGTGACATCGTGCTACAAACCGCACCACCGTCTAACCAAAAAATCAGACTACACAAGTTCTTTTGACTTTTGTAAATGGTTTTGTAAAGTTTATACGGTGTAAGTTACGGTATTAGTTCCCCATATTACAGATACTGAAAATATCAGTCAATACTTTCGATGCGATAACCAACATTTTTGATCATGGGCTGAATACTATAATTTTTGCTCCTATTGATAAAAATAACATTTTTGGGCATGTGTTCATGATTGAGTTTGGTAGCGTCTTGAGCGATGAAGCTACACACCAATGTTTCTTGGCGATTGAGATAGAGGACATGGTTTTTACTACGGACTAGTCTAGATTCATATCCTCCAAAACCATTTTTATTTGTCAGAAATTTAGGTTTCGGATGAATTTTCCTTACACCTCAAAATCGTCTTAAAATAAATTAATCAACCTATATCGCATACTTTTATATGTACCATTTTATTCCTACCTGCAAACTAATTAAGCTAAATACCAAGTCCAATAAAAATCTGACCGTTTTATCCTCCACAGATAACTTATATGGGGAAACCCTTTGTAAAAAGGAAAACAGGGAACATGTATTACAGGTTTATTAATTTCTTTAAAAATATTCCGTAACACTGTGTGTAGGTAGGCCCGGGAACATTAATGATCCCAGACCATTGAGATCTGCGACCCAGTAAACGTCCGGGCAAGGAGTTGTAGGTACAACACTTGAAGAGCTCTCACATTAATGACCTGAGGGTAACTCTCCTTGTCATCCACTCTTCCCTACAATACCATGTCAAACGAAGTCGCGGATATCGCCTCTTCAATGCTGTGTACGCAAACATTCTTTACACTTTCTAGAGGAAATCTATATTTTATGACTCTCCGGTAGTAGATTTTATCAGATAAACGGTATATGTGTATGTTGTAATAAATACTAACAGAAACAAAACGAATAAATTTAAAAAGTTCATCATAATGATATATAACATTCATATCCAATAAACTGTAAATAAAGATTGGGTCACGTTTTTTGTCAAAGTCTTGTTATATTCACAGGACTAGATTCTTTGAGAAAGGTTAGTTTTGAGCTGTGGCTTTTTTGTGGGCTAGTTAACTAATACTACACATATTGTATTTTAAAATTATCTTTAACTAATTTTAGGCTTGAGTAAAATCTCAAGAATAAATGTATCCACCTTTAAAACTCATTGACAATGGATATAATTAAAAGTTTATTCATATGTTTTTACAATTAAATACTTAGAATTTAAATGCTTGATCAAAACATGCCAAGCACACTTATACAGTATATTAACATACTTTCAAACATTGCAATATTATTTAGTTTATTAAATCATACCAAACACAAATTATTTCCGACTTTTCCTAAGAAGCTTGTATTACATGGTTAATGTGGATATGCTCAAAGCCGACTTATCCTTTGGAAGCAGAACAAGATCACAAGATTTAGTGTTGAACCTCTCAGTCGACTCGTACAAAGCGTATTACATTTCAAGATATGTTACGTATTGTGCACTCAAATAAACCTTTTATTGAAGTATTATTTCACCCTCTCTTCGTCCCATGTATTTTTGCAAAGCATATCAACTTAAATTTACTATTTGTTGGTTAAAAATATTTGATAGTGTTATACCACTTTTAATGATGGTAATTACTGTACTAAAATACATCAGAATAAGTATTATGCACAAGATTACTAAAAAAATTTAAAACCCAAACTTAAAATGTTAATCACGTTTAAGAAGTATAGTTTACTAGGCTCATGCTGTTAAATCTTCTGTAATCTTAAATTTTTTTGGAAAGTGGGTGTTCAGTAGAAAGCCAAGGAATGAGAACCTTCCGGAGAAAACTTCATAGAGTAATTGTCGTTCCCAACCCCACATCTTTCTGCATTCAAGGTATTTCATAAATGGTTATCGATAAAATAGCATTGTATTGAAGTAAAATGAACAATATTACATGTATTTAATAGAAATTCAGTAAATGTTACTTTATTTTTAACCATAGATCGAAACTTAATAATAGGAATCTACTATTTGTCTGAGGAAATGAAACTTTATATTAGTATTTAACTTAATGTTAAACTAAATTCTACGAAGAGTTTAGAGATAAATATAGAAATGGTTAGCAATTTTCTAATATTTCTTAAAAATGATTCAGAATGCGCCCTTTGATATGTTTATCCCTTCTTTGTGGACTCATATGTTTTTCGCCAAAATCATTTATGCACAGTTACAGACGTTTGTTTTTACGCTGTTTTTTCCTTTTAGCCGAAGAGGGAGAAGCTGATCCTTATGGAGGATTATAGTCTTTCGAGGAAATGCGTGCAATACACAAAGTACATTTTAAATGAAGCATGCCAGTAAAAAAGCATTATTAATTTTCTTAATCTGTTAAAAAAATATTTTTGTACGAAACAAATAATTACTGAAAATTACCGATCACAAAGAAGAAAGTCTTTTATTATGCTTTCTGTTGTTAATCGAATGAAATATAAGCTTTCATAAAACTAATTAGGACCAGTGGTACTTCTAAAATACATCTAAAAGGAATACTTTCTGTCGCACCGGGAGTACAAGCAGCGCCGCGCCCTAGCAAGCCGTCACAATCTATACGTGTCAATACTATCACTGTGACGGGGGGTCTCTGAGGATGGCTGGCAAGATCGGCTACTGACGGCAGGTCCCTAGGGATGCCAGGGGTACATTCTGTGACGCAGTGGTGACTGCATGACTTGGCTTCACTCGAAGGAAAGGATTTTTATAATTTTTATATTTGCTTGTAAGATAAAACATGATGAAGAGGTTTTTTTAGGAAAATACCTAATTTTGAGCGAACAGGGAAAAAGGAAAATACACTAGTTAAGGGAGAATTTCGGTGATTAGTTGGGGAGCCCGACGGAATAACATTCAAGTAACAGCTAATGAAGGAGAGAAATTCAACCATGGTTAGGTCTGACGTACCATTACTACCAATTCAACCATGGTTAGGTCCAACGTACCATAACTACCAATTCAACTATGGTTAGGTTCGACGTACCATTACTACCAATTCAACCATGGTTAGGTCCGACGTATCATTACTACCAATTCAGCCAGCGTTAGGTCCGACGTACCATTACTACCAATTCAACCATGGTTAGGTCCGACGTACCATTACTATTCAATTCAACCATGGTTAGGTCCGACGTACCATTACTACCAATTCAACCATGGTTAGGTCCGACGTATCATTACTACCAATTCAGCCAGCGTTAGGTCCGACGTACCATTACTACCAATTCAACCATGGTTAGGTCCGACGTAACATTACTATTCAATTCAACCATGGTTAGGTCCGACGTACCATTACTACCAATTCAACCAGCGTTAGCTCCGACGTACCATTACTACAAATTCAACCAGAGTTAGCTCCGACGTACCATTGCTACCAATTCAACCATGGTTAGGTCCGACGTACCGTTAATACCAATTAAACCACGGTTAGGTCCGACGTACCATTACTACCAACTCAACCAGCGTTAGCTCCGACGTACCATTCCTACCAGTTCAATCAGCGGTAGGTCTTACGTACTATTCCTACCATTTCAATATTGTATTTACCATACACTAGTATAAAATATATACCGGATTACATTTTTAGTTCTTTATGTTTTACGAATTGCGTTATCTAATAATAATATTTTTTATTATGATGATACACAATATTGACGCTGTTTAAAACCTCCTTAACATAAAACTGTATATTGAGTGATACGTTTTAAATTTTATACGTTTAAGTTTGAATAGCTATATATCGAGTTATTATTGTATGAGGCGTTTATAAAAAACAACTGTACATTTTTAACGTTTTCCTACTCATGATCCATGGGACATTGACGTTTCCTATTGCCACCAAAAAAGCTGATAAAAAGTTTTGGATCAGCTGGTAGTTTAGTCAGCAGATGGCTATACATTCTTGTGTGGAACACAAACAAAGTTGAAGAGTACCATAATATTCGCAATGAAAGCTCGTAATTGGTTGGCACAAGATGAAAATTATTTGAGAAGATTTCTTATCAGACGGGGCTACTTTTCATTGATCAGGGTAATAATACTGTACTTACATTTTTAATTAGAAAACAACAACTGAAATTAATCTTTTCGATAAATGTGCTCCTTAAAATTAATGTAAGGTATCCTAAGTTCAGATTAAAATAATTCCAGTTTAGGATTTAGATAGGTTTTACATTTACAAAATATAAAACATTAATTTTATATCGATCTGAGATCGCACATGTCAACAAACAAAATGGAAAATAAAAATCAAACGCCGTTGTCTTTGTACAAGTGGATCATAGGAAACAAATTAAAAGATATCCATCCAAAAGTCTAAATTTTGCTACGAATGTTTATTTGTACTCCAGTAACAAACGCATCTAATTTATATGTTATAGCTTTAGACAATACTGGCTGGCTAAGCTACTTTGTGTATCCACTAAATTGCACTAAAGGCATATAAACAATTCAGAGTTTGAAATATTTCATATCATTTTAATATAAAAGGTTTCTTTGAAATAGAGCTCCCATTTTTGTATGATTTGGAGGGGAATATACAACTGAAATCTAATTAGCCCAGAGGTAAATGTAATTGCTGGCGTTGTTTATTTTTCAATTTTCGCCTCTTGGGAGCCATCAAGTATGCGTTTGTTGTATCAACGCGATTATTATAGTTTTCGGTTGGTTTGGATGGAAAATTATGTTCTATAGTTTTGAGATTGTGAACGATTTTACAATATTTATTACTTATTGTAGATAAATTATTGATATTGAAAATAAACCCATGAGCATAGAATATTTATATTCAGTTGAGTGACCTGGTTTAACACATAGAGTAATCGATCCGCCTCTGTTGTAAAATTACAGCATTTAAGGATTAAGGTGTGAAATATAAAATATACTCCTTTGATTTATTTTAATAAAGAAAAAAATAAACTTCTCAATATCAACTGCAAATAACAGGGGAGGTTATGTAGCGAAATAAAGAAGACACTAGTGAATCATAGGTTTAGGAACAAAAATTTATTTCACTTGAAGCAATAAACAAAGTTTTAAAAATCTTGATTTAAATTTTTGCTAAAATATAATAAATTGTTTACTCGTAGTTTGTATACATTTTTGAATACATGGGAGGAATATAATTGTTGCCGAAAGAGATTATGGAATGAGAAAAGTTATTTCAGTTTAGAGCCGGTTGACCATTTGGGTCAAAATTTTAATTTATTTGGTTTTAGCTTTATAATATTCCTTGGTATTTTACGGTTTATTTGAAATATAATTTATTGAACTCTGGCAACTACATCTCTATCTAAATAATTAAAATCTGAACGTATGCAAAGTCATTTTCCTAAGTTTTGCAGCGCTGACTATCATACAGTTTGATAGCATTTCCACGGAAATAGTGTTTTCTTACCTTTAGGAACACTTTTCTCCTAGGTCGTTAGAGATATTGCTATGATTTTTTTGTTTTCAGAATTTCAAGAGGAAAGATTAAGGCACGGGAAGTTTTTCCAAATGATTTTGTTAAAAATATATGGAAAAAATTTAAATTTAAAATTTATTTGGTATAAATAATAAATAAATTTTCAATTGTTAAAAATTTGTCCTTTAAAATATCCTGTGCCTTAAATATTCAAGAAGACTTCCAGATTGAAGTAATAAAAGATTGACTGAAATATGTCTAGTAGTTTTTGAGAAAAGTGTTCCTAAATGTATGTTATTTAACATAGTTGAGATATGGTAAACTGGCTGCCCATAAACGAGCTATGTTTCGTTGAAGTATTATATTTATATTGGAAAATAGATAAAGTTAAAAATAGTGAAATAGTTAATAAGTAAGGCATATATGCAAATTACCATAGTAAATGATAGCTCTCGTTTACTTTGAAAGCAAAATTTATAGGAACATATAAGGTTTCCTTTCATAAAAAGTAAACAAGGGCTATAACTTATTATGGTACTTTGTGTTTATGTCTTGCTTCTTAATTACTCAACTATTTTCAACAAGCAGACAATAAATAACCCCAGTTTTCTTATGATCACCTCTCAGTTGCGGCCTCACGGACCAGCAACCTAGATTCTCGAACGTCAGCAACGGTTATAATATTGTAATATTAATATCATTTTGCCCACATTGGAAAAGGCCCCGTTTTGGGGATACGAAATAGTGCAAAGTGCTGTTGGTGAGTTCAATTTACCAAAAAATAATTTGAAAGTGAAGACTTTGGATAATGTGTAAACACGTTCAGCCCCATACTTTCCAAAGACGATTTTCATTATAGCCCCAGAAAATATGTTAGTTTAATGTATCTAAGAAAGGAAACTGGATCCAAACTGGTTTTCAAATTAAGTCTAAGGAAAACTTATGCTGAGAAAGGTGAAAATGACGGCGCACTTGACGTAGAACTAACCTAACAAAAGAGAACATGACGGCGCACATAACGTAATGTATTAACCCTGACGTAATGTATTTAACAGTTTCAGTTAATGTCAAGAGGAAGGTTTTCAGTGAGCAAGTCATATGGTCATATATTTATGACCATGTATGACTATGTCTTTTTTATGATTTATGGTGTTCCCACCTTTTTCTAAAAAGTGGCAGGCGTGAAAGTTTGGGTAAAAAAGCTTAAGACTATAACTGTTTGATTCATAAAAGTAGTTTATTCAAACATATTCCAGAATGTAAGCAATGCCAAATTTTATATACTCATACTATGGAAAACAATTTAAAACTTTCGGAACTCACATTTTTATATATGTTAATGAAACAATTAAACTGTTATCGCAGACCTCAACAATGTCTCAACTGAAGATAAACACTTGTATTCAACATAGGGAACATCCACTCAGCTGAAAGAGACCACAAATCTTTATTCAGTGAGGGCATTTACTTGTGCTGGAATCTAAATGACGACATTACAACACATATCCTCACTTCCGCTCCGCCGGTCCATTAACATTTCTATCCAACGTTCCTCACTGAGTGAATACGGTAGACCTTAGCTTGAATCAATAATAAACATTACTAGTGTTACCTTTCGCGCGTTGTCAACAAAACAGATGTATTAGGTTTAGGTTCGCTGGCAAATATAAAACACAATATAATAATTATAACCTTTCAGATTGTGGCCTATCCAGGTATTTTAAACCAAAATATTTGTAAGAAATGAGTGTATTCATGTGGTCTTGAAACATTAAAACACATATGAAAAATTGAGACAGACTATATCATCTTACACCAGGGTACCTTTGATATTTTTTTGCAGCCTGGTAAATACACAATCTCTCTAACGAAAAAGCGCGCGCGTGCGCGCGCGCACACACACACACACACACACACACACACACACACACACACTTTACTTTTTACTTTATATATATATATATATATATATAATTTCTCACAACTATTGTTATTGGTCTATAGGCACCTCAAACCAAAACGTAACTTGGTCCCCTGGGCTTAAGTCTATTCCCTATGGGAAATTCACCAAACATATACTCTCGTCAATGTGGTTTGGAAGATAAATCTAATGTTGAATATTATCAGTAATTAATTTAGTAGCTGTGAAGGTGAGCAATGTATATATCATAGGCCATATAACAATATCAAGTTGCATTAATAAACATGATGTGAGAATTTATCTGAAGGGGAATGCAAATATACACCTCGTAATTGGTTAATATTTACAATTGATTGTTTGTGGTGAGTACAGCAAGTGTTGTCCAACCCCTTGGCTAATGACGCTGTGTCGCCCACGGCGAGCACACAACAATAACGAAAACCGACGATTCATCACGTTTGTAATATCCAATCTGCCCGGTAAAATAGCAAGCCTCAATTTTATTGTTCTTTGTGTAACTCTTTGGGACGTTTATTTAAATGCTACTGAAGTATAGCTCTTTAATTAAAATCTAAAGTTTAACACAGTTTTACATCAACTTAACTAATATTGAAATCAAATGTCTACAGGCTGATAAAATAGATATACTAACAACTTCAGTTAGTTATGCATACTATAAAAGGTGTCCTTAACGCTCTGGACAAACTTAATCCATTCCTTAGTTTACAAAAAAACACATTTATAATATGAAAACCTTTAAAACACTAACTTCAGTAGAACACATCGTGGTAGCGTAATTATTACGATAGTCTTGTGGTCGTGGCGCTTGTGAACAAATGCGTTGGCAACGCTCGGGAGTGACGTGTGAGTCCGTGACTATTGTGGCTAAGCGTGTCTAGTGGTTCGTTAAGTGTATTAATGCCTAACACCACGATTGGGGACTGTTTCACTCCTTCTGTATTAAGGAACAACACAAGTAAACGTCAACTTTCTCATATCTCTCCAGGGAACCCAGGAGACCACGAGGATAACCTAGAGATGGCGAACGAGAGGGTCGGTGACATGTCGCTCTCTTAATTAATGGCAGGTTTGAGAAGTCTAATAGAAGCTAAACTGGATGAAATAAGATATCATCGACAAAAAATAGTAAAGATTTCTGGAGATATTTAAATTAGTGCCATGTTCACAGTAAAGGCGAGAATCAGATTGTTCATGATTTCGATGTCAATGAATCAAATAAATACCTTGCTGAAATGGGGTCAGACATCGACATTAATGATGTCGTTTTGAGATTATTCATGAACAACAGACAAAACAATGACATAGCTGAGTTTAAATTTGTTGCTGTCACTGAAGGAGCTGTCCACGATGAAATATCAATAGAAATGATAAGAACTGTGAGCTCATTTGCCATCGAATCCATTTGCTACTAGGTAAATGAGTCCCTGAGAGAAGGAGTATTTCCACAAGCTTGGAAGGAAAATATTGTTCGGAACCTACCAAAAAAACTACTCCAACTTGTGTTGAACATCTATTGATATTGCCAACAATATCTGCGATCATATAGAAAGTAGCTATTAGACAGATAAACCAGTTTGTAAATACTCATAAACTACTGCCAAAACTCCAGTCGGGGCTTAGAAAGAATCATAGTACATGCACTGCCCTTGCTAACTTATTTAGTGACATTATTGACAACAAAGATAAGGGCAGATACAGTACCCTTGTGATGCGATTATTCAAAGGCATTTGACTCTATGGAACACGACATGTTGATTGCAAAGATGCACTACTTCGGTTTAAGTGACGAGACTACTGCATGTGATTGATCGTATCTCAAAGACCGGCTTCAGATCATCAGACTTGGAGGGTTGAAACGTCAGTACTTCTTGCCAAACGGCGAGGGGTTCCTCAAGGCAGCTGTCTGGGCCCCATTCTGTACACACTTTACACATCAGACTTCCCCAACTGCGTAAAACACTGCACGGCTCACTTTCATGCTGACGACTCCCAGCTAGTGTTGGCATATGAGCCTGAGCTTATGAGAGAGACATTCAGTCAAATTAATACTGATCTGCAAAACATTTTAGAATGGTCCGTTGATAATGGCCTCAATTTCCAATAAATGCACTGTTTTTCACTCTCATCACTTGACCTAGTACAGACTTTTAACGATCAGGGGGTGGGTATCTCGCTAGAAGGACAGAGTCTAACAGTGTGTGACCAAGTCAAGACTCTTGGTGTCGTGCTTGACAAAGGTCTCACCTTCACAGATCATGTCACACATGCCTCCAGACAAGCTCTAGGAAGACTGAGAGGTCTGTATGGGTTCAGTAGTCTGCTGCCAGAGGCCGCCAAAGTGCAGCTAGTGCAGTCACTGAATCTTTCAGTATTCAACTACTGCTTTCCGGCATGTTACGTGTCATTTCTTCACAAACGTAGGCTTGTGGTAAAGCTGTATCCCTCACCTACTTTATTTAGGTTATTTGTTAATGATCTGCCAGAAGCGGTGAGGGTAGAGTGCAATTTCGGAGGAACTAAAATAAATATTTTATCCTACGATATTTTTCGGTTGATATCATTCCTATCTTCCCGACGACTTCATTGCTTCAAAATATGATTAGGAATTCGGAAATTGATTTTTACATGGAATTTCAACATGAATTTTAACAAATCTGAAATCATTGTTTTTAGAATAGGGGAAAGCTCAAATTAAGTGACAGGTTGTGGTACAGTGACAAAAGAATGGAAGTGGTCAACTAGTATAAATATTTGGGATTAAATTTTACCTGCTTACATTCTTGGGGCATTCATTTAAAAGAAAAATCCAAACTGAGAAAGTTAGCTTTAAATTCAGTTTAAGACGATTTAATAAAAAAACAAAAAAGTGCCACTGTGTTCAAAAATAGTTTGTTTTGAGGTAGTAGTAAAAGCTAAAATATGCTACGGGGCAGAAGTGTGTTCATTAACTGATACTGACTATATTGAATCTGTGCAAAAGCATTTCATAACAAAGATTATTCAATAACTTCAAATTGCATGCTATACTTAGACACTTGCTTTGAAAAAATATATTTTATACTTTAAATACAAATAATAATTATTTATTAAAAATTTTAAATTTACCAATGAATTGACATCCAAAGATTTTAGGTGATCAAGTTGTTTTTTTATGTAAAGTGTGAGTGACGCTGGGGAAAAAATTATTTAAATGTTAGCTTTGAATCTCATGATTTGAATACACTAGAAACCAACTTGAGGAAAACTGTAGAATCGTTGCGAGGAGTGTTTGGGCCGAGCGCGCACCTATCGCACATAATTACTTTCACTCGACCTTGAACTCGGTGATTAGAGCCCTTTAATCCTAGACGAAGTCGATATCTCCAACAAATTTGTACGGGAGGAATCGTTGCAAATTAGTTTCTATAGGAAGCCTGGGGGTATAGATGGGCCATTATTAGTGTATTTAATTTTTGAACTGAAGTTCGCTTAGTTATTGGGCATTTTTGTTTAGGCTCGTATATTGTAGTGCATATTTTCTGTTTGCGTATGGATTTTAACTACATCTAAAGTATTAAAGCCAACAACTTCAAACTTGGAGTGCTGTGGTGGTGGGAGTAATGGTATAACCTATGCATTTAAGTTATATCAAGGGGAATATCAAGAATATAAAATTGAAAGTATAATATATATGATATATCATATACAATACTGGAACGTCATATTGTAAACGAAGATGTAAAAAGATCGTATATGTGAAGCAGAAAACCTTCCATAAAATTAATTGTGTTGTGTTCTCGTGAGATATAAAATAAATTATTTCAAGTTACACTTCCCCGAGATATTTTCAAAGTGATTCTCAATATTTTTATGTCATCAAAAGATTTTGTTAGTGTTGATCTACTATTTCAAAATTATTAAGCTGAAAAATTACAGCGATTCTAATCCAAAACAAAGAAGGGGCCTTACGTTTAATGATCAGAATTTCCTTAGTTTTAATATTTTATTCCTATATAACCGAATTAGGATTTGATAGCTTAATAAGACGTGGTCGTAGACTCACATAAAACTAGGCTCGGGTGACCCATATTCATATTGTGCATTGTGTACGTATCGATCCAAGGAGTAATGCCATATAATCAGATGGTCCTTTCTTGAGGCAAACTCTGCGATAAGATATTTATAAAGTTAAAAAAAATAACGTCACTCTACGAAAAAATTACTTCTAAAAAACTAACTCTCATGAATTATTGATAAACGTTAAGTAATCTATAATATTATAAAGAAGAGGTGGTGTCTGTTTGTTTGTTTGTGGGTTTGTTTGTGGGTTTGTTGTGGCAAGTAAATGCGAAAAATACTGAACCGACCGGTTTGAAATTTTACACAAAGGTAGATCTTAAACTCATGCAACACATAGGCATACTCATTTCCTTAAAATCCTCTAGGGCTACGCCCTGTGAACGTTCTAAGTTTCAATGTTTACATATTTAGAGAATAATAACCTAAAATTACTTGAATGTCAACAGCTGTGAACACTAAAATTTGACAGTTCGAGAAGAAGAAGAAGAAAGAGCTACCGTGACCGTCCTAGGTTTCAATGTTTACGTTTTCTAATGACAACATCCATTGGCACTATATTTTGACAGTTCGGGAAGAAGAAGAAATAAAGTTGATTTTTCAGATAAACTGCTGGATCGAAATTAGTGAATTATTTGAAATAGCGGAATGGTAGATTTTAAGTATTTTCCAAAGACTGTCTCTATTACATTAATCCTTATCCTCTCCCAATATTTGACAGATGTTACTTTGAAATGTTGTAGACACTCGTGTTTTGTCATTTTGTAAACAATGAAGAATTAATTAACAATAACTTAAATGTATCAGTAGAGCCTACACCTTTCAGCCTTTTTAACCCGTGCGAAGAATGGGTACTTTGGCTAGTGTTTTATAAAAATAAACGGTACCAGTAGACTGACACATACTTTCTCCCTTAAGTAAATTTAAAAAAGAAAATCTGTAATAAAACTATCATGTTCTTCAAAGTTGATCTAAATATCATTTAATAATCTATTGTTTCAAAAATAATCATCCAATTTCTAAAAATAAAAACAAAAGAGACAAAGTTAAATTAATTGTTCAAATTGTATGGGGGGGGACACCCCCCCCGTAACACCAAGCTTTTTTGAGCTGGTTTTGTTCGGTGATTTGACCTTACGCTTCATACCAAGTTTCATGGAAAACGGTTGTAAAGTAAGGAAGAAATTGATTTTTTTATATTCTCCATAAGAATAACATTGGGCGCTTTCAGACAACGTACTGCGTTTATCATAGACAGTAAATTTAACTTTTCTCTGGAACCGTTAGTCGTAGACAAATAATTCCAGATACTAATTTGTTTAGTTTTTTAAGCTGGGTTCAATGGTACCAGTCAAGTTATACTTTACTTTTATTGTTTTCGCTGAAAATATAAAAATTTGATTTTTTGACATTTAAAAGCCCATAACTTTTGAACCGTCATTTTTACAGATATGCGGGTGGTGTCAAATTATTTAGTACTCTGTACACTATAAACTGTCAAATTTTAATCAAAATCGTTAGAGCCGTTTTTGAGAAAATTGGATTTTTCACGTTTTTTAAGGGTTTTTAGGGTTGAACTACCCTTAAAAATCTAAAATTCAAAAAAAATGAAAAAAACGCATGGAGATACGGTGACTACGGTGACTATATATATACATGCCAAATTTCATCTAAATCGGACCAACGGGGTAGGCTGTGGCACTGTACACATCCAGACACACACGCACGCACGCACGCACGCACGCACGCACACACACATACGGACGGACAGACATCACGTCAAAACCCACTTTTTTGGATTCAGGATCTACGGATATATCCACCCTCAACACAAATTCGAAAATTTTGACGAAAAAAAATACTTTCTCCATATACTATGTATAAGGGGAGAAAGTAATAAAGAGCCAACTTAATTGGTTTTCGCTAAACAATTTTATAGATGAAAATGTGGGGACTAAATGAGCGAAAAAAGGCTATGATACACTTCCCCGAATAAACATAAATAACCATGTTCTTACATATGAAAGAAGGTTTTGTATAAAAATAAAATATTAAACCTCAACTCTTAAAAAAAAATTCCTGGTGACCGAGCTTTGCTCGGATAGAATAAAACATGTTTTTACAAGTTAATTAGCAAAATTAAAACAAATTTACTGCCCAATGAAAACATTTATGTGGTTGAAATAAAACCGATTTAATACACCATAATTAATATAGCACTGAACAAAAAGTATCACCCCTGGTAGGAATGGAACTCGCGGCCTATAGTTCTTGAGGCCGACACGCTACCACTCGGCTACGACGTTAGTCAATTGAGCGATGCCGTTTTACGTCTTTTAGCCAAAGCCAATCATTTACTGTTTAATTATCCATACCGTTATTATTAGCCTGTGATCAACTGATTTTGTTATAAACGGAATGAGGATTGAAAAGCAAAAGAGAAATTTAATTTACATCAATTAATTGGTTTGTTATAGAGGCTTCAAGCAATACAACGAATACGTTTTCTATCAAAACACAGAAGATTTTGGAAATGCTTTTTCTGCTTTTATTTCGCACACCTATGTTATCCTTAAGTTTTTATAGAAATTCCTCGGTGCCGTTTTCGAAATCCGTGTGCAAATTTATATATATATATATATACATATATATACATATATATATATATACAAACCTTGCTCGTATTATAGTATTGGATATTGGCTTTGTTTTGCATCCAACGGATGGACAACTTTTGATATGGTCTTAGCTTTGGGCGGAGTGTTAGCAATTTGAACGACACCAAAATTTGAAACTTAAGAACAGCTGTTTAGATGAACTGAAAACACATTCATTCCCCTTAGACATACTTTATACTTTTAACTGCAATGGCGACCTACCCAGGTAGGTATTTTAAGCCAAGTATGAATGAGGAATGAATGTAGGATGATTGTGGTGTGATATTGTAGTCTTGTTACTGACTAAGGCTGATATGTTCCTTAGACAGGACTGGTTATTAATAGCCCAACAGCCGATGGCAGCTAATGGACCTGCAGTTTAACGTGGAATCCGAACCACGGCCTCTAAATTACGAATTGGTCTAATTATGAGGATGGTCTTAGTGGATTAACGTAGTATTGAAGTATGTGGACGTTAATCCACACAAGAGAACACTACATCCACCGACTATATCTCACAACTATCCACAATTCGTGACCTCCAATCCATATCCATGATCTAACCTATTTCCCACAGGGAAGTAAATGCAAACATTTTTAAATAAGAAAGAATGTTGTGTTTTTGTTTCTGAAACACTGTCTATGAAATGTGTTTAAGTTGGTTTTCTTTTTAGCGAATTTCCTATAGGGAAGAAGCTATTACCGTAGGTCTCATGGCAAGAGTTAAGCCCGAGATCATGTTATTTTTTCTTCTTTAGGTGCGCAGAGTCCAAAAACAACAGTCGTTAAAATTTATATATATATATATATATGTATATATGTATATACTGTACCGTATATATATATATATATATATATATGTGTCTGTGAACACGATAACTCTCGTAAAAATCGTCCGATCGAGACCAAATTTGGTAGAGACGTGTATTCCTACAAATGCTCGGACGAGTTCGTAAACCAGACATATTGGTCCATGGGAACGGGTAGTTTGGGGGGGTTTTGTACCCCAAAATGGGGTTTTTTGCGTTTTTCACATGTAATTTTTAGAAATTTCTAATTTTATATTTCACCATTGGAATTAGCTTAAAAAACTACACAATTAAGTTCCTTAAAGTTTTTCTCTATCTTCAACGGTTACCCAGATATAATAAAATCTAAACACAGTACGTTGTATTTTGAGGCTCCAATGTTAATCTTAAGGAGGATTAGGAAAAATTAATATTTCCCATATTAATCAATATTTTTGGATAAAACTTGATTTTTAGCTTTAAGTGGTTGAGATCTATCCATTTATGCTTAAAAATCATAGTTTATGTGTTTATCATGGCAGCAAACCTGCATATTATTTTCCCTTTTAATCATATAGGGAATAGGCAAACTCCTTTATTTATGGACAGATGTTGATGAAAGTTGTTATAAATGTTAAGATAAAAATTATTCATGGTAGAAATGACTTCTTTCAGTGTTCCTCACAGCAGCTAACCTGCACACTCTTTCCCATGTTAATCTTATGGAGAATAGGCAAATAATTCTCATGTTTATTGACCGATTTTTATAAAACTTGTCATATATTATCATTATTATATTGTTGATTTGGAAATTCGCTGAGTACGCAGGTCTGCTGCGACGGGGGTATTTATACTTTAAACATATCGTGCGAAATGCTAATATTTGTTTTACATGAACTATGTTACAACTTGAATTTTATTTGGCCTGTCTATATCTTTATAAGTAGAATATTACACTTTTGTTCCTTTAAGACAAAAATAAGGGTAAATTTGGTATTGATATCAACTTAAAACTGTCCGGGAGGAATTTAATAGTCTTAGATTTGGCTTAGTTTATCATAAAATATTTTAAAAACCGTGGTACAAAATAAAAGAATAAATTAGTATTGAAATGTATACTTTTGTGGAACAATAATTAAAATTAATCCTAGATAAAAATAGTCAAAGTAATTAGGTACTTAGAGAGAATATAGTGGCTGGCATATTGGGTCCTTAGAGAGACTATAGTGGCTAGCACATTGGGTCCTTAGAGAGACTATAGTGGCTGGCATATTAGGTCCTTAGAGAGACTATAGTGGCTAGCATATTAGGTCCTTAGAGAGACTATAGTGGCTAGCATATTAGGTCCTTAGAGAGACTATAGTGGCTAGCATATTAGGTCCTTAGAGAGACTATAGTGGCTAGCATATTAGGTCCTTAGCAAGATTCTGGTGGCTAGCAATCATGTCCTTAGAGAGACTATGGTGGCTGGCATATTAGGTCCTTAGAGAGACTATAGTGGCTAGCATATTAGGTCCTTAGAGAGACTACAGTGGCTAGAATATTATGTCCTTAGAAGGATTCTGATTGCTAGCAATCAGGTCCTTAGAGAGACTATAGTGGCTAGCATATTAGGTCCTTAGAGAGACTATAGTGGCTAGCATATTAGGTCCTTAGAAAGATTCTGGTGGCTAACAATCAGGTCCTTAAAGATAGTATAGAGGTTAGCATATTATGTCATTAGAGAGACTATAGTGGCTAGCATATTAGGTTCTTAGAGGGACTATAGTGGTTAACATATTATGTCCTTAGAAATATTCTGATGGCTAGCAATCAGGTCCTTAGATGTATTATAGTGTCTAACAATTAGGTCTTTAGAGAGACGATCGTGGCTAGCATATTTTATAAATCATTTGCTCATTATAAATTAGCTTTCTTTATTGATAAATGAAACGGGCCCAACCCCCCCCACGCATCTAGGGGGGTACTGCGGAATTGGCGGCCACGGGGGTGCCGCAGATGTACGGCAAATGTCTCATTTAACAAAAAATAGTATTGTTACTATGTTTTATCATTTATAAAACAAATGCATGTTTGACAGCTATTGGTATATTCTATATTTGCAAAGTTTTTCCAAATTATACCTCTGTACACACGGCGCACTTGCATTTTTCTTTCTATTTTGCCCGACCGACCGACGGCCGATCTTGAAACTCCTGACATGACAACGACGCAATCCGCCACGCAACATTACACAAGGAAAAGAAGCATATTGCGGGATTCTATAGGAGGCGTCTGAAAATACCTCGCCCGGGCTAATAATGAAATAGCCTAATAATGAAAACCAGTTTAAATAGACTAAACATATCATGATAAATCTTTCTTTCTCTTTTTAGCAAGAAAAACAGCGATCCAGTTGTCATTTAACAGACTTTTTACTTACCAAATAATCAATAACCTCCAATCCCCACCTGTAACAAACAGATAAATATCAAAATACATATAATAATAAATGTTTAAAATAAATAGTACGTATATAGTCTTTGCAGATATAATACAGGAAAATCAGATGAAAATTAATTTTTAATTTCAATCTATTAAGTATAACTGTTTTAACTATTTACATTTCATTACAGTAAAAATTATTTCTATGTACATTAGTGATTAGCTACACGAAATTAGTTTATGGCAGTAAGAAATTAAAAACAGCACGACAGCAAACTAGCCACGCGTTCGACCATCTGCTAAACGACATAATCCTCTTACAGCCGTTAACTGCTTCGCCAGCTTTTGAATTATCAGTTTTCCACGCTTGTCCAATGTCCATCTCCTTTGAGTTTTAAGATTCATTGCGAAACTAACAAGAGGTCATTAAAACATTCAACTTTAATCAACCGTAGCTTTATCAATAGCTTTAATAATTATATCCCATTCACAAATCATGGTCACAAATTTCACTCATATTCTTAATTTTCGTAAAAGTTTATTTTACATAAAAATTAAAAGTATAGATTTTTAACTAAATTAAATTTTTAGATTAAACCGTACTAGTTTTTTTTCTAAATTACAATATATATTCGCTAAGTAGTGTTTTCCTGAGAATACCGAAGTTGGAATGAATAATATTTTAATGTTCGAAATTCAATTTTTTTCAAGAATTTTAAATTTTTCAAGAATGAACAAATATTTTTAGCATCCCGTAAAACTTTTAAAATATAATTTTACATTTTTGGGGCTTTTGACAAAAAAATTGTACATGTTATTCAGGAACGATTTAATTATCAGACCATTTTTACAAATTAATGCTGGAAATAAATTAGGCACATTATGAATCTATATTATGTGCAAGAAACGTCACCCACAATGGACGTTCCCCAACATTCTTGTGAAACGAAAAGTAACATATCTTGTTTAAAAATATATGTTATACTTTTTTAATATTGAAATTGAAATTAAATTGATCATATAATTGACTAGAAACAAAATTAATCATTTATACATAATTTTTTCATAAGCTATCCTCCATATTGTTAGAATGTAACAAAATAAAATATTTGCTTTTAATAGCTTTGGAGTATTTTTTTTGTAAAAAACAAAACGGTGGCTCTATGGGTAATTGAACACATCCGGACGATTGAAAGGTGATATTAATATTTTATTTTAATCCAGGAATATTACCTCTATATGTTAGAGTTATAAAAACCCCTTTATAAATGCACCTAGTAGTGTATAAGAAATATTCAGAATGAATTAACTTTAAAAGTACGCTAAGCTTGGTAAGCAAACCCCTTCACTTACCCCTATAAATTGATATGGTTGGAGGATGTGGAGATTTCAACATGTTAGTTATTTCTCATAACGCAATAGTATTCAAAAATACCCCTGTCACAGCAGACCTGCGTACTCAGCGAATTTACAAATCAATTATATAATATATAACAGGTTTCATCAATATCCGTAGTAAATAAGTGAATTTTCCTATCCTCCAAAAGATTAACGTAAAAAAGGAGTTTGCAGGTTTGCTGCTATGAGGAATAATGAAAGTAGGACTTTTTACAATAAACGATTTTTATTTAAACTATATAGGCCCTACCAAGTTTTATCTGTCCATGAATAAAGGAGTAAGCCTTTTCTCTATACGATTAACATGGGAAAAACGCAGTTTAGCAAGCCAAGACAAATATATAAACTATAAATTTGAAGAATAAATGTATGGATCCCAACCATAAAGCTAAATACAAAGTTTCATCCAAAAATATTGGTTAATAAGGTAAATATAAACTTTTCCTTATCATTCATGAGATTAGCAATGGAGCCCCTTAATACAACTTACAGTATTTAGAATGTTTAATGTCTCGGAAACCGTTGGAGAGTTTTTTGAGTTGATTTTAAGAGTAAAAGACAAATTTTGAAATTAAAAAAAATTACATGTGAAAAAAAACATTTTTGGGGTACAAATCCCCCGCAAAATAACCCTTGTAATATTTCTGGTTTACGAACTCGCCCGATAAAATGTAGGAATACACTTCTCTACCAAATTTGGTAGAGAATTATCGTGTTCACGGACACAAACACACAAACCCACCCACACACACACATACACACACGTATATATTTGTATACGTATATACATATATATACAGGGTGTTCATTAAAGTTGGAGTCAAACTTCGAGGGGTGATAGTACTCATCAAAATAAACAAAAAATGTCCGATAAACATATGTCGAAAAATCCTTCGTTTAGCCGCTAGCCGCCATTTTGTATCTTATACAAAAAACGTTGTATATAAATAATTATTTAAGATACAGAAACCAAACTTCGCACACATATTTAATGGCTAAAGAAAAAATATTCTCAAATTATCATTAAGTTTGCTTTTATATTTTCAAAATTACGGCGGTTAAAAATATTTTAATTTAAATAACAAAAAAACCATTAACTTTAAGAACCACCGCCATTTTGAAACAATATGTATGTATATATATGTATATGTATGTATGTATAGGTAAATATATATATATGTATATACATATTTACCGTTTTAACGGCTATTGATTTTGGCCACAGGGCTCTTCAAAACGAGAAAATAACTATACATATATTAGTAATGAAATATATTAACCAACCAAACGTATAAACAAGATAGAAAGTATCCACTGAATCGTCAGATCCATTGTAAGCAAACACAAACCGCGTGTAGAGGCTCCAACAATGAAGAGCTGTAATTAATTTTGACCCTGACAAGGGCAAATGTTGGTTTAAGAATTACATTCGTTTTGCATGTTTGGATTTGTCTTCTAAAAAATACATGACAATTATTTGTGGTGCAGATTATGATTGCAAAATGTTAAAATGTCAATCAAATCAAAATAATGGGTGGTTTAAAGCGTTGTTTCGTTTAAATAGATTATATCAACAGAATTTTTTGTTTAAATGAACATCTTGAATTTATGTTTTATTGGAAAAAATCAACTTTAAATAACATTATCCAGCATAAATACTCGTATATTTTAAATTATACTTCATTAAGAAATTATCCTCTACCCTAATCTTTTCACAAACTGAGTTAATTTTGTTACATAGTAACAAAAACAGATATTAATGATAAAACAAACTAAATAATAACAAAACATGACTAATTAAAAACACTATACACAATATTAAATTTTTTAGGTAAAAATTGAAACAATTAAAAGGACTAAATAGCCTATAAATTAAATATATTACTTTTAAATATATTAGATTAGATACACACCTACCACAAGCCTGAATAAATGTAAAGCCACAGCTTGCGACTAACCGCCACACTGTTAATAATACAACAACACTAAGTCAGTTTAACAACCGAACAGCCAAGAACGATTTTCTATGGATTTTGTGTCAACGCAACAATATATATCGAAACTTACGAATCGTAAACGCCACAATGTGATATAATCAATTGACGAATTAAACACTAGCATAGTAGATTTTGACTTGAGTCAGAAAAAGTAATAGTTTTGCAACCGTCAGCCAAAATTTTATATTATCAAATAATTCCAAATACGACAATAATAACGGCCATTGTTAAATTATCTATTTTGCTTAAATCAAATAGTTTTTGAAAGTCAAAAAATTTATTGTAATAAGCGCTAATAATCTCTCATCGGATTTAAATCAAATAGTTTTGAAAGAAATGTATGATTGTAATAAGGCGTAACTCTATCGGTTCGACAAAGATGAAATAAAATGCGAATGCAACAATTTTTAGCCCGTTCTAATTTTGTTTGTAAAGCCCACTAACAACGTCACAAGTGTCACTGACCATAGCTTTGCAGTAACCAAGGTGAGGAAAGACAACTGAGTTGACAGTAGCAGTTTAACGTGTATGGAGTGTGTGAATAGCAGCAAACCATTTTTGCATATATTAACCACTGCATCTGTCCAGTCAGTGTGTTGTTGAGACAACCCCAGACTTTCCGTTCCGTTAGTCTGGAGGCGTTTTCAATCCTGTGAATCAAGCGTGCATGTCCAAGAATGGGTGGTTTTGTTTAGCTGAATTCGCTTTTAAACATGGCCAATTGAGAGATTAACTGTCAGTGTAGGTATTTGGGACATAGTTATTACAAAATTTATTATATTGATGGTGTACCGTACCTGGCTTAATAATTAAGCCTAATATCAATATAATAAAATATATCATAATATCATAAAAACTAATTAATAGTTTTTATGTTCTTTACAGATATTTTTTTAATATGGGGTTTCTCAATAACTTTAGGAACAGCTCAAAAACAAACAATTTAGTAATTTCAATCTTTGCTCTATGTCAAACGGTTACTGAAATTTACAGGTTAAGTTAAATAGGTTAAGTGAAGTTTACAAAATATTGTATTGTTAAGTTTTTAAGTATATATGTGCTGCCACTTACCTGGTGCTGCCACATACCTGGTGCTGCCACATACCTGGTGCTGCCACTTACCACGTACCTCACTTAATCTAACGGGTCGCAGGTGGCACAGGATCATCGGGTACCGTAGCTTCGAATTATAAAAATATATGTCAGAGACTCTTTGGATTTATTATGGTGTTGTATAGATGTTTTTTGTGTCCTGATGTCTAGGTATTATGTTTCCTGTTTTTTATAGGTTATACAGGTTATTTGCTACATTGAGATATGTTCTGTTATATCAAAATCGTTTTTAAAAGCCGGTCAAAAATATTAAACTACGAAAGGAAATCTAGTAACTGTTGTTGAGTCATATTAAGGTCTGTAATAAACCTACTTTTGCCAATTTATGTTGCCTAATTAAAACCCAGATTGTGAAATCTTAGTGTCATTTTGTTCTTTTCTAAAGGCATTTAAATATAAAATTACATTTTAAATAATTCAGTTTGGGGTTCTCTCACCTCAACTATCGAAAACTATTAAGCTTTTTTATGGATATTTTCATTGTTTCCGATCCATCCAACTGAAATTTCCCAAAACAGGGTGGTGACGCCCTTAAAACCATTTTTTGCCAGGAATTACAGTATATTAGTATGTGATCCACCTCCTTACACTGATCTATCTGGGACTTTTGCAGCTTTGAGTGGGTTGAGTGGAGTGAATTTTGAAGTCAATGAAAGCCAATCAATGTCATAATTTGGGCGCCTTCGTCATGAGTACCTCGGTCTTTTCGGTTACAAGGCTCAGACCAGTCAGACCCATCCATGAAATGAAATGAGATATTCTTTATTTGAAATGAAATGAAATATTCTTTATTTAGACAGGCAAAGTTTGGGCCACATGGCCCTTTCATACACTTAACCTGTATTAAAACATAAAAATATGAACATAAAAATAAACTTATCATAGATTATAAACAAAATATACTTAATAAAATATAGAATATACAAAATAAAAAAATAAATAGATTGTTTTTATTACAAAACTTGCACTCAAGCACATACACTCACATCAGCAACCGCCCCAACACAGAAGCCCTAGGACACGCCAGCCGAGACCATCCGATAAAAAAAACAAAGTTTTTAGTGCCGCCACAAACTGTGAACGTTTTTCAAGGGATCTTATTTGTAGGGATAGGTTATTCCAAAGGCGACAGACAGTGACAACAAAAGCCCTATCATAAGCTGTGGCCACATGATGAGGTATTCGTAATGTGATTGATGAAGAACGTGAATTTCGTGGACTACCTTGAGATACGAATTTAAAGTCATCTCTAAAATAATTTGGAACACCTGTTTTTAATATTGAATAAAGTAGTGACAGAATTTTGATTGCTCTTTGATCTTTCAATTTCAAAATGTTTGCCTTGAGGTAGTACGGCGTGATATGCTCATCACGTCTAAGACAATAAACAAATCTCAAGCAATAATTTTGAGAACGTTGCAGCATACCCGCCTATGTTACAGTCATGTCATCGATCAGTGAGTTGCAGTAAGTAAAGTGGGGAAGTACAAGTGTTTTGACCTAATGCAGTTTAGTGTGTAGTGGCAAAAAATTCTGTAATTTCTTGAGTGAGTGTATTGATGCGAAAGTCTTTCTGCGTATGTCAGTGACCGCTTCGTCCCAAGTGAGTGTTGTGTTAAGTATTACTCCAAGATCCTTTACTTTGTCGTAATATGGCAGAGAATTTCCGCATACTGTAATTGAATCAATGGAGTCAAAGTCAATTGAATTGTGAAGTTGAGTACGGTAGATTGCAATTGGTTTAGTCTTTTCATGATTTAGTCTCAGTCCATGTTTTTCAGCCCATGCAACAATTCTAGTAATGTCCTCATTGATTCTTCTGACAGAATCGTTCACATTGTTTGTAGTAAAGTGGTCGTATATTTGAAGGTCATCAGCGTACATATGGTGTTTGCAATGCACCAACGTTGAGTTTATGTCATTTACGTAAAGTGCAAAAAGTAAGGGTCCAAGGATTGATCCTTGTGGAACACCACAAGTAACAGTCTCCCAGTCGGATCTCTTCTCACCAACATCCACACATTGCCGCCTATCTGATAGATAAGATCTCAGCCAGTTGAGAACGTTCTGGGAAAACCCTATGGCCCTTAATTTCTGAATTAAAATATCATGATTGACACAATCGAACGCTTTAGAAAAATCAAATAAAGTTAGAATCGTTCCCTGTCGACGTTCCATGGAAAGTCTTATGTCTTCAGCCACTCGGAGGAGTGCTGTTTCTGTACTGTGTCCTGTTCTGAAACCTGACTGAAAGTCAGATAAAATGTTGTTGTCAGTGATGAATTCAGTCATTTGACAGTGAACGATTCTTTCTAGGCCTTTAGATAAAGCGGGCAAAATACTTATCGGCCTGAAATCACGACATGTTGTCGGAGCTGAGATCTGAGATCCATGGTCCTTCACCCACGTGGAAACTAGCTTCATCAATTGATTAAACTTCCACTGAGCACGAGCAACGATGAGAGGGGTAATGTGATCTGCGTAACCCACGAGGAAGGTGTCTTCGGGAATGGTCAGTCTCAGTATCCCAGCGTAAGAGATATTCCACCGATCTGTCCTAAAGATAGAACTCTTAGATAACACCAACCTTAATAGCCTTTTAGTGGGGTCATCCGCTGTCTGAAAAACAGTTAAATGTCCCTCTGATAGACTTTAAGAATACGAAAAAGATACTTCAGAACGTGCTCAAGTGCGCGAGGCACAGTGTTCGGCCCGCAGAGTTGAACACGTTCGTTCGCGAAGTCCAGGGCTAAGAGCAGCGTGAGTAAATAATGTGTTACTCTACTTATTACTAGTGCTATTACACTGTGTGATGGCAGTGATGTTCTTGGAACAATCCAGTAGTTTCCAGCTGGAAACTACCGGATTGTCCCAATCATAGAACTGCTTTTGGTGAAGTCATGTTGACTTCACCCAACCCCCCCAGCCCAACCCTTTTATTGGTTTTCGTAGGCTTATGTTATGGCTGCAGCATCGGAGTCACCTCTCCTATATCAAACCAGGCCTCTTCTACAACTAAGACTCGATCGATCAACATAATATCATCTGTCCACCAGTAAGTTGGTTTTCTTCTACGACCGGATGCTCAACTCCCGGAAATTCAGGAATTGCAAGCTCGGCCGATGTGATTCATTGTGGCTTTGGCCACCTATCTAATAATAAGTATAGTAATACTAAAAATAACAAAGCAAAGAAAAGCACAAAGGAATATAACTAAAACTAGCAACACGGAAATACTTGATCCTAAAACCACATGAAACAAAAATACAAAGAGAAGCATCCACAAAAATAATTTGTTACTTTTCCTGAACGAAGGTAAATAGCAATGTTAATAGGTGATACGCAACGGTGAAAGAATAATCATACTCTCGCTGTGGAATATGCAACTCAAAGCCCCGAGCAATCCATTTCCATTTCAACTAGGGGCGGCTTTGACGTCCCTTACAGCAGCTGCTGCATTCTAAAGTGAAATACGTTACAGGAACACTTGATTTACTGCTTGTGATCCACTTAAGTATTCACTACCATTTAGATATTATAAAGGTTGTATATGTATCACACGCATATAAAGGAATTTGTTTACGAATACATTAAATTTGATGATGTAATTAAATATCTGTTGGACGAAAAATACGAATAAATCGGTTGTATTAAATACCATCATAAACGCTAATACGTCAATTAAGTGAATCGGTATCCAATGGTTAAGGTTATGTGTTGTGTGAATTATAGTACACTTGTGACTGAAATTACGACCTATCCAGGTAGGTATTTGAATACATGAATGATAGGAGACATGAATAGTATGAATGAAAAATTAGTTTAGGATGTTTATCTGCGATTTTGTAGTATTTTTGCTAACTAAGGCTCACCTGATCTCTATACAGAACTGTAATTACTAGTCAAAGCCAAGGGGGTTTACATTTTAACATCGTGTTTAGACCACAACTTTTCATCTGAAATTATAAGACGAGGTTAGATCATAGGAATTCATATCCAAAATTTAAAATGGAAAGAGGAAAAATTGAGCGTAAAAACATGAACAAAGGAAACTTACAGACCAAACTTATAAATTATTATCGTAAATTTCCCTTTATACTTTTGATGAGCTAATACAGCAAAATGTGTTATGTAATTTTTGCGATTTTGAACCCAACTAGTGTACCAATAGTTTATTTCTTGAATAAAGTTTTTTTTTAGTCTGATGTCAAAGTTGTAAAAGGTTTTAAGATCTTAACGACTCTCAAATTTATATTGTGTTTTGTTTTGTATTTTGTTATTTTCTACGTCTCTAAAGGTTTTTACGTTTTGTTTAGAAACGGATCAAACCTCACCACGGTTATGTGGTGAGTTTCCGTATTTGGTTAAAATTTTGCTTCAAGTACTTTTATTTGTTATATTATTTTTAAATTCAGTAGATTCACCAGTAATTTTGCATCTCTATGTGGGACGTAACTTCTGTTTGTGGAATAAAGTACAACTATTTTCCAATTAACGACAACTAATTACGGAATTCTTAGAATTAGTGGTAATTAATTATATTAGAATTCTTAGCATGCGGGCCGAGAACTTTATTTTGTTAAATTTTGTGACCTTTAAAAATCACATGGTATGGAAAATATACTTTCTGTTGAAGAAAACTTAAAAGATATTAATGTTACTGCTTATGGTAGTTTTAATTCATTATATTTGAATGATATTATGTCATCAGTCTGAGCCAACCATCCCAAATACCAGCAAAATGCTCCCGTATCAAAATGCATCTACATTTATAAAAGAGGATGTTTATATATATATATATATATATATATATATATATATATATATATATATATATATTTGAAGTTTATGTGCTCGGACACCGTTGGACGATTTGTCATGAAAAGTGGTACGTTTAGGTAAAATTTTATGGAGAAGGTTTTGGGGTTTTCCCTAGAAGCCTTAAAAGGATCCCACACTATGGAACCAGAACATTGTTTACATTATTACAATTTTATTTTCAACAGATGATTGTTTTATCATATCTGTTAGTTTAATATATACACCATAGATCGAAGGACTTGCATTTGTTTGTTTTTTTATTTTGTTTACAATTTCGTTTTTGGGTTGTGCGAGTAACTATTCAGTTTACAGTTTAATTGTGACTTCATCTTGCACATCTTGCTACTGTGTTACGTTATTTTAGTTTATAATGGTCTGAAACTTCACACGGACATTTCCTACACCGCCATTAACTCACAATAACTGAATATTCAACAAATAAATAATTAAAATATCTGT
Organism: Nephotettix cincticeps; assembly: GCA_023375725.1. Lineage (NCBI taxonomy): Eukaryota > Metazoa > Arthropoda > Insecta > Hemiptera > Cicadellidae > Nephotettix > Nephotettix cincticeps. The sequence goes on along the minus strand of CM041786.1, from coordinate 113,599,974 downwards.
CCATTTCTAAAAAAAGAGTTTAACGGTTTGTTTTTGAGTTCTGGTTTTTATGGTCCAGATAAAATAAAGGCGTTTTGTATTTCAGGGAACTGTTCAAACGGTAATGTAGTAGTCCTTTTTGGGCTCTGTTGGCCTAACGGAATGGTTACATGAAAACGAAAAGATCTATTGAAATATAAACTTAACCTCAAAAACCCAAAATTATTTTCCTTTGTTTCTTATCTTTCTGCCTTCACCTTTTATTTAGTTTTTCATTGAACCAAATTGATTTTTAGCTCTAGCGCCTAAACGGCAGATCCTAGGGTTAAAGCAATAAGCAATAGGGAATGTTTCTTTCTTACTTTTAAGATCTACACCATAACCTACACCATACACCATAATACACCATAACCTAAGCGAGAAAATAGAACATAGTAGATTACAACTTAACCGTCATTCCTACACGATCTTAGTAGAGATGTGGCATTACATGTGTGTGTGGTGATGTTACATTAAAAGATATTCTAATTATTGTACTAAAGACTGCCAACTAAAACCACGGGGGCCTGGGGCGTGCGTTTTGGAGCGAAGCTAGAATAATATAAAATTTAGATTGGTACGAAGTCCTTAGTTGGTACTTCCTGTATAGCTAGCTAGCTACTATATAGGAAAACTGTACAAAATCACATAGCATGATACGTAATGAACCTAGTAACACAGTACACGGTACAAAACACAATACAAAAATGAAAACTCGCTCGTTGCCATTAGAGTTCTGTTCAACAATAATTTAATTTGTTTCATTTACTAATCTTAGGAAAAATATGTCTTTAAGCAATCAGTTTTCAAAATACCGTTTTCTTTGATACTCAGAACAACCTAAAATTTACTGTCTTGCTAATACTATAAAATCTTAGAGACGCCTTTTTAAATTTATTTGTAAAACATTTTGTGAAATAGTAGATGTATTATTAAAATATTCCTAAAGAGTTCACATAGCTCATAAATAGGACAAACTAAGAAGGAATGTTAAAAATAACAGGGTGTAATGAATATTTGCTCGGATATATTTCCCTTTGAAATGGAGAAATAAGTGCAAAGTGGAGAAACGTGTGACTTTATCGCTCACTTTGATTCTATTACGTTTATAGAATAACATTCTCACAAGGCGATAAGGGTGGAATAGCTTTCAGGAGATGGTAGTGAATAATAGCCTTTCACAGCAATTTGGAATAGTAACATACTTAATTTATAGCATTTTATATATTATGTTGTATTATTTTTCCCAATTAACTTGATGAAACGCAAACCCCCCATTTATACATAATACATACAATACATGTGATGGTACATGAAAACTACAATATTTAAATTATTTACTAAATATAATTTAAAATACTTATCTATTAAATTAATTTAAACTTTAAACAGAAAAAGTAAACATACGCCTTTTTGTTTATTTTATATATTTAGTTCATGCGTTATCTATCAATGTTTTTTGTACATTAGAGTTCTTGTCATGATTGTAATTTTTATTTATCAAATATTAAACACGAATATTTCCTTTTACTCTGTAGGAATATTGCTATATATTATTTATAATTAAAGTGACTTATCCTTTTCCTATATTCTCCATCCTGTCAGCATCGCTTCTAACTGATGTTACTGTTTGGGATTATTTCATCATGTAAAAATCCTGTATCGGAGAACCCAATTGTTGTATTATAATTTTCAACCTAGCAATTCTTTTATTAAAATAGCCATTATTTTTAGATTTATAGCCTTAAGTGATGCTCACTGTTTCAGAATAATTAGTCCTATTTGAAGACATCCCAAACAAACCAAATGAAATTTTACTAGAAAATACCAGTACACAGAGTGTGAGAAAAGAAGACACCTGTGAGATGTATGCAGCGTGGTACCAGACTGTTGAATAACGTATTCTTCACATCACAATCAAATAATTAATCGCGATCTGTGTGGAATAAAAATGGTAATTAACACTTAACTTATGCTTTACAAAATGTCTTCATCCACAAAAATTATTAATTTTTTCACACTTACAGTAGACAAAGTTATGGGCAACTACAGGAAATTGGTCAATTAGTTTTAATTGTACAAATGGAATGCTACTTGGAAATAATTAATGGACTATAATGTACTTACTGCACAAATTAAAAAGGGTTTTAAATTAACCAATCTCTATATTCTCAAACATGTATATAGTTTTGAATAACTCCTAAAACTACTAATAAAACTTATTTTTTAACAATTAAAAATTATTATTTGTCGAAATATCTTGCATTTATAGATATTTGAAAACATAATACTTATATGAAATATTTTTTTTGAGAAAATACCAAAAGATTTTTTTAGTCTGCTAATTTTACTCGTGACTTTGTGTACGATTATGCTCGATGATCAGAGCTGGCAAGGCGCTTAGTATATCTATAGTGACGGACCGTTGGCAAGGAGCAATCTTTAATTAGTGGTAAACTGTTTTATGAGCTGAGCTGCTCATATTAGCTACAAAATAAATGAACAATTCGTGAACAAGATAATAGAAACTCATAATAATGCTCGGGCCCTGGCAATGTCTGTGTGTGTGTGTGTGTGTCAGCGCTGTCACGTGGTTTTTTAGCGCCTGGGCCGAGATGTTGTCGTGCGCCTCCCAAAGGCAGTGAGAAGCCCGGTCCCCGGACCCCCCTCCAGTTTGTTAATCGGGCCCCCTTTCTTCCAATAATACATTAAAATATCTGCATGGACGAACGAAACGTCTGATATACTGATACATTGAATGATTACAGATTTTAAATACTAATTGAGGTAAACTCAATAAGTAAATTAGTAAATTATAATCTATGAAAAAATAAATGAATCGTTAACCTGACAAACATCCATCCTGATTCTAAAAGTTTAGTATACGAAACCTAATTGACGAAGGCCATACTGATAACGTTTAGTATAGGAAACCTAATTGACGAAGGCCACACTGATAACGTTTAGTATAGGAAACCTAATTGACGAAGGCCACACTGATAACGTTTAGTATAGGAAACCTAATTGACGAATGCCACACTGATAACGTTTAGTATAAGAAACCTATTTGACGAAGGCCACACTGATAACGTTTAGTATAGGAAACCTAGTTGACGAAGGCCACACTGATAACGTTTAGTATAGGAAACCTAGTTGACGAATGCCACACTGATAACGTTTATTATAGGAAACCTAATTGAAGAAGGTCACATTGATAACGTTTAGTATAGGAAACCTAATTGACGAAGGCCACACTGATAACGTTTAGTATAAGAAACCTAGTTGACGGAGGCCACTCTGGTAAGGTTTAGTATAGGAAAGTAGTTGACGAAGGCCACACTGGTAACGTATAGTATAGGAAACCTAATTGGCAAAGGACACATTGTTAAAATCGCAGCAGATGAAAACCTCACAGATAGGGTAAGATAGAAAATAATTATATTTTTGGACAATTGCAAAGAACAAAATGGTACTGTAAGTCATGTAAATGCACCAGCACTAAACTGAATTGGCTATTTAGTCATTATTACAAATTAGAGATATTTTATGCCTAACATTAAATACAGTTTATCTGCAAAAACATTTATTACAGTCAGATAGAGATGGGTTGATTGCATCTGGTTGTAACTGTTGGCGCAGTATAACGGTGACATTGGTATCGTCTCTTCATCACACAGATTTATTGAGCTTCATAAACATAGACTGACTGACATTACTTGCTCATAATTCATGAAAAACACATACTGTATTTTTATACAAACATTAATATTGCGAAACTATAAGAATAGCCTGTATTTCTAGCACTAATTAAAGAAAGAGGTTGGACATATATACGTATATTATTATAATTTATGTATAAAAGAAATACATTTTTCAAATTGATAACTTTGGAAGAATTGTTACTGTTGGCTAGCTTACTTCCATTTTACCATACGATATATTTATCCCTTGAATCCCCTGAAAACACAAATCAAAGCGTATCGCTCCTTCCGCGTGGCTGCCCAGTGCCCATGTTCCGTATCTTGAATATAAACTGTACGGCTATGTAGTGTGGGCTTGGCGATCATGCCGCCGCCAGACGCTACTCGGATCTACTCAAAAAGGAAATATTCAATTCAAGTATATTTATGTATATTATGTATGTATGTACGTATTATGTATGTATATGTATGTATATTAGTATAAATAAGTTATCCAATGAAAATCGTTATGGATTGCGCCATTGTACCTCAAATTCACATTCGAAATCGTGTTGAGTTTTTCATTCATAGACTAATAAACTATTTATGGCACTAATTATAATTGACTAATTTTAATTTAGTGCATTTTGAATTCACATTTATATTTTATCCCTCATTTAGCATAACAGCCGTAGATTGAAAATTAGAATGGTGAAGATGACCAACAAATTGATGGTTTTACACGTTTTCACACGATCATAAATGTTATATTCAGAAATTAATTGGTTTATCATTAACGTTGATCTCATTATCATATAAGCTGACCAGTAAATTGGAGTGATTTTCTGACAAACTAAATATTAATATTTTATTTGAATCTGACTACACATTATTATAATATAATGTTGACATGTACATAAATTAAAAATGGAATCTGATTTACTCATATATTTTATAGCATATAACCTACAAAACAGGAAAATCAAAATAAACATGGAATTAAGTTACACATATACGATATTACTTATATTATTTTGTATGTACATATTTGTTCATACATGTTCCCTCATAATTATTTTCTTTCAAAACAAACTACAAATTAATCACTAAGAAGTTGAACTTTAATTTTTGTTAGATCGAGGTGGCATTAAGTTTTATTGCAAATGTATTTAAATTTATTTTATTCACTACTTAAAAATAAGATAAAAATAAAATCGGTATACTTCCTTTTAAAGTAAACAAAATAATATAAAATTTACATAATTTTAATTACACTTTTAACTACTTCATGTTTAAAAAAATTACTTTCAAAATAACATTTTAACGATATATATATATATATATATTCCATTATTATATAAAAAATATTGTTTTATATTCCTAATATTTATTCAAATATGTTAAAAACTGGAAAAAAACAAATATGAAATTTTTTAGGAAAACAATATTACACCCTTAAATGATCAATATTCAGTATAAAATCTTACCTAGGTCAAATATCATGTAACAGATCCGAGTTCTGGGGGTCGTGTTTTAGGAATATCTCTGACAGCTCCCCAGGGTTTACAGCGGTACGTTTTGTGTGGAAGTTTATAAGGAATTTAATTTGTTCCGTGTGCGCTCAGTCAAGTCTATCTATGGCGCTGAAGGCTTCAATTTCAATAGGTACACCTCATAACCACACACACGGAAAGGGACAAGTGAACATAACCTTGCCTGTAGTTGTCTTGTTCCCGATGCCGGCGCTTCTACGCACTGACGCCTAATACAAATTAAATGAATTTAATTCAAAACAAAAATTAAGAACTTCCTAACAACTAACTTCCTAACTTCCTAGGTTAATGTCTAGCAACAGTGCCTCTAATCCGAGTCACCCTATCGACCGAATATAAATTAATTGCTTGATGTGGAAAGCCAGAGGGTGGAAATAAAAATGTAAGCTAACTTATATTTTATCTAAAAATATATAAGGTCGATATCCAATTCACCTGTACCGGTAACTCAAAATTTTCCCCAAGATGCGAGTATAGTATCCAGTCAGAAGGAGGAGGAGAAGGAGAAGTGGCCGGCCGGCTCTACGCCTGAAGCCTAACCGAGAAGAGAGGATCCGACCTGACCGCCTGTGACTACAGTGGCGCTCGGATCGGCTGGTGGCGCTTACATGAACTAACTGGGTGCGCTAGCGGGCTGCGGGCTGGACCAATCACAGCTCGAGTTTGTGGGTTGATTCAGCTGCACAGTAAGCGTGTCATAACGTAACCCCCCTCAGAATTTTGACCGTTACAATTAATACTGAAAATTGAGTAAGAAATGTAAAAGTTTATGGAAAATTTGTGATTTCTTCTTCATTTGATGAGGCTGCACGTTTTAAATCATTAAAATTAACTTAATTAATTATATTAGACTATTAGTCTTGAAGTTATAATTTAAAAAAAAAAACATTATTCTTTATTCGGATTGGAAATATTCAATTAAACTTTTATCAAGTTTTAAGTTTATATATATAAACTTACATACAAAATTAAGTTTATATATATATCAAATATATCAAAAACCCATTTTAAGACATTTAAGAAAGAGTTGCATTTTTTATTATTCAAGCACAATATCATTCTATTTCCTCAGCTCAATCCATATTCAAGCCAAGGTGATATCTGGTTTGGGGCAAATGTCAGCTAATATAACTGACGTGAATTGAATTTTTATAGAATCCACTCTCGTTATTCAATAATTCAAAAATGTTCAAAGCAATTGGCATTCGAATGTGCATATGATCTTTTCTGAGTGACTCGCTGAAGGTGTGATGTCATCGTTGCGCTGTTTTAAAGTACATTAATTTCCGAAAGAAACATTTTATATTCTTAAGAATTATTGTTGATTAAATTTAATTTAGAATATCTTACAGGTGTATTTATGTAAACGTGATATTGTAAATAATATAAATCGTAAAAAATGTTAATAAATGATTGAATTATGGTTAATTTTGGTTAATGAAATTAATGAGGAACGAACAATCTCAGGCTCACCACATTCACCCTCAAGATCAAACTTGTGTGGTTCAAAGTTAAAGGCCTATATATAAATACGTCATAATAATAATATACGAAATTATTTTATTTAAAACTATTAATAAGCCGTCCTTTAGGCGGGATGTATGATTCAGTGCCATGAAGTAAGATTAACAAAAAAAATAATTCCTCAATTATCTAGTGACTATTTAGCTCATTTTCAAGTGACGACTCAGGGACATTCTATACGTTTATGGTTCGTCATAAATTTAATTACATAATACAATACAATACAATACTCACACATAAGTGTGTGTGTGTGTGTGTGTGTGTGTGAGTGGGCGCGTGCGTGCGGGTGGTGTTTCTGTTTGAATTATTCATCAATCAAGCTAATAATCATAGAGTTAGGGCTCACCGGTCCATCTTCTCTCATGCATTGCTCTCATGATCAGCTGTTTTTTACTTTCTCCCCTTATACGTAGTATATGGAGAAAGTATTGTTTTCGTCAAAATTTTCGAATTTGAGTTGAGGGTGGATATATCCGTTTTGGAGTCCCCTGAATCCAAAAAAGTGGGTTTGGAGGTGATGTCTGTCCGTCCGTGTGTCTGGGTGTCTGGATGTGTACAGTGCCACAGCCTACCCCGTTGGTCCGATTTAGATGAAATTTGGCATGTACGTATATATTCACAGTATCTCCAGGCGTTTTTTTCATTTTTTGGAATTTTTGATTTTTAAGGGGAGTTCACCCCTAAAAACTCTTAAAAAACGTGAAAAATCCAAATTTCTCAAAAACGGCTCTAACGATTTTGATTAAAATTTGATAGTTTATAGTACACAGAGTACTAAATAATTTGACACCAACCGCATGTCTGTAAAAATGTTGGTTCAAAAGTTATGGGCTTTTAAATGTCAGAAAAATCCAATTTTTAAATTTTCAGCGAAAACAATAAACGTAAAGTATAATATGACTGTCACCATTAAAACCTGCTTAGAAAACTAAACAAATTAGTATTTTGAATTATTTGTCTACGACTAACGGTTCCAGAGAAAAGTTAAATTTAATGTCCGTGATAAACACAGTACGTTGTCTGAAAGCGTCCAACGTTATTCTTATGGAGAATATTAAAATATCAATTTCATCCTTATTTTTTAACCGTTTTCCATGAAACATGGTATGAAGTGTAAGGTCAAATCACCCAACAGAACCAACTCAAAAAAGCTTGGTATTACCGGGGGGGGGGGAGTTTCCCCCCATACAGTTCGAACAATTAATTTAACTTTGCCTCTCTTGTTTTTATTTTCAGAAACGGGATGATTATTTTTGAAACAATAAATTATTAAATGGTATTTATTTAGATGAACTTTGACGAACATGATGGTTTATTACAGATTGTCTTTCTTGAACTAACTTAAGGGAGAAAGTATGTGTCAGTTCACTGGTACCATTTATTTATTTATAAGTGGCCTACATAACTGAAGTTTTTTTGTCTGTAGTATATTTGATTTTACTGGTACCTTATATAGTCAATAATCTAAATACTTTTATGTATTCCCTGTCTGTGGAACTCGTCCCGCACACACAGGCTTCTGCTCATGTGGGGGTCTATATTTCATGTTATTTTTCTAAGACCAGTTTGTTAAATATTTTCTTTTTGAAATAAACAGTTTTCATTTCATTTCATTTCATAAAAGACAATACGGTAAAGAACATTGCTCGTAGACCTAGACTTTATTATAAAAAACTTAGAAAAATTAAAACACATTTTACTCAAGAAAACATTTAAGGATGGAACTCGCGGCTATATTTTGAGGCCGACATGCTACAACTCGGCTACGAGGTTAGTCAATTGAACGATGTCGTTTAACGTCTTTTCCAAAAGCCAAAGCCGATCATTTACTGTTTAATTACCCATACCGTTATTATTAGCCTGTGATCAACTGATTTTTTATAAACGGAATGAGGATTGAAAAGCAAAAGAGAGATTTAATTTACATCAATTAATTGGTTTGTTACAGTGGCTTCAAGCAATACAACGAATACGTTTTCTATCAAAACACGGAAGATTTTGGAAATACTTTTTCTGCTTTTATTTCGCACAGCTATGTTATCCTTAAGTTTTTACAAATTGTTTAGTAACCTGATAATTTTACATTTATTACATACATAAAATAAATATTTATGAAAAACCTCTATTCACATATTGTTCTTTGCCGTCTTCAATCAAGAACTGTCAAACGTTTTATAAACAGCTGTTTTGGTTTGCATTGTTTACATTTGATTCTCCATAAGCGTAATGTTAAATTTTTAGATTTTAAACTTAATATTACAAGAAAACACGAATTTCCTGGACATTAGACCTATCTAAACTTATTTTCTAGAATTAGTTATTTAAATTTAAAGAAAATCCTGTTTTTAATTTTTATATGTTTTTATATATTTTTTTTTTTATTTCTATTATAGTATTGGATACTAAGAAAGATATCTTTTATAAGAGGATCACAGATCCTGAGACGAACAGACTGAAATTTAAGAAACCCCGTCATCGAATTTATTACCTACGGTACAAAGGTTAATCCTCTTTTGACCTGGGTTTTGGGCTATGCATTAAATATTGAATAGGTTTGAAATTTAGTTTATTATTTAAAATATAATGTTTCTTGTTACTGTCGTTGAAACTATTATATATTTTAAAGTTTTCGAGGTAATACAGTCTATTTGATTTATTATAAACATTTTAAATCTCCAGGCTACTATTAATGTCGCCTATGGTGTGGCTCGTACAGTCATCAACTGTTTGATTGCTTAATTTATATAAGAATATAACGAAAATGTTTAAAGGACAATAGTTAATGAATTCAATCCTGCATAAAAATGGTGTAATAAATGAATTATTCATTTATTACACAATTTTTTAGTAATGAATAAATATTATTCCTGTTGTAAAAGTGATTTAATGAAAAATAACTATCAGCTGTCAATTACACAATATACCACATTAAGTTATCTTAACTTGTAACTAACTTATATAATGAAACAAATATATTATAAAAATAGATTTCATTCAGAAAACCGTTTCAAAGGTTAGTTTATTTGTTAGTTAGTTTTCAAGAGAGGTTTAGTTACATGATTTAATTGTATTTAAAAGTTAATTTTTGATGTTTCACCTTTCTATTTATATTGAGACCTAAACATTAAGGGGAGTGAAGAAAGATATCAATTACTAAGAGGATTAGGGAGGAACTCAGACGGGTTTGAGAGGAAGAAAATCCAAATTGAATTATTTGGTGTCTCGCAATCTATAAGATAGTTGCGGTTTTTATAATTTCATTTTTTTAGTTTATATATAAAGACATTTTATTAGACGGCTAACTTTTGCGCGTAAAAAGTACAGTATCTCTAATGGGCAAAATACACAATATCAGTGTACTGGCACATACTTTCCGTCTTAAAACTCTCGAGAGGTCGCTTGCGGAGTTTTCCTCTGCACGTGTAATTTTTGTTAAAATAAACACGCATATCGGGTATCGGCAGCCATCGTTCCAAGAATCCCCCAAAACTACAACCCCCATACTCCTTTTGTTTCCTTGTGAGTTGCAATACAGTGAAGCTATTTCAGTTTGCGGAGGCATTCTCTAGACGGAATAAACATATGAACGTGTGTGTGAACCAAGATATAATTTTGTTTTTATTTATTTATATAATACTGTCATTTAATATATTTGGTTTGCATCGATGTTCAATTCGATTATTGCGGAACAATACTCTGCATACGCCCTCTCCCGTAGCACCATTCTTATACTAGAAAATTACTAACTGTGTTTATTACTATGTTTGTTACTCAAATTTAGTGATTAGTTAAATTAACGATGGAACTTTGTATTTGTCAATTTATTTGACATGTAAATGCATACTATGCTATAAAAACATGTAAGATGGGTTAAATTCGCGCAATTTAGCGTTGCGGAGTTTTACGCCGCATTCGTCACGGGTCACCGGTGAGGCGCCCGCTCAAGGGTTAAGTTAAATATAAATAGGTTAAATAATAGGCCTACGATTTTATTAAAACTACAAATGTTTTGCTGTTTTTTGATAATGATGATTTTTTTTAAAATAATGAATCTATAAATGGTATTCATAAAGGATGTAGGGAAAAGGAAAAATACAAACTATTTATATGTATAAATAACTATATATATATACATATATACCGTATATATATATATATATATACATATATGTAATAAATAATAAAATTTATTATTTAAATCAATATAGAGGTTAGGTTAAATATGGCTTGAAAATGGCATAAATGCCGAAACATGTTGCCATTAAAGTTTAAAAAAAGGGTACTAATTGTTTTATTATTTATTATATTACTAAAAGTAGCCCTACATTGTGAATTGTTAAATAATTTAAATAATATATATATATATATATTATATTCTTCATAAGTGCCATATGACTTTTATAACTACTGTACTTTAAAAATTGTATAGTTGTGTACTGAATGAACGAATGTTGGTTTTGCAAATTTTCGTTTTAATTATAAAAAACGTTTTCAAGCAAATAGAAATAGTGACTGTGTACAACATGAAAACACAATAAAACATAAATAAATTCAAGGAAAAGTTTACATTAAAATTTTGAAATCATATGGTTTTAGGCATTTGAGTTGAATCATTTATTTATATTAGTAATAAACTATCTGAGATTTAATCCTGTAGGAAATTTTGATTGTAAAACCAACTTGTGTGCCAATTCTGAATTTCTTAAAATAAGTTGGTTTCTTTTAAGGTTTTGATGTGGTGGAATTTTGTGGAGGGCTTTAAGTTCATAACAGCCCTCTAAATTTTGGTTGTGGTGAGCTGCATGATTGAACATTGGCTTTCGTAAATCTTTATGAACCACAACAAAACGGTGGCCTGTCATTCTCGTAAGGACTTAGGTGTTTGGCCTATATATTATTTTTGACAATAGTTGGTAAGTAGTTGGTAATAGTTTTTGCACGATAGTTGGTAAACCACATTATGGGTTTCACAAGTTGATCCACCAACTATCGGGTAAACTTTATTTGTCACTCTACTTTTAAATTCAGTAGATTCACACATAATTTTGCAAATACCACATCGAGGTTTGTGGCATGGTTTACAACTATTATATATACTATATATTACAAAGTTCATTAGGCCTAGATTTTGAATTTTGGGTCTCACCAACATATTTTTTAAATTTTGCGGCGTTTTAAAAATAACACGAGGTGGTCTGGAAAATAAATTTTATCTTGTGGAAGAGGATTTTAAAATATTGAATGCTACTTTCATGATGCTGTTAACTTTATGTAGTCCTGGGTAGTAGTTTGTGATGAATTTAGGGTCACTTGAAGGTTTTTTGTCTTGATTCACATTTCTTGGTTTCTCCAATTGGTTTGATAGTAACTTTTGTGGGTAGCCTCGTTCAATGAAAGCAGTATTCAACTTTGATATATATTTTTCAAAATCAAAGTTATCACAGCAAAGGGATTTAGCGCGTATCGATAAGCTTTTTGGGATTGACTTTTTTATGTACAAAGGATGACAACTCTGGTAATGCAAATATTGCATTTTATTAGTGTTTTTAATGTGAAATTTTACTTTTTAATTTACCATTTTTTATAAGTTATACCAAGGATAAGTGTTATATCCTTGAATTCTATATACATACCTGTAACTGAGAAAATAAAGAGTACTTTTCAAAAGAATAATAGAATATACTTTTATTTATTACAAGTGCATTATGAAGAACAATGTAAACAACAACTAAATAAACATAAAAATAAACATTTATATATATATGTGTGTGTGTGTGTGTGTGTGTGTGTGTGTGTGTGTGTGTGTGTGTGTGTGTGTGTGTGTGTGTGTGTAAATAAAACCCTAACCTGAATATTGAAGTCTTTCATGTCTACAGTAATTAACCACGAGGCCGAGATGAAGGTCTTAATATCATGTTTCTTTAAGAATTCTTAATCTCTCCCTGAATACATTACGAAAATTACAACTACTACGTAGTAACATTCCTTATAATTTATAACAGTACAGCAAAGAAATACTACGAGTGTTACCAAATTATGCTATCAATTTGTCTTTATTTGATTCCAGATGTATAAGACTACAAATACCAAATGTATTATGATGTAAATTTAATTTAGGAAATTGCGACAAAACCATACCATAACTAGACCCTCAATAAGACTTGGTCCTCGGATTTCCACTGATTTTAATTGTGTTTCCTCTCTCCAGTCGCAATCGCCTTACCCTAATTGCAATCTGTTCATCCCCTTAGAGGTGCGGTTTATTTCCATATTGTTTAAATTGACCTGGATTTATGATTGCACAGCAATTTCACCTAGGGTGATGTTTTATGAGAAATAAAAAACAATAACTTAAGTATATAACTTATAAATATTATAATTATTAAAAATTCTCATTCTTGAACCAGATTTTAATTTGTTATTGGTTGTCCTTTGGCTTTTCTCAAACGTATTACAGTCTTTGTGTGCCCTGTGCTGGTAATTATTGTAATATTTAATTGTTTATATTTTTCGTGGAATCAAGTTTTGAATCTAATTGATTTAATTCAAAATTTACGATTCAATCTAAATGGATGACAATTTTAAATGATTTTATTCCTCTTCCCTCATTCATGATTTCAGAAAAAAATTGGCTCAGAATATTATTAAAAGTAAAATTTCGGTACGAAAAGTTGTTCCACACCCGATTATCACCACCATGATTTAGCGTTTTATACTATAAAAATTGTATTTACTTCCCTGTGGTAAATAGGTTAGGTCATGGATATGTCTAAAGGTTGTGTTTTTAATTAATCTAAAGAGCTGTTCTTATAACCAAACTATGACGTCACAAACCATATGACGTCACTAACCAAATGACGTCACTGTTTCTAAATTGGTCTTGCAAATTGCCAGCACCCCTAGAGCCAAGATATATCCATAAAAAAATACTATTTAATGAAACATTCTTTATTCAACCAGACACATTTACGGCCAAATAGCCCTTCCATAAACTTAACCTGATTCACAAAGCATACATAACTCTTTAAAATTCATAACGGAATTGGTTATTAATTATTCAATATATTTTATAGGACCTTTCCAACACGGCTTTGTTTATCAAGTACCCGTGCTCAAGTACCTAACAATTTACATAGAAAATCAAATTTAATAATAATATAATCAATTTAGTTATCAATATCGTTTTATATTTTACATGGTGGATAAGAATAGTGTTATTGGCTTCATGATATAAATAATATCTGCAACTTAAACTTTCAATTTGTAATGAAAGTTATTAGGTGTTCACTTGAAAACGGAGAGGATTCCCTACCTCTAGAAGCGTTGTGTCGTTAAAAATACAGACGCGTCGGAAAAGTCCAATAATATATATTGAATAATCATACATAACTATTAAGTATAAACTTCTCAAAGTGTTGAGGGAACGGGAGCACTGGACTCAGAAGTAGTTGAGGAATGCATTTATGACGTTGATTGAAGCAAAAACCATAGTAAAATGTAAAATCAATTTCTATAATCATCATGATCTTTAAAAACAATGAACTGAGACAGTAATTTTAACTGTTAGGCTGTACGAACTGAATATTAATAATATCAGTGAGAGAGAAAATAATCATTGTACAAAATTCATTCTTATAATATTTTGAAATGAAATGTTAATAACGATATGCATTTGTTACTTAAAATGACATTACTGCAGATTATGTTTTAATGCTGTTAATGGGATTAAATTTAATTGTATAGAGTGCATATTAAATGGATAGGAGTTGTATTTGATGAAACAAATAATTACTCTATTATATTTTTAATTACTTCCAGGATGATAATTAATTGTGGGCATCCAAGATAAAGGGTAGATAATTTGATTTCACAGTTACCTAAATTGGGTTCCATGAGTACAAATGCAATGAACTTTCTTTCACAATGGCGTATACATTATATAACAATCGTAGTTTACCAACCCGTATTTAAAAAAATCATAAATATTTCTATTCCATTATTCATACTATATTTACATAATACGGCCATAATAAGAAACACACACACGCACGCACGCACGCACGCACACACACACACACACACACACACACACACACATTCATTTTCTTATTTAAGGCAAGGAGGGCTACTATTATAATTGTTACTAAGTTCATCAACGTTTGAAACTCAGTATCCTTTTTAAATTTAAATTTTTTAAAATTGAATATTCAAATTAAAAAAGGGTACTGTGTATCAAATGTTTATGAACTTAGTAACAATATATATACACATCCGCATATATGAAAAATCTGGTAAAATAGTTCCTTCGAAATTAAATGTAATACATACCATACCGTACGTATAGAGAATAATTTTTGGGGTAAAGTTCCAAAACTTCCGTGTCGTAGGCTTCCGCTGCACATGGCCAATTGTTACGTCGCAACGAAGCTTGATATTGGTTTGACGTTTTGTGAGTTTCTTATGACTACATTTATGATCCTATCTCTTCCTATTTATTTTCTAAATCTCTTAAAAACCTCATTTCAATTGCTTGATTTTTTGTTTTTAAGTAATTTTTCACAGTCCAGTTCTCACATCCATAAGTTAGAGTAAGAGCAAAAGGTGTTTTATATACAGCCAACTGAGTATTTTTTTGTAAATTTCCCTTTTATTTAGAAATTTCTGTCTAAACATTAAAAAATCGGCTGGTTGCACATATCCCTCCATTAATTTATTCGTCTATCTTCCCATATTTATATATTTGAGTATTCATTACGTACTTCTGTATTTAATTATAATAATTTTTACTTTTAGTGATAATGGAGTACATACGTTGATTTATATTTGATTAATTGACAACAAAAGACTCAAACCAGGTTTATATTTTGGTTGAAAGTATAATTAAATTTGGGTGCCGCAAGGCTCTACGTTACGGCATTGCTATTTTTATCGTACGTAAATAAATTGCGTTATTCATTGATTTTTAATAAATTGCTGCTTTATGTGGATAACCTAAAATAAGATATAAAATTCTCTGCTAAAATCCTCTGTTTATAAGGCTACCTTTATTTTAAACCATGGTTAAATATTGTTCTGGAGTGGAGTAAAATGGTTTAAACGTTAATATGAAGAACTGAACAGTAGCCAAATGTAAACTCAGAATATATTACGGGCCTCTTGTATAGTATACTCCTGTTTTACTTGTACACTATTTTTATATATAATAGTGTAATGTAGCGTTTGTATGGATTGTTATGATTGTGTTTGTGTACTTTATACTACTTGTAGGATTTAGGAAACCGTAAATTCTAAAATTGTATGTAAAGTCTTATGACAAATCTTAATTCAGTTTTTAATATTTAACTTGTTTGAATATCCTTGATTCATGAATAATGAATAATTATTAGTTCTGGCCCATGGAATTTGATTATATATATGGGAAAATTTTCTAGAATTCATATCAATTTGAACTTTTATATTTTAATTTCTCAGAAAGTGTTTTTACTAATATAAACTTTCCCTCTTTAAGGCTATAAGGCTATAGACTTTCTCTCTATAAGGCTATATAAGGATTTTTGTGATATTGATAAACGACATCGGAAATTTAAACATATTGAAATAATTACGTTTGATATATCTTTAAATTACAGTGGTATGTATTACATTCAGCTAAGAGAATGAGTAAATTGTAATTGTCTATAAGCCACCAACACTTGGTATTCATACGGTTTATTTTTTAACAGATATTTTGATTTCTTGAAGTTAAATTTTTTGATTGTTTTAGCGAATTTCCCATAGGGAAGAAGCTATTACCGTAGGTCTCATGGCGAGACTTAAGCCCGGGACCATGTTATTTTTTCTTCTTTCGGTGCCCAGAGTCCAAAAACAATAGTCGTTAAAATCTATATATATATATATATATATATATATATATATATATATATGTGTGTGTGTGTGTGTGTGTGTGTGTGTGTGTGTGTGTGTGAACACGATAACTCTCGTAAAAATGGTCCGATCAAGACCAAATTTGGTGGCGACGTGTATTCCTACAAATGCTCGGACGAGTTCGTAAACCAGACATATCGGTCAATGGGAACGGGTAGTTTGGGGGGTTTTGTACCCTAAAATGGTTTTTTTGCGTTTTTCACATGTAATTTTTAAAAATTTCTAATTTTAAATTTGATCATTGGAATCAGCTCAAAAAACTACATAATTAAGTTTCTTAAAGTTTTTCTCTATCTCCAACGGTTACCGAGATATTAAAAAATCTAAACACAGTACATTGTATTGTGGGGTCTCCAATGTTAATCTTATGGAGGATAGCGAAAAATTAATATTTCCCATATTAATCAATTTTTTTTGATAAAACTTGACATTTAGTTTCATGTGGTTGAGATCTATCCATTTATGCTTAAAAATCATTGTTTATGTGTTTATCATGGCAGCAAACCTGCATACTCTTTTCCCATATTAATCATATAGGGAATAGGCAAATTCCTTTATTTATGGACGGATGAAAGTTGGTATAAATGTTAAGATACAAATTATTTATGGTAGAAATTAGTACTTTCAGTGTTCCTCACAGCAGTATTGATTTGGAAATTCGCTGAGTACGCAGGTCTGCTGCGACGGGGGTATTTTAATTTTCTATATTTCAGAATAATAGAATATTTCAGTTTTTATTTCAAATAAGTTATTATTAATAAGTTATAGTAATAAGTTATTATTCAATTCAGATTACATTATAGCATTCTTATAACATATCTTGAATATTATAATATTTATTATATTATATACAGCTAGAGATGTTTTGGCTCGCCCCTACCTTTAGCTGGCGCGTCTCACGCACAGGTACACATATAGTCTCGGTCACATAGTGTATATTACCCTTAAGACGTACAATTACATACTACATCTAAAATTAATTAAAAGAATAAACATTTAATACGACTATATAGTATAGTTATCATTTAGTATTTCCATAGAATAAATTAAAACAATGATTGTTTTACAAATCCCTATAAAATTTCTTTCACTCACCCTCTCACTACGAGTTAATTCTTTTTTTGAGGGGAGGTGGGTGTAAAATACTTTCTCAATATAAAAACAAAAATTTCTGTTTGGACTTTATTGAGTGATGTAACTTTTTAGAAAATGGTCTGCCTTCCTAAACATAAGTTACATTAAGTTTCTTATTAATAATGTATTTAAAAATGTAAATACCATAATGTTTTTCTTATCTTGTCAACAAGAAACCTTTTCATTAAACACATAACGCTTCAGTGCTTAAAATGTGTACGTAAGTCTAAAAACGATTGTATCCAGGTTAACAGTTGTTATACATCACAAGCCAACAAACCGGTTTTATCCTTAGGTTCATTTGACAACCAAAAATCTTCTCAAACAATCCTTTCTACTCCCTTGGGTGATGTTATTAATCCAAGTGAAAAACTCACGCATGGCATTACTCGATTGTTGATCACAAGACAACTTCATTCCCCGAATGTCATAGGTTCATTTGACAACCACAAATCTTCTCAAACAATCCTTTCTACTGCCTTGGGTGATGTTATTAATCCAAGTGCAAAACTCACGCATGGCATTACTCGATTGTTGATCACAAGACAACTTCATTCCCCGATTCCATGTGTAAAAGATAGCACCTTAACAAAAGGCAGTCATCAATTTCAATAACAGGCATCAATTGTCCTGCTTCATCAGTCAATAACGTTTTCAGTCAAACTGGTCTAGGATACCAGAATTAATTTTTCATTTAGATTTCTTAGTTCTTCCTAAACTCACAGAGAGATTACATGGCTATGTTTTGTTTGATTATACCAAACAACTGTCTCCAAATCTCCCCCTAGCTAAGATCCATCATACAACATTCCCTCGAAAATAAACATTGACATGATTTCGTCGTCGCTGCGAGCGGCGAGCGGTAGGCCGTGGCCATATCACCTGCCACCGTTAACCGTTGACCCGGCTTATCAGGACTGTGAAGCTTGGGTGGAAGGTCCTGGTGAGTGGACTAGGCAGTCGAGCTTCGGTCGTGGCGCGGCAAATATCGTGGAAGTTCGTTTTCTGTGACATAGTGTGTCGATAGTGAAAGTGTATCTCTACGAAAGTGAGAGTTAAGCTAAAGTGTCCTGTGAATTAGAGTTGGGTGAGAGATCCACTCTTGGGTGAGTTTCGCCGAAAATATTTAAATATTTATTCTTCCTTAAAATATTTAATAATTTAAGATATTTAATTATTAATGTACTAAAATGGCTAGCGTTGCTCACCTGTGAAGACCTGCCAGTAGGCGCCGTTAAAGGAGTTCGAGAGTCATTTATTTAGTCCAACTCGTACCGTAATAAAGTACCGTATTTCTAAGAAGTGCTTATAGATTATATCGTGGACACTTATGTCAGCACATTATAATTATTAATTACTGGTAGCGTACGGGTTCTGGCAAGATTGGCGGGTCTGGGCAGGCACTAATTGTACAGAATGTGACACGTTCGCGTGGATGATCCGTGTAGACATCCCATTAAGACATCCCCATAAGACATCCCGGTCGACCCAGTGAACATAATAATAATTTGGTAGTTCGATTCAAAGAAATATATCTTGGTGGCTGGGGTAGAGAGACCAGATATTCCTAAATTAATTTAGTAGATTATTCATTGGGTTGATGGTCGATCTGGGTGCGTCCTGCTGATAGGTCCCTACGAGCGTTCCTGTGTGGGCACGTCTCAAGTAACGACGCCACGTGCCGTCCTGCATTTCGGACAATCCGTGACGCGCACATTAGCTTTAATTTACCCCGGGTCTGACAATGATGAGGTGGCTCTAGTATAGAATTTTATATTTTATTCATCTTCCAAAGTTTGCCTGAGTCGGACCCAAATTTATTGTTGTTCTAACGCAGTCCCTGATTACTGCTAAAACAAACTCTGGGGTATCCCTGCCATTGTAGGCTGACCAGTCCGAGAATTAAATAGATTCTTTTGTCGATATTTTTCTACAGGGGGAAAAATACGTCATAAGTTAAAGGATTTGCCTCTATAGAAAACTAACTTAATTGTAATCATAATCCTTAATCGTACAATGAACACATGTTAGAATATGAAAAACTAAAACATATGTATGTAACACAATGTGTAGGTGCACTAGATCAAGGTATCACTTCCTATCAATCTACAGTCTCATTATTCATTCATAATGACAATGAATGGCCCGGAATTCAAGATGCTCTCTTTTCAATCATTTCCTCGATTTAGGATTCATAAAATATGTCTTTACAGCTGACATTAAACAAGTGTGTCGTCAGATTCTACACAGACACTCAACAAAATGATGATTATTCTCCTCTCTCCATTCAATCTTATAGAGATCACATTTATCAGAGCCAATTAAAATTTGTCATCTCAAAACAGTCACATATGGCACAAAGAGTGCTCCTTTCTTTGCAACTCGAACACTTCGGTAACTTGCTGTGGATGAATCATCTAACTTCCAAGCGCATCTCAGTAGTTGTTAGATGATTCTTATGTTGAAGACGTTCTTAGTGAAGCCTAATTAATTTAATCAGCTCTACAA
The DNA here is from genome assembly GCA_023375725.1 of Nephotettix cincticeps. Taxonomy (NCBI): domain Eukaryota; kingdom Metazoa; phylum Arthropoda; class Insecta; order Hemiptera; family Cicadellidae; genus Nephotettix; species Nephotettix cincticeps. Next base: position 113,579,633 of record CM041786.1, on the reverse strand, counting down.
TTACAGCAGGATCTATTCGAGCTCATTGAGAAAGGAAATTCAACATTAGGAAATGGTTTCCCGACCACGTAGCTCTCTTGACCAGCATTCCTCATTCGTATGTTGAATCATATCCTATACATGTTTTTGTTTCAAATAGTGAAATAGTGAAGACTCTAGGTCTCACGTGGGACACAGCTCAAGATGTATTCAAATACTCTGTGTCACATAATAATCAATGCCATAACACAACCAAAAGACTTGTTCACTCTAAAATAACTAAGATGTTTGACCCTTTAGGACTTAAAGGGTCTGTCATTCTCTGTACTAAACTCATAAAGCAAAAAATATGGAGAGAAAAATTGGAATGAAATGATAGGCTTCCTGTCTCACCGAACAATGGGCGTGATATATACAATTCACTCATTGATTTGATTGATATTTCAATAAACAGATACGTTTTATTATCAAAGGTGCTGACATCAGTTGAACTTCATGGATTTTGTGATGGTTCATGTCTGTATTTCCTTTGCCAAGATGAATCATGTCAAACAAAGGTGAGTCTAATTACCGCAAACTCACGAGCCGCTTTGTGGCGCCTTGCTACTTTCACAACTTACTCAATCAATTAAAGCATTGAACATTGACACCATAATGATTATTATTACTTAGACTACACTATAGTACTTTCTTGGTCTAATTCTTCATCATCGCACGATAATACATTTTTAGTACACAGAATTTTGATAGTGTAAGAGCTATTGAAAATGAAAGTATATAATATAGATTATATCGGAAAGGAATTATTCAAGCCAAAAACAAAACAAAAGTGGTCTTGATAAATGCTTATTGGAAGTCCGCCACGGGTGAAATATGGCGACAACAGATTTCCGGCCAAACAAAACAGGCAACCCTGGTCCCTATCAGACCGGTCGCTCTTGTGAACTATCCCCGTAAACTAGTTCATGATTCATTTGACAGTGGTTTAACCCTTATTACAATATTTCTATGTTTTTACTATTTTTAGATAAATTTCAACTATAAGCAAAACAAAAAATATTACAGACATTTTTAGGTGAAAATATGTTTTTAATGAATTCATACCATTGATTGAGACTTATATGTAAATATCCTAAAAAGTTAATTGGTTTGTTTGGGGTTGGTTTTTACCTTGTGTAAAATATATAGGTTTATTGTATTCAAATTACTCCTAATTCTATTAATATGACTTTAATTTTAATACTAATTAATAATTTTAATGTTTAAATTCAAATTTCATGCAACATTGAAGCCTATTTCATTAATAAGTATCAAGTTTTTACAAAGATCAAAAACTGATTGTTAGCAACGTCAGGTCTTGGTCATGAGGTCAAATTTCAAACTCAGGTCTCATTACGGTAGAATTAGAAATAGTTATTTCAAATATTTCCAACATATAGCTCAAGGAAGAAAACTCTTTGTATTGTTCTTATTCTTATATATTAATAACTAACCAAAGTACTCGTCCCTCGCACGGGTAAAACGGTTTGAGGGAGGTTACCTTTTCTCTTCGGCATGAAATAAATATTCAAAAACATGGATATTGGATTAAGAAAATGCTTTATTTGAGGTAAAGTACTATTCATATTAAACTAGGTATTTACTAACAGTATTATATACTAAAAACGATCTCAAAAATCCATAAACACGAGTGTCTGCAGTATAACAAAGTAAGTACCAAGTACCACCTGTTAAGTAATAATAGGAAAGGATAAGGAACAACGTAATAGATTTAGGCATCGTGAGAAAACTTAAATTCTACCATTTTCACCTATATTAGTTTTGAACTATTAGATTATCCATAAAAATGAGCTTTATTTCTTCTTCCTTGACTGTAAAAGGTAGTGCAAACAGATGGTGAAATTAGAAACTGTAAACATTGAAACCTAGGATACTTACAGAAACCGTGCCTTCTTCTGCCTTTCTGCCCTAATACAGTAGCTCTGGTAGTTTCTATGAAAACGACTTCCACTGCACTTTGTTTTGCGTTACACAACAACGCTAACGCCCCTCCCCAGAGCTTAGACACATCCATGTCAAAACTGTTATTTTACAAATACGGAGTACTCGTATTTGGAATCACAAATTAGCAAATTGGCATTTCAAATATTTCAATCTCTATAAAATATTATAGTGAAATAAGTATAATTTTATATATATAAAAAAAAGTGTGTGTGTGTGTGTGTAAGATTAACATTAGAAAATGTACTGTGTTTACCATTTTGGATATCTCAGTAACCAATTGCTCTAGAGTTATGATTAAAAATACTAAATTCTGTGTGTTTTGAGCAGAATACAATGGTAAAATGAAAAAATTATCCATAAATAAATTGAAAACCTCATTTTTTGGGTACAATCCTCCCCCCCAAAGTGTAGTTAATGTATTGCGTTAGCCGACAAACTCATCCACGATATTAGAGAAACAACTCCAACGAATAATAATCAGACAATAATAGCGTATCAAATGTGTTAAAAATTTTAAGTTTATAAGATGTGATTTGATATGTTAACTTTGGACAAACTAGTGGGTTGTGCTTTCAAGTTGTGTGATTTTTTCAAATATAAGGTTACTCATGTTTATATGGTTATTTAAAATGTCCTGTGGGTGTTCTTTATGTCCTTTGTAAATTAGGTATTCTTCTGTAGAGTACATTATTAGTCCTTTGTTCATAGGTTTCAATACATTTAAGTTTTCATGTACGCATTGAAAATTGTGATCTGTATGTAATAGATGTTCTGCAAAGTTGGATTTCATTTATGTTCTGTTGTTACTTTTGAATGATTGAATGTGTTCTTTGAAGCGTGATTTAATTGAACGTCCTGTTTGACCTATGATTTATATAGGTAAAAAAAGACGTAATATATATCTATATATATTATATATATATATATATATATATATATTATTTCGAAAACAATAAAGGTAAAGTATAATTTGATTACCACCACTAAAACAATCCTATAAAACTAAACAAATTAGTATTTTAGTAATTAGTAAATTAGTAGTAATTACCAAGGACTGTAGTCCTTGGTAAGCTCAGTATATTGTCTGAGAGAACCAATGTTATTCTCCATAAGAAAAACTGTAAAGAATATGATGGTTTCATTAATGATTGATGTTTAAATTGACTTAAGCGAGAAAGTATGTATCAGTCCACTGATACCTTTTATTTTGGGACTATGTCATTATATCCTTTCACTGATACTCGTACATAATTTAGCCTAAAAGAGCCGACCTAGAAGTTTTTTACATCATAATGAAATATGCATATCAAACATATTCATAGGATATTTATTAAGATATTTTATTAACTATTAACAGTATATTTTAATTTTTCAATTAATCCACTCATTTGTCTCCAACTTCACATAAATATGAAGCTCAAATATTAGCTTGTTAGGCAGAGAAGTTCAAACTGAGTGACGTATGTTTGAATACGGCACGTTTAACTGGTGGTGTAACAAGTGGAGATATGGCGCCGGTAAACTTTGGAAGCTTCAGTTACATGTGTGGCAAGATCCACAGCCAAATTGAACCTCTAACATAAATCCAACTTTGTTACATTTTGACTTAGACATTTGCCTCATTAGACATTTGATCTTAAGCCTAATGACAAATATTTCAGCTTAAGCAGCAACTTCATACATTTCTGTTATAAGAAATTAAAACTCCAACAAACCGATAAAAAGATTTAATTGGTATTTAAAAACCGCCTTTTCGGGTACTGAGTGTGGTTCTCAAATCGGTATATCATCGGTACCATATATCATCTCACATAATCCTGTTACACTGTGTGACCTCTGATGTGTGAAAGAATAAAACGTTCAACAATTTTTTTTTTAATTTACAAACGTTGAGTTTAGCATATATTGTTCCATAATAATCCACATTTAAATTAAATTAAGTGTATCTTACCTATACCACAGAGTTATGTATATATAACTTATCAGATCTTACGTCTTACACTAATGGCTTAAGGCTTAATGACAAAAGGTACTCAAACGAGTAATGGAGTTCAACTGGAAGTTGAAGTAGAATTGTCATTGTAATTCCTTTAATCGTCATTAAAGGAATTTATTTTTATAAAATATGACCCCGTTCCGAATTGAATTAAGAATTTATGAACAGTATGTTTCATGATCCATTTCCTGAATGCGACCGGATTATTTAAAAAAATGTGTTAAGTATTAACACACAAATATATTAAGTGTTTATTCATGTTTTTCTTTATTCACTGAACACACAAACCACATAGTATATTTCCATATCTCACCTGCACAGTTATATTTGTCTTATATACAAATTGGATAAATTGGATTGGATTTCTTTCTTTACAGGTGATTAACTGACACCAAAGTTAAAAATTTACTGAAAATTGTTCAAATGATTTTTGGGACCATTTTACAGATAATTTAAGGAGTTAATAGAGTAAATGTTTTTGGTTGACGCTTGGAATGTTAAATGATTTTTAATGTTCTTGATTTTTATATCTTGTAATGATACATGCATTTTTATAATGCATTATACATCATAACATGTTTCCAATATAAAACTATTGACATTTTGATAATTCTATAGTGGCCTGATTAAAAATTAATTTTGAATAATTAAAAACGTAATTACACTAAAATCAATTCCATTTGATAACGTTACGTTTTAGTTGACATAATTTTAATAGTGGCGACTCTTCTTAAAAGGTTAAATTATATTTCTACTTTAGGACAAATACAACTAAAAGTTTATTATTTTTAAGTGGGAAGGAAATCGTTCGTTAAAATTAAAACGATTCATTTTTATAGATTACAAAAACTAAAGCAGCTCTTTAACTGAAACAATAATTGTGGTAAAAATATCTTTAATTTTTTGTAAAATAAAAAATTGTCATTTTAATCTGAGTATTTTTGTAGGGTTTATGAGCACACTAGTTTTTTGTAATTATTGGAACCCTTTGATGAAACAGAGATGTTATAGTAATAATTTTACGAATATCACTTAAGCAATTAGTTAACTCCTTGAATAATACAAAAGAGAATAGAGGAATTCCGATAAAAGCCTTTACGAAAACGTTATAATTTAATTAAAAGCTTCAACTTGGCTTTTAGCCACAGAGAGCTTGCACCCATTATTACATTTTTAATTTTATTATTTTACCTAATCCTTCTCTTTACTCGAGCAATTCAGGTAAATTATTTAAGAATACACAAATGACTTGAATTTGTTTTTTTTCAATAAAAATGAAAAGTAGGGTGTTTAAAAAAATATTTGATAGTGATTACACATATTATTGCAGTAGCATACTTACGTATTTAAAATCAAATAAAACAATTAAGTTAATTCAAAAGTCTGCTGTAAATTGTTGACATAACCACTGTATTAATTATTTCTGAGGCACCGACCCAACCACTGAGTGTGGGCATTGTGAAGCGCGAATGTGATGAGTGTAATTATTGATTTGATGACCTTAGTTTTGTTACTGACAGAGACCAACTGTTTCATTTCCCAGGATTATTAAATATTAGCTCAATAATTATCGAATGCAACTTTGTCCATTACTACTTTCTCCCACATACACGATAGTATATGGAGAAATTATTGTTTTCATCAAAACTTTTGAATTTGAGTTGAGAGTGGATATATCTGTTTTGGGATCCCACTAATAAAAAAAGGGTTTCGACGTGATGTCTGTCTGCCCTTGTATGTGTGTGTGGCTGGATGTGTCAGAGCTACAGACGACCCGTGAGCCTTCATATACGTGTATATATTCACGGTATCTCCAGGTGTTTTTCATTTGAATTTTTATTTTTAAGGGCAGTTCACCTCAAAAAACACTTAAAAACGTAAAAAATTTCAAATCTCTCAAAAATGGCACCAATAATTTTGATGAAAATGTATTTTTAGTTTATAGTGCACAATACAGTACTAAATAATATGACACGACACGCATGTCTGTAAAAATGGCGATTCAAGAGTTACGGCCTTTTAAATGTCAAAAATATCAATTTATAAAGTTTTCCGTGAAAACAAGAAAGGTAAAGTATGATCTGATTACTACCATTAAAATCAGCTTAAAAACCAAGCAAATTAGTAATTTGAGTTTGTTAGTAATTTTAGTAATACATTTGAGTAATTAGTCGTTTAGTAATTTGTCTACGACTAATAAAAATTTAAATTTACCGTCCATATGCAGTGTAAGGACACATCACCCAAAAATAATTATTCAAAAACCTTTTAGTAATATTAATTGTGATTAAATTTATTAAAGGTATTGTGGAAAGGGGGTTATGCCCTCCAAAAATGTCTAACAATTAATTTAACTTTTTTCTATTGTTGGTTTCAGTAATCGCATGGTTATTTTTAAAACAATCAATTATCACAAAGATTTTTGGATAAACTTAAATGAATATAATAGGTTTATTGAAGGTTGCCGTTTTTAAATTTATTTTTGGTAGAAAGTATGTGTCAGTCCATTTATCTGTGAATCATACACATTTGTGCCAAAACTTTGCTCAGGATCAAAGGTATGTAACCACTGAGCCACTCAGCAAATGGTGTTGATAAATAAAAATATTTCTAATCTTTAACATGGTTTCGGGACAATGAGTTAGCTATAATGTTGAGGATTTACAAGTTTTATTTTCTTTTTACCTCACTAGTTACAGGAGACTATTACAGGAGGCTTGTACAACTAATGAATATCTTTATGGTAATATTCAATTTTGTGTCAATATAAATGGCGTTATTTATGTTGTTATTGACATTTGGAAACTGCTAGTAAGAGATGGATTCTTTTACCGTTTGTATAACAATCACTGGTTGTGGTTTAAAAGCAGACAATCCCAAGTGAATTGAGCACAAAACGATCGTTGGACTGATGCAAACGCTCTTTGGTGGGGGACAGCCTGTATGCAACGCTTCCTGTTGAATCATTTATTGGACCACTATTTGCTTTGAATCGATAGTCCATCTGACTTTGATATTTAGATTAATAAAAAACCAACCATCTTTTAGATTTTTTATGGAATTAGAAATGGTTGATGAAACTTTGACAAGTAAATTGTAAAACTGTAAAGTAAATATAAAATGAAAACATTTATAGGTGAGAATAAACTACTCTTAATTTCTTTATTCATCACAAAAAATAAAACAAATCCTAATATTAATTTCAAGATTACAGTAATGAAAATAAATTATTCTCTGATATGATCTGGTATAGTATTAACTAACGGAAAATACTCATTAGGAAGGCATTATAACAATGTTTTTTAAACAAAACCTTAAATTTCTATGAAACGAAAAGACATCAAATATAAAAAATATAATAGAACTTTTTAACACATTTTCTTTGATCTTAGTCTTTATCATCAACTAACCAACTCCACTTGTGTGTTATGAGGAACTGACTGAGTTGATCTGTATAGTATTAAAAACCTAATAAATCTTTAATTTTTTTACCAAAACTTTGGGCCCTGTAGAACCTTCATGACTGGGCTTGAATATGACAGTAATGAATGTGTACTTTCCTTTATTTATATATTTTTTACTCCTATGCATTTTGAATGTTTGTTAAAAACGTGTCCAGTTAAACCAGAGGTATTTCAAATGTTTTGATATTGCTGATGTTATATCAAATTCTTCACATTATAGATGTTTAAAAATTTCTTTGCATATAAAAATTTTGGGTACAGTTGATGTTTTATGAAATAATTAAAACTTTGAGCTATGATGCTATGGCAATAGCTTGCCAATAGCGCCACAGCTATATCACCGTATGTATTGTGTAGTCACACGGACGCCACGTACCGGGGTGGGAGTAGAGCGTCATATGACACTAACAATGGGGCAAATGAGCGTGCATGTCGTCTGACAGTTGAACATCTTGATTGCTGTGCGCGCAAGTGAAATACTGTCTCATACACTTATGGCAATTTTTTTCTTAATGCTATTTACATTGGAAACCACAATAATAATGTTAAATTGGTCTTTATATGTCACTCTTGAGTTGTAAACCTATAACCCTAATTAAACTCTTTATTTCATCACTGGAATATTCTATCATTGTCTTTTAAGTTGATCTTAATATTATTTAATAATTTATTGTTTAAAAAAATGATTTTATTTCTGAAAATATAAACAGGAGAAATAAAGTTTAATTGATTGTTAGACTTTTATGGGGGGGCACCCCCCTTGTAATACCAAGCTATTTGAGTGGGTTTTGATGGCTTATGTGTAACCTTACGCTGCATAGTAAGTTTCATGTAAAATTCTTGGGAAACAAATAAAAACTAGATTTTTTAATATTTTCTATTAGAATATTATTGGGTGCTCTCAAACAACGTACTGCGTTTACCATGGACGTAAAATTTAACTACCGGATTTTTATTTAACTACTGTTTTTTAAACGTGAACTACCCTTAAAAATCAAAAATAAAAAAACTGGAGATAAGGTGAGTATATACATACATACCAAATTTCATCTTAATCGGACCAATGGGGTGGGCTGTGGCTTTATAAAGATCTATACACACACGGATAGGTAGTCGTCCCGTCGAAACTCACTTTTTGCATTTAGGGGGATCTCAAAACTGATACATCCATTCTCAAATTTGAAGACTTTGATGAAAACCATACTTTCTCCATATAATATCGTATAACTGGGAGAGAGTAAAAATTACATTTAAATACTGTATTTCATATTTAAATATAATTTAAACTGTTTCCAGTGAAAAAGACTTGATGGTTCTAGGTTGAGAATGTGGGACATAAAAATAACATAACAGTAGACCTACATGCTCAGTGGATTTCGCTCATATTTAATCATAACCTAGCAAAAAAATTCAATTATTTTTAAATATTCCACTCAATTACAAGAATTACACTGGGTTAAGGACCTAGTTTCAATATTTATACGTCTTTTGAAAATGTCTTTAAAATGAGCCATCACTATTATTTTAGATTCTAGATCGTAGAGTAAATAGAGGCTATAAGATACCTTTATAATTATGTGGGCTATGTATTTCTGCAATTGGCAACCATGTTTTTGGAGCCACTTTAGTCACCTAGTACCTAGAGATGAAGCTAAACACTAAGTTTTATCACAATTTCTCATATAATAAGGACGTTAGGTTGTACAGTAGGTTTACTGCTATAAGAACACAAAAACTCAGAATTTTTAACATAAATTATCAGAACCTACTATATGAAGCTGTATAGGCTGTTTACAATCTTTCATCACAATATTTCAAATAATAAGCAATATATAAATTTGTACACCTTAACCATTTGATTACCATTCGGGCGCTGAATGACAATGTACTGTGTTGACCAGTTTCTACATCTCAGTAACCGCTTGATGTAGAGCGAAGATTCAAATAATAAAATGTTTGTTGTATTTGTACAGATTCTAAAGGTGCTAATAAAATTTAAATTTTTATAAATTATATTAAAACCCAACAAAAACCCATTTTGGGGGACAAACTCTCCAAAATCCAATACTAGATTGTCCGATTATTATTAAATAAGTGACAACTATCTAGTAACATTAAATGTTCCTTAAATGTTACAGAAGCATTCGAATATACAGAGACGACAAATGACCTACAATCTTGGGTTCCTGATACTTCCAAGAATAGTGAAAGATTGCAAACATACTTTTCCAATTGATTATGACACAAGGAACAAAAAAGTGGTTGCCTACATAGTGACAACCTGAATTTTATCCTACTAATAGTTCAGTATGTGTCTAATTCAGATATATTAGTTCGTTAGCAGCATCACATGACGGTTTAGTGGTATGTTCGTCAAGCAATCTCATGAATACACAGGTTTGCAGGAGATGATATTGTTGCGCAGCGTGACGAACGTCAGTCTAAAGCGCTGAGCAAGGCTCGTGTTAAGCACTAATGAAACCACACAACTCCGAGACATGACGCTAGGTGGCGGTGGCGATGCAACAACCGATGATAAGATATTCTTCCATAGCCCGTAGAAAATCATTGCAGTACATACATAGCTTAATCAGTTTCACTATCTAGGTTTTTGCTGTTCTTGTTCTATAAATATTTATTAAGGGTGAGAAGGTATTTTTATTTCCAAAAATATAAAAAAAACTAACAAAAAAGGAAGAAAATTGAGTTTTAAAGCTAAGAGGAAGATTTTATATAGTATAAAAGAATTTTCTTTATATTACGACGAGAACAATACTATAGCAACAATTTTTATCACTCTTGTTTTTATCGTGAGTCTAAATCAAACAGGAGTAGAAAGCCACATTTTCTTTACTACTTTGATTGTGATTTAAATTAATGTCTAATATTGAACAATAAAAAATAAAACTGGTTTTGATAAAAAAATGAATTGGAAAACACCAAAATTTAAAGTGTTGTTTAAAATATAGAAATATTGTAAAACCTATTCAATGAATTAAAATAATGTAATTTCGGTGTTTAATATAATATTACTTTTTTATAATCACGACTTATACATATATAGTTATACAATAATAGCTGCTACATCAACGGGGGATAGGAAGCTCATATTCTGGAACTCGCTTTATATTCGAAGACACAACCTCGCAATCGAATCCCAAATTACTCCATCTCTGGGGAATTGCTGCCATTATCGAGCCAATTTATATCTTTGTCCAAACTTTAAACGCTCCTAAAACTAGAGTGTATATTATATAATATTACTTCACTCAACTTCTGCTGTCAGTTCATCATGTAGGCTTAAACTAGAGATATTAATTATTCAAGGTTATAATTATGTGATTACCCCTACCCCAAAACTCTACAAATGATAAATAATTTGTTTTCATTTTAACTAACATTGCAATTGATTTAAAATTGTTTTAGGTAGAATTTCTAATTTTAAGTATAACAATATGGTGTAACAATAGTTATTAACAATAAACCAGATTTAGTCGACCGTGTTTTAAAACGGCATTACTCTCTTTTCTCTAAAGGGTTAAAACCTTAATTATTTGTCCTGCGTACTATCGGAAAACGAAGGGTACTAATGAATTGCTTTTAACTGAAGTTTATGAGCGTTAGAGTTTTTGTAAACTACAGATTATGAAACTATTTAGAGCTCCAGTTACCCACAATTCAACTATGTTATACTTACTTCTCTTTTATCACTTCCACATTACTTTCCAACAATTAATATCCTAATTAAAATCCAGATCCTTCCCCATTATCACTTATAAAAGAGTACTACTTTTAAATTATTAAAATACTAACTCGAAACTAAAATAAATGCCTTTCATTATTCACACGTTACTTCAACAATATAATAACACTATGATGCTGTAATAATTCATTATGTGCAAATACTGTATACAAAATCACTATTACGACAAGTGATTATGCCAACAACTAGAATGGAGGCCTGGGAGCGGAGCCCTCAGCGAGCGAAGCAATAACTTTGATATACTTCTGCTGTTTTTTCCAAAATTAGAGGTTCAGCAAAGAGAGAGCAGTTTTTTTTTAATTTTTCCTATCTGCTTGTATGGACAGTATTGACTATATTTTACAGAGGAAATTTACCTGCATATTTTAATCTGTTTATTGAATCAGGTATGTTTAAACTTTTGTGATGTGTATGTATTATATAATTTGTATGGAATAAAAATAACAATAATTGGCATGTGGTAATATTGATTGTATAGCTTTTTGTAAGACTGTTTGCGGTACGAACTGCGCTAAAAAGATTAAGTTTTCGGCGTAAGGAAATACAAGTTAGCGATAAAAGCACACGGTTCGCCAGTTCCATTTCATTTGCTCTTAAGCGCCTTCTTGTTTTCTCGAAACAAAGAGACTTTATCGGATTGTGAGGCCTGTTACGATACAAAGCCAAACTAACTGGGCCTAAAAAGGAATCTAAATTGAGCCTATATACCGGTGTGAATTATTTATAGTTTAAACTTGAAACTGTGCATACGTACAAACAGGATCAGAAAGAATTAAATCACTTCCGATTAAATGATTTAAATTGCAAAATTTAAATGGTCGGGGTAATCTAATCTGTTTATAATTAGATCAATATGTTTAATGAGCTAATATGGAGACATTGATCAGGACTATACATTTTTATGGCCTAAAATAGTTAAGTGTAACAAATTAGTGTAACTAATTTTTTCTTAGCTAAAACTAACGGCTATAGGAATAGTATTTAATGTTTATTAGGTCAAACCTAATGAGAAATTTAAATTGGATACTGTAATAGGATAATTAAAAACAAAGTAAAGATGCTTAAGTAAGGATTTAACGAAAAATTGGTAAGTTTCAAGTTATATCCTCAATCAGAGCATTTCCTTGTCTGATACGAGATTTTAGATGGAATGTGTATTAAATTGAAAGTATGATGACCCTATATTATTGTTATAACCATATTTCTAAAACATTGGTAAAGGTATCTTGCAGTTACTGTATATATTTTGGGCGGTGTTGCCCGTTACAAATATTCAATAACATACAATATTCCATACTGAATGTAATTCTCAAAAATAGAGTGATTCTTTCTTTAATTCTTTAACCACGCTTACTCATACATAACTTAACAAGCTGTTGAAACACCAAGATAGCGATAAGGTTTAAGTGTAACTTTATTCCAGTTAAAAGCGTTAAATACCTCATTAAAGGCTTTAGGCAGTTTCATTACTTTACTCTTAAAACGTAACTGGAGCGAGTAAACGTTATTGCAACTTGGCTTGTTCAAGTTAAGTTGTTACCTCAGGTAGGAGGTTTAAAATATTAAATTTTCAGTTTCTCTATATCTGCCGTAATACGTGTCTTCACCCACAAGGAAACTCTGCCTGGATATGATTTGAGCCAGTCTACATTATTCAGTTTAAATGATGGAAAAATGTAAAATATAAGTCTGAAAACGGTAACAGTAACTCTCATTTTTATTTTAAAATCAGACACCAATGTTGACTGAAATGCTAAAGCTTTTAAGAACTTGCTCTTATATGTAAAGTTTTCTCCGTTCATACCTCTCTCTTCACCTCAGTTGAATATGCAAAATTTGCAAACTACCAGATTATTCTTAGAAATTTTAAAATGTAAGTTGGGGTATCAAATATCCTGTATTAAACATAAAATATTCTAATTTTATGTATCAAAGCTTATATTTTTAATTTAGGACTTTCTACTAAGCTAAGTTTTTTTTAAACAGACATAAGTCTTTTGAAAAAGCGGGGTCAACCCAGGTGGGGTCAACCCAGATGGGTAGGCCGGGAGTGAAAGTAATTATAAAAAACTGGATTTGTTCTTTTGACATCCTAACTAATTACTTAACCTCGTATTGATTGGAGGACAATCTAAGTAACCAAATAGTAGTAAGAATTCAAATCGGTAGGAATGGATTTGACCTCCGTTGTCATGACAATGTACTGATGGCTCTTAGCTTCATTTTCCGGTTGAGAAACTTTTAACTGTAATGGTTCGAAGTAGCGAACAGTTTGCAAAGGTAAAACCCGTAACATACTCAGTTTGAAACAAAGTAATAAAAATTAAGATTTAACATAAAATTTTCCTAACAAGATTTCTGTAGTTACAAATCGATTTTCACTTGGCAAATACATTTGCCAAAAACTCTGCTCTAAACCTCCTCTGAATCGCAACAAACGAAGTTGTTTTTGTCATGGAATGTGAAGTTTAAAACATTAGTTTTACTTATGTAAATTTAAATTTAAATTTTAGTCATGAATAGGAAGTACTGATAATTTTGTTTGTTCGTAGATTGTTTCAAATCGTCGAATGATTAATTACCAGTTAAAATTTAACAGTAACCTGAAAAAGGTTAATATTAGGGGTATCACTGTATTGAATATTTGGCTACTCTTTGATGATTTCGTATGTAAAAAACACGTTCACACAACAATTAGTAATACTAAGTTTTTAATTTCCCTCTAAATCCTTATTATATGTAGAAAGATTTTTCGATAGAACTATAAAATTTGAGCTGAATAGAAATATCTGTCTTAGCACTCCTTAAATACAAAACATGGTTTACGGTCTGAGGATGTCTAACCTTTTTCGTACCGACTCCGAAACCACACCGTTGGTTCAATTTTTATAAAATTTGATATAACGGTGATGTAAAATGTGTGGTCAATAATAAATAGAATGAGAAAATACCTTATAATCCTGAGCCGATTGAGTGTCAATAGTCTGGATGTGGACGCCTGAATTCATTACATCGCTGCCTCTGGCCCGAGTATAGTAGATAATGCTGTATACCAGAGCCGGAGGACCTTATTGAAGATTTTTGATCGTTTGTCGTTGGTTTTATCGTGATTATGCTAATAAATTAAACTTATCTTCGTAAAATATTTAAAAAATCATTTTTATTGCACTTTAAATTGGGGCTGAATCAGAAATAAATGTAACATCTTTAAGGATTCATGGTGTTGGTAGCTTAAATTTAGGATATAGTTAATTAAGAGAATTGAGATGAAAATGCATAATAAGGAAAAATAAGTTGAAGTAGACTGATGAGCGGCAGAGACCAGACTGCTCGAGTCGACAGTGCATGGTGGGCTGAGGTCATCATGAAGAAGCATATTGGAGGGCTTGAATCCTATATTTATCTTGAAGAGGGACGTTCAATAAACAAGCAATAGAACTTTGAGTTTAAGCCAACGTGGATTTCAGGGAAACGATATCATTCTGGTCCTAAAAAAGTCATCGAACGTGCAACATGCAATAGCGAACTTTGGACCGTGATGTCAGGTGCCTGACTTTTGGATCCTACAATAAAACAAAATTTAGAATTTAAACATACCAGTTTGTAAAGGAGTTTTCATAAAATAAAAGTACTGAATATTTTACAGGAGCAATTCGGTATATCCTGAGTCCCTTCTGAATATTTTTTGGAATCTTTGTCTCTAGAAATGTCTCTAGAAATGATGATTAAAATATCATGAACTTTTAAATATCAAGGATTTTTTTGGCTTATCAAAACAATAAATTTATATAATAATCAGACCATCGACATTAAAAAGCTATTAAAACTAAATAATAAATAAAAACTCTCTTTTTTTGAATATTTTATTTTGAAAGGCATATGAAGAAAGGAAAGTTGAAAACAAATCACTAGTAACGAAATAGGTAAAAGTTATGAATATAGATTTTTACTAAAATCGTTGCAAAGTCCGTAGTGAAACTAGCATGTTTTATAAGAGCATCAAATATCTTAAGACTAAAGGATAGCATTTTTTTAGTATAGTAGTAGGGGAAAAATTATTTTCTATTACCTTTTGTACTTTTTCTCCTGTAATGACATTTTTCTTTTGGAATTTAGAATAGAACTTGTTGAGAAAATTCAGATTGCTCTACCCAAAATAACTTCTTAAAAGTTAAAATTTCCTCAAGAGAAACCCCCTCTCAAAAATATTGCTTTCATAAAAATCATATATGAAAGGTATTTTTAGATTGAAATTTAGTATTTATATTATAATATAATATTATATTATAATTTAGTATTTATATTATAATAGGTATTTAATTGAAAATAAGTCAAGAATCGATCAACTTATTTTAAGCAACTTTTGGTCAGTGAAGTTTTTTCTGATACTCATTACTTTTCAACTTATTTGCAAGTGAATATGTTGGTGTTCAGGCAAAACTTATGTTTTTAGATAGTTTTTCGCAATTAACTTAAAACGTATGTTTTACAAGTAAAAAAAACACGTAGAGACCAAAATTGTAGTTTATAAAAAGAAAAAAATGGGTGGTGTATTTATTATTTAAAAATATTCAAGGCAAATCAAATTGCTGTTGAGAGGTGATTAGCATTTTCAAACGCCAAAATCGTAAAATTTATGCGTACAATAATTGAAAACTAGTGCATTTTACAGGGAAAATTCCAAAAATCTTCATTATTAAAGTAATGTTCTTATTTAATTATTAGATAACAAGTAAGAATATATTTGATGCGCTTTTTTGACCCCTACCCTCAACAACCTCTAAATTAGGAGTTGTTTTACGAAAAAATCATTGTTTATGGGAAATGTCATATCTTAATTTCTAATTAATTGTGATAACTATTATTTTATTTTGAAGCCATTATTTGACCTAAAAACTGTAATATTATTTTAGTCTTAGGGCTTTTCGAGTTTTCGGGTAAAAAAATATAATTTTTTTAATTTTTTTATAATATTAAAATTATTTTTAATTATTATTTTTAAATATAATAAAATTATTCGAGTTTTCTTTTTTTAATTGTAGATATAGATTTTTATGAATAGATTTTGTTTACATTCCGCATTATGCTTACTACAGTTAGTAGGCCTATTCTTTGTCTAAGAAATGGAGAAAAATTAAGCCTCTAATCCTTTTTGAACTGGAGTTATGAAGTTTCTAATATTTTTAAATGTGGTTTTTGAGTGGTTATCCCCCTAAATTTCCCAAAAAGGTCTTTAGTTTTATCATTTGTAAAGCTCTTTCAAATTCATAAAAATAGTTTTTATATGACTTAATTGCCTAAAAACCAAGCTGTGTGGTAGAAAAACAAAAACCATTTTTTTGTAGAAGCATATAAAATATATTAACGTATTGATACCAATTATTGCTGTTGAGAAACAAGCAATAATTTGGATTGCATTGGGTCTGCTAAAATACTAATTATAAAATTTTTTATGAACTAAAATTTTTATTTCTACAGGTTTTTAAATAACCGTATATTTCTTAAGTTATTCGCAAAAAACCATCTAAACACGCCTTTTTGGCTAAAACCTACAAATTCACTCACGAATTAGTAAAAAAGTGTTGAGTTTCAGAAACAAAATTCACTGAATGAAAGTTGCTTACTATGAGTCAGTTTATAGATTTCTTGACTTATTTTCAATTAACATATTGTAACCACCAGGGAAAAAGGAGTCCCCGGAACAGGGTATATTTTAAAATAGAGAGTAAGTAAATAACTAAATACAAATATTTATGAAATTTGGAGCCGTATGGGATAGATACCCAGTTGACCCTTTTTTCGTCATTGACTGGACTATTGGGCCAGAGCGTTGATGAGTTGGGATAAAAACTTAAATTGTAAAAAACTAATTGTTGTGTTGACTAAATCCTATGATCACTCGTTGAATATAAATTGCATCAAAATAACAAAAGAAAAATTAGTATTTAATTTGGAAAAATACGTTTACGTGTATATACAATTATTTTAGATGTTGTAATTTTTACAATAGCCTATTTTCTTTTTCAGTCTCAAGTTATAAAGCTATTTAATTACGTATTTCCTGAAGGATGAAAAACTATCCAATAAGTTTTCCTTCAATCGATGAAATTAACCAGAGGAAAAGGGTTTCACAATAGTGACTAATAAAAATACTACAAAGAGTACGATGAGTGATGAGTGTGCTGGTTGCACGGATAAACCTCCCAGGGCTGTAATGTAAGGCAAGGCTATAACGGGTGTCACACCTAAAAGGGAGAAGATAATTTAGCACTGATTGCTCGGTTTCTGTCCTGAATGCGACATTGGGTTTCGACTGTATTGGGGTTATTGGTCATTATCACTTGAAATTCCTGCCACGTTTGATCCCAAAAGATGGTATATATCACGTAGCTTTTTGTTTTCTTTTTTCTCGTTTGTATTTTGAATTAAAATACAGTCATAATATATCTGGAGAGAATGAAAGCTTAATTTTCATAAAATGTTACAAAGTTGCATGTATATAATACTTATTTGACTGTTTTAAGGTTATAGGATAAAAGGGAGACTTTAAAATGTATGACTTACAATAAGAAGCTTTCAAGGATAAATTAGTTTTAACCGTATTTCAATCTTTACTTTCCAGAGAAATTTGGCAAACGGAAATTTTTCTCTACTTTCAATAGGTCTAGAACGTTTAATACCTGTAGATCTTGTTTTAAAATTTAAAATTTAATTTATAAAAACTAGTTTCTATAATTTTAACTTCTGAACCCGTTTTTATATGGATTGTATGACTCGGTTGAATTTGAAATTAAATATTTTTAAAATTATCAACCTAATAACGTAAAAAGTAATAAAATGATATGAATAAATAAATATTATTGACATTTAACAATAATAAATGATAGTAGATGTTGTCTACAAATAAATGGAAGGTTAGCATAATAAATGCTAATTTTTAAAACTCGAATTTTATTTATTGTACATAAACAGTACCACAACCTTCGTTTGATTTTTTCCTTTTCTGTTTGGTTGACCCTTGTAATAAATTAATAATGTCGAAGAATAAAGTCCATGAGTAATTAATGTAAAGCTAACAACACAAAAATACCGAAGATACGACATATTCAATCACACAACTTTTGGATGGAAGTTTAACAATGTTTATGATTAAATCATATTTTCCCTAACCTATTCATAATTTATTGCAAACTGAGCTTAACATAGTAAACAATGGATAAGGATTGTGGTGGTTGAATATTATTTGGATGACTAAAATTTGAGGATATGATAAGAATTAATTAATAAATTTGCAAAGATATTTGGTTATTGATATACAATTAGTCTTTTTTAAATTTCTAATAAAATATATCTCTTTTAAACATATACATATGAAACATATGCATAGATGAAGTACCTAAAAATCTGAATAAACTAAGAAACATATTTTAAAACAACTCCTATTTTCCGAATTTCACAAAACGCCTTTAACGAGATGCGTTTGAACAATACTTTTTATGTTTACTCTCATCAATTGAAACTTAACGGAATTTTCAAGACATAAAAAACGGTTGAATTAGAATTTTTTTGAACATTTTTGAATTTATAATTTTTTTCAAATTTCTATTCCTTTTACTGATAACTCCGAAAGCTCAGTAAGGCTTTAACACCTTACTTTATCAATACTTCTAAAATCTTTCTTAGCTTTCCTCATTATAATTTGCTTCTGTAATGATTAATTTAATGTAATGATTGATTTAAGTAAGTGTTTTTTAGTTAATTTGTAATATACAATCAGCCAAATCATCACCAATATACAATAAACAGTGTGTATACATAATGTATACACAGTAATTAATTGTTTGTTTTTTCATAAACAAGTAATAAATTGGACAAAAAGCTAGGCAACTCTCGACACATTACAAGTCAACAAGGAAATAGACCTATCTCCGTCGTTATTTTACTGGGATGCAGCCAACGTTACTGAAGTATTTTACTCGCACATTGAGACTTAACAGTTACTGTTTCTATGAAAATGAAATATTAAATGAAATATAAATTGGTGTATTTCTTTCCTTGATAAGGATTTTGAGAAATATTAGTATTAACTTTGCAAATGAGAGAAATGACTATTTTAAAATATAATAGTTAAAAAAATAATTTTGGTTTGTAAGTACAATACGAACGGTTTTAAAACATATGTTTATCGGTCAGTTTTTTTCTAGTATTAATAAAAGTATCGATTGAAAATTGCATTGCAATTACAAAAACACACTGTATAATATTATCTGCCACTGCCAAGCGGAAGCAATGGTCAGATGATGTCGTTCATTTGAAGTGGTTGTTACTTCCGGTTGAGGAAATGGATCAATCTCCCATCACGACAACGTTACGGAACCGGCCTTTAAAACTGCATAACTGATCTATTAACAGCATTGAAAGTACGAACTGACCTGTATCTGGCATGGAATAATGGATGAAACTGGAGTATTATTGAATTATTCAGCATAATACGGTAGGATTGTGGCTCAATTTACTATTATAATAATTTGCTACTGCACTAAACACAAATTGCAAAGATAGTAACCGCCATTATTTATATAATTTAACAAGTTTAATTCCAAAGGTGAATGATAAAAGTAGTTAAAAGAGAGTGTATTGAACAAATATTACTTTTCGTCTATATTAAAAACACGTTTTAAGACATTTTTAATTTTTTTATTTCCAAAACTTTTATTAAATACTTTTACAAATATACATAATATGAAATATAGGCATAAATAAGGAACCTAACCAGAAGAAAAAAAAACAAAAATATATTTTCAAACAATTCATAACTAGCCAGATTTTACAAAACAAGGTTGGTGATGACGTGTTTCCATCTTCAACGAGATGTGGTTGAAGAACACGTTATACATTTACTCTCCTCGACTGGATTCCAACGGATTTTTCTTCGATATTCTGAAAACATGCCGGTAAATAGACAATTTTTTTAGAAATTTTAGAAATTCCTATTTTTTATAATTTTCACTGAGAACTCTGATTGCTCAGGGTGACTTACTTGATTACAAATTTATTAATATTTGCAAACTATTGATACAATAGGGTACAGCTTTTAATTTTACTTTACTTTAAAATTTGTTTACCTAAACAAATGAACAAAATGTAGGAGCATTGCATACATTAACGACTCTCAGGAAAAATGCATTCCTTAATATTATTTTAATAGTTTATCATAACAACATTGTTGAAATAGGTTATATTGTTTACGTGTCTTAATGGAATTGAAGTTCATCATTTATTTAATGATCGTTTTGTGGTTAGAAACTTTTACAGTAAATATATTTTTTATAATTTTATACTTTATCTCATGAATCAAAACACTATCGTTTAGTTAGAACAAGGTGTGAGACTTAAGTGTTTGTGAAGTATTTAAAAGCTTCTAGAATAAAAGAAATAAGAATATCCCATGATAAAAATATCAATAATAAAATACAAAGTACAAGTCTTATGAAATTGTAAATTTAATATAAAAATACTCGTATATTTAAATATAAATATTAGCTCTAAAAATGAAAATTATCTATGGATAATATTTCATATCACATTACAATTTGATCAAATCACGCTTCCCGGTTCGATAATTAGGATTTAATATTAAGCGTTTGATAAGCTAATTAATAAATTACTCCGTCGAACGAATCTATCCTAGCTAAATAAATTAACCAAATTGATAATTTAATGATTGAGTTTATTGAAAAAGTCCAGTTTTACGCAAGGACCCCGCGATTGTACATGATGCACCTTTACATCAAACTCTAACCGATTTATAGTTTCGCGTTTCATGAGTGACCGCGTGTGAACTCAGTTGTGAATCCGTGCGTTCATATTTTCCAGCAGATATGTTTTGCAGTGTCAGAGATGAATATTTGACTCTTTCATCGCTCTCCTTTCATTACTCTAATAGTTGTTCAAATATTTCCAAGCAAAATGTAGACTGCCTATATTTGAAGAGCAATTGTAAAATTAGCTTAAATGTTTATCCATCAGTGTTATGTGGCATTTAACAGTTGGACACTATAACAATAATATAGGAGTTCGTATATAATTATCCGGTTACCCGTCGGTTTTGGTAATGCTAGTGAGGTTTTGTTGTAGGCCTGTGGTTTCCCTGGCTGACGGACAGGGAACATGATTCGTTGTAAGAATTATTTTTCTTGAATGAATTTGTCTCTTTGATTCAAAATCGTTTTAAAAACCCTTTCTATATTCAATATTTATTTATTGAAACCCAATTCGGGTAAAATGAAAAAAAATAATAATATAAAGTAGATTTTGCATTTTGGAGTTATTTTTGAAACGTATACTCTATGTATGCTCTAAAACTTTAATTTTAATTTTTAATTTTTGCTTGACTGTCGTCAGGTCGATCGCTTCATTTTTAATAATTACAATTAATGAAAACCATACAAGAGTGTGCAGAAAACTGTTTACTGCTATTTTCTTAATGGATGTGACTTTTCAAAACTCAAAACTAAGAGGGTCACCAGAGATGAGTTGCACAAACGACTAAAGGGACCTGTTAGGAAAGTGCTGGATTGCTTATATAAGTCTTCAAATGGAGATAACGTAGACGTATACCCCTTGTAGTGAAGCTTCTAATATTTTCTTTAAAGATAACCAAGATATTAAGGCGGTGTGAGTAACGTAAGGGACAGCTGAAATCCACTAGGTTGGCGTTAGTATCGCTTGTTACGCATGTGTGACCTGTTTAAAATAACTATTTTTTTACAATTGTAGACCTCCAAAATTACATATTTTATAAAATTGTGGGATCAAAAATGTGGCTTTAAAAATCATTTTCTGTAGTATACGAAACTTTTTTTCCTATTTCAATATTTCACATAGGTTACTTGAAAAAGGTCTGTCCTTCATTTACGTTCCCAAAATCTCAGCTCAAAAGTATAGTTATTTTTCCCACACTCCTTACATAAAAAACGCTAAATTTCCGAATTATCGACCCTGTAACTCTAAAGGTTTTCAATAAAACTAGAAAAGTATGCCGAAGCATATATATGATACAATAAACAAATAAACGTTAAAACTATGCTTTTTTAAGATAGTAGATTTTTTCGCTCGCACCACCTTAAAGGCGAATTCGTTAATTAGACAGTTAAAGTCCTAGAATGATTTGCTACTAATTTTAACTCGGAGGATATTATTAATCTTAGCGCCTTCTTCTGAAGCAGAAGCACTATGTGGTTAGCAGGACTGCGTCCCGTCGTCCACATCTGTTTATATGGCTATGGAGGGACGAGTCATAGTCAGGGAGCAGGTAAGGTCGGGAGAGCATTGACTTCAGCTTGCTCAGCAAAAACATCATCTGCGATATAACCTAGAGTCAATTCAGAAACCTATCAGGCCTGCAACAAGTACTTATAGAATATCCCGATGTTTAATGAATTACAACTGATTTTGGAAGAAGTGCTTCTCTCAACCCCTGCTATACTAGATAAAAATGTCAACTCTTGAAATAAAAAATAACGAATTATATAAATCTATAAAGCTACAAATGAAATGATTTTAGTAAATGATTTGCTGGTGTTGTGGTATAGTACCGTAGTTTTACGAATGTGCTTATTGTACTTATCTACATCCGGATGCAAAAAGATTCGAAATTCGGACAAAAGCAGCAATCACGAAACCCTTGAGTCTGATATCGCTTTCACTAACTCAATAGAGCAATTGAGCATTCCTTTACAAAATGGAGCTCCAAGGAATGGATTATCTTGTTTTACATCATGAATCAGCTTTAACCTAGGCTTTACAATAATGATAGAATACTAAATGTAATTGTTCTCTCGATCAATTAAAGCTTAACCAGATCTATATAACTATTCATTACCGTCTTATAGCTCATTAATGAACCTATGATTAAGATTACTAATCTTATAATTAAGATATGGAGGGACTTACAATGAAAGTCAACGATTTCCAAACATATTCTATCGTGGAATAGGGTTTCGAAGGTTTGCACTACCACGTAGTCAGCACGCCTGAGAAGAAGCGAGGGTGGTGTACTGCAGGGGGGTGAAGCGGTGGCACTCGCTCAGTGCGAAAAAAATTAATGTTGAGCTGTGCAAAATGTTATTGTACATTTCATTTGTTTTAGATTACAGAAGTAATACAACAAACTGGTACAAAGTTCATGTACATATGTAGGATAATGTTATTAGTTAAAGATAATTGTAAAAATTAAAATTGACATATACTTAGGATTTAAATACGTTTCAAATCTAATTATTTTTATATTTTCTCTCATAGAACAATGATGTCGAGTAATGGTTCAGTTTCACTTATTTAAAAAAATCATTGATTGTATAGTAATATTGCATTAAAATATTTATCAGGGTAGAAATCAATTTTGTAGTGGAAAGTTTTTTCAAAGCAGACGGGATTGTATTATAAATTGTCATCCCTGTATATAGTGGATTTTTTAAATTTAGCCAGTTTATGGGATGGATACTCAAATGAGTAAAAATTTATTGTATATTTGTGATTGATTGAATTTTTTCAAAGTTCTTTGTATTATTCAAAAATTGTTTAAGTGTTTCAAGAATAAAAATAGAGGGAAGAGTCAGGATTTCCATATGGCGAAAATGTAATCTGCAGATGGCTTTTGGGGCACAATGGGTTTTTTGGCAAAAACTCTAATTATTCTATTATTGATTTATGACTTTTAAAACCCCTGTGGAAGTCTGTGGAGGTACAACAACAAGATTTTAAGAAAATTTAAAAAAAACATATTTGGGATAAAGTGGGTTTACATGTAGCTGATTTTAGTAATTGGCCATGATAAAATTTGTGTATTTACTTCTCTATGGGAAATAGGTTAGATCATAGATATGTCTAAAGGGAATGTTTTCAGTTATGCCCCCAACAGCTGTTCTTATTCTTATATATCAACAATTCGATACAATAGCCATAGTAGTTTTTATGGAAACCTACTATGGAACAAAATGCCAACAACCCCTCCCCCCGGAAGCTAGGACATATCTATGTCAACAAGGGGCAGTATATCATTTAAATTGAAAACAGAAAATTTGCTTCAGCATTTTATAGCTTAAAATCACATGTTTCTGTTTATTATGACGAAATAGTATGTCACGTTACTTTCCCGGGAAATATATGTTAACCGGACGAGTGTGGTTGTTTCCGGGCGAGACAAAGTAAGGTGCGGGATCAACCGTACAAGTTACAATTTTACGCCATAATACGTTCAAATAACGTTGACACCTATTAACATTATTAGTTTTTGTTTACGTATTATGAAAAAAATTTTGAAATCTATAATATTATAAAGAAGAGGTGGTTTCTGTATGTTTGTTTGTGGGTTTGTGTGTTTGTGGGTTTGTGTGTTTGTGGGTTTGTTGTGGCAAGTGAATGCGAAAAATACTGAACCGACCGGTTTGAAATTTTAGGCAAAGGTAGATCTTAAACTCATGCAACACATAGGCATACTCATTTCCTTAAAATCCTAAGGGCTACGCCCTGTGAACGTCCTAAGTTTCAATGTTTACATTTTTAGAGAATGAAAACATAAAATTACTTGAATGTCAACAGCTGTGAATACTAAAATTTGACAGTTCGAGAAGAAGGAGAAGAAGAAGAAAGAGCTGCCGTGACCGTCCTAGGTTTCAATGTTTACATTTTCTAATGACAACATCCGTTTGCACTATATTTTGACAGTTCGGGAAGAAGAAGAAATAAAGTTGATTTTTCAGATAAACTGCTGGATCGAAATTAGTGAATTATTTGAAATAGCGGAATGGTAGATTTTAAGTTTTTTCCGACGACTGTCTCTATTACATTAATCCTTATCCTCTCCCAATATTTGACAGATGTTACTTTGTCATGTTGTAGACACTCATGTTTTGTCATTTTGTAAACAATGAAGAATTAATTAACAATAACTTAAATGTATCAGTAGAGCCCACACCTTTCAGCCTTTTTAACCCGTTCTTCGCACGGGTACTTTGGCTAGTATGTTATATTTTCGCATTGTTATTATGTATTATTAAGGGTTAGTACAAGTTATATTTGTGTTTATAGAATCAACCAATCACTTATACATTTTCCCAATCAGTTAACAGCTTGAAAAATATATCTGAGTTCAGTTTAAGTAAACAGCTGTTACTACTGAACAAAATGTATGCATGGGAAGTTGCATAAGTGGAGTACGGTGAAAGCTATAAAGTTCTATTACAAGGCACTGTGGCCATATTGATATTCACGAAATAAAGATTGAAATTTATAAAGAATATCCTGCTACACACAAGTTGTAAGTACTTGGTTAACTTATTCTTAACGCCATATACGAAATGAGACAGCTAACGATTTTATGAAAATCAAAAGGTAAATAGTTTAATGCTGGCTTGCGGCCAGTGGCACAGTGAACGCCACGCCGCACAGCAGCTCTTGATTAACATGACAAGGACCTGGAACAGTCGGGCGGTTCAATCTGATTGTCGTACAATAGTTATTTCCACTAATACCTTGCCACCGGAATAAAACACTATACAAACGGATTATACACTTTTTATTGATTATTTGCTAATGCAGTGTCAGTAGTAAAGTAGTGGAGGGTTTGGCCCAATGGCTTCTGAGAATTAGGTCAAATTGGAAAGTCGTAGGCGTGTTTGGAGACGTATTGGTAACGTAGGTGATGACGTGTTAGTGACGTGTGTGATGATGTATGGTTGGTGTCATATATGGTAAGGCATGGAGACGACTAATAGGTATTTTATTGGTAAATCGTTTAACTCGGTGAGGAGGTAAACAGACAGACGGTGGGTTATCTGGAAGAGGCGCGCAGCCTTGTCTGGTACTGTTTATGTTGTGCTGAGCGAGCCTAGCAACTATGTGATAACGGTCAGTGGTCTATCGTCTATCGTGCAACTAACATACTCACTATGACTGGAAGAGTAAAATACTGTATTATTACAGTTATTGTCCTATGTCAATAAACTTAAATTATATATTTTACGTAATTTTAAAGCCTCATAATGTAAAATAGTATATATTATAGCAACTGTTTACATTTGAACTTATTATTGACAGTAATAAGGCCTAGGTAAATGTGGTATACGCTTGAACATATACTTTGTATCCAATTTTAAAATATTGTACCAAACGTACAATAAACTAAAGTAAATCTAATGTTTGTAATAATAATTTTCAGAATGTTTTGCATTATCATTGCAAAAACCAACTTTACATGGCATTAGCTTGTTATTTTTTTAGGCGAATCTCCAATAAATACTAGGGGTAGGCCTAAGTTTTGCTGTTGAGTAAGATTTAAATACTGTATTAAAAAGCATGATTGACAATTTAAAGTACAGTAATTTGCTGCGAAATAGTTTTATCCTTACTCAAACAAAATGAAACCCTAAACACTTATGTTTTAGGGGGTAAAAAAGAGATGGGTAAAAAACAGAAATTATTTTTACTTATTTTAAACCCTCTTAAAATTTAATTTTATCATATTAAGTAACCTCAGCAATATTGTATCGTTGAACTTTTACAGCTTTGCATTTACGACGATAGAGTTTGTTATAATCACTCTGTAGTAGTTGCTAATGTGATTAAGCCCATCGGCACGGACTCAAAAGTGCTTTAGGTGGCGAACCACTTCACATTAATACAAGTGAAACATTTATTTGTTTAAAACATAAACGGACAACCATTTTATGCAATATCGTCACATTGGCAAGGGATTTCTTAACTAAGAAATTTTAGGAACTTACGAGTAACCAATAATACAAAAACGAAGCAAACAAGAAAAAAATGTTAAATATTCAGTAAACTAAAAATATAATCATATCTAAAAATTAAGTTCATTAGTAAATTAAATGTTAAATTTTAAAAATTAATTAAAATGTAAGTAAGATTAAAACCAGTAGGCATAGAAATATAATAATATCCAACAATTATTCGTAACAAACAAAAGCAGTGTCCATTTCTTTGTTTCAAATTCATTGTTAATGATGGTCGGTTTATGTTATTCAGAATTTTACTTTAGACATTTTGAGGAACACTGAAAGTAAGCATTTTTACCATAAACTATTTTTATTTTGACCATATACCAAGTTTTATCAATATCTGGACATAAATAAAGGAGTTTGCGTATTCTTCATAAGATTAACATGGGAAAAGAGTATGCAAGGTTAGATGCCATGATAAAAACATGAACTATGATTTTTTAGCATAAACGTATGGATCTCACCCACATGAAGCTAAGTACAAAGATCCATCCAAAACTATTGTTTAGTAAGGGAAATATCAATTTTTCTTTATCCTCCATAAGATTAGCATTTCAGCTCTAAATACAATGTACTCTGTTTAGTTTTTTTTAATATCTCGGTAACCGTTGGAGGTAGAGCAAAATTTAAAGAACTGAATTGTGTAGTTTTTTGAGTGGATTCTAATGGTGAAAGATAAAATTTGAAATTCTTAAAATTACATGGGTAAAACGCAAAAAAGTCCATTTTGGGGGCCCCCAACTACCCGTTCTGATTGACCGATAAATCTGGATTACGAACTCGTCCGAACAAATGTAGAAATACACGTCTCTACAAAATTTGGTCTTGATCGGACCATTTTTACGAGAGTTACCGTGTTCACAGACACACACACACACACACACACGCACACACACACAAAACTTTTGTTTTTGCCTCTGGGCCCCTAAAAACCAAAAAATAACATGGTCCCAGGCTTTAGTCTCGCCATGAGAACTATGGTAATAGCTTTTTCCCTATGGAAAATTCGCTAAAACAAAGTCTAACATACAAGTAAAGGCCACTTCTCACGTTTTTAGAAGCAAACGTCGTGATGTAAAGTTTACGCAGTAAAATCTGAATACCAACAGTGAAGTATACCATCTGAATACCAATTGATATGATTAGCTGTAAAAGTATAAATTATGTATTAAAATACATAAATTAGAGAATGATAAAATCAACAGCACACACGGTAACATGCGAATAAATCAAGTGGATACTTGTAACATGTAATACAAAGCTATTGACGGTGTGTAGCCACGTTCATGTTTGTACGGTACCCGGTACCCCACATAAAACGGAGACTATACCGTCACAAAATAAAAGTGTACGCATTTATATTTATTATACAAAATCGGAGTTGTAAGCAAAGGTATACTCTTTAAATGTTTTGTAGGTCTATTACATTGAGAAACTATCATATTTTCTTGAACTAAGTTCGCCGGTCCCCAGATAGTCTGTGTACATCCTGTGTTACTAA
Organism: Nephotettix cincticeps; assembly: GCA_023375725.1. Classification (NCBI taxonomy): domain Eukaryota; kingdom Metazoa; phylum Arthropoda; class Insecta; order Hemiptera; family Cicadellidae; genus Nephotettix; species Nephotettix cincticeps. Next base: position 113,551,126 of record CM041786.1, on the reverse strand, counting down.
CTGTACACTATAATTTACTTCGATTGGATATATTTTTTCCTTTAAATGTATAATTTACATCTGTGCCGCCGGTCCCCGAGGTCCCGGGTTTGATTGCGCCAATTTCTGTTACAATAAGTTTTTATAATCCGGCGCTGCACTGGCCAGACGTTCAATTTACTTCAACAATATTAATTGTGAAATGTTTGAAAAACATGTTTATGGCGTGTAAGACACAAAAACAGTATAAGACGCTGGGTCCAATAGTTTTGAAATCAGATATTAGGTGCAATTACTAGCATTAAGTATATTACTTTGTTTTATGCATTGTTAACATAAATATAATTCTATAAATTTGATTATCAAACAAAATTAATTAATTGGCCTATTGATTGTGACAATTATTACAGTGACACAAATATTACGTCGACAAAGATAAACGCCATTTGAAGAGCATCATGAAAACAAGAGAATATAAATGGTAATGTTATTCAAATGAACGGTGGGCTACCTGACCATTGTTCTCCTGTAATGAGCTTTTGTTTGCTTAACTTCAACATAAAGGGATGTCATTGCGTACTAATGAACACACTATGACGAAGCCCACTGTCACTGGTCTCAACATTACAGTTGTTATTTTTTATTTGGCCGATATTAAAAGGTTGATAGGACTATGCCAAAAACATGAAGATGTGTTGCGTTCCCAGACATCTTTGAGTAGTAGTGAAGATTTATAATTTAAACTTGGTGCAGTGGCCAACGATCAGTGAGTCGTGTTGACACTGGAGTAAGGTGGTATTGGCGATAGATATATATTATTATATTCCCTTCGTCGTGGAAGGTGGCCAACGGTCAGTGAGTCGTATATTGTAAGTGGCCGTGACTGTAGTCCAGGAAATGGACCAATCTCCGAATCCCCTCACTCACGCCCCGCTCTAAAACATACTGTTAATTTTATATTTTCAAGTCTTCTGTGGAATTGAAATAGTCACTTATAAATATATATTTTGATTCCAAGGTAGTTAGGGTCCAAGGTAGACTTATAATTTTATTATTTTTTGTATTCATTAAAAAATATAATTTATACTTGGAAAATTTAACGAACTTCATATAAGAAATAAAGCTATTATCGTAGTCATAATGACAAGACTAAGATCAGTGACCCAATTTTCTTCAGGTTAAACTAGGGTACCTTTGATAATTTTTTAGAGCCTGGTAAATAAATACACACACACACACACACACACACACACACACACACTCTCTCTCTCTCTCTCTCTCTCTCTCTCTCTCTCCCACACACTACACACACACACACACACACACACACATTCATATACTCATTTATTAAGTCCATAGTACTTTTTTCATAATTGGTTAAATATGTAACATACAGTAAAAATCATTTCTAACATTTCTTAGTTGGCAACCTACTAACTTATTTTACATGTTATTCTTAAGGAGTATACGTAAGTTGATTAATTTTATTATTTATAAACATAATGTGATGGCATTTTGTGGACATGGCTTAATCAATGGAGAAGGTCAGTTTGTACTAACCTTCTAAAATCTAAAATGTGCTGAGTACGAGAGTCTGCTGCTACGGGGTTTGATTGAGAGCAGTCAATACTAGGTCCTATATACTAGACATACATCCGATGTAGAAAGAATTAAATGTCATGTAACACAATAAAAAATAACAGGTTCGCTTCGTAACTATCAATAAAACTATGTTCGTAAATATATATATTAGACCAATACCTATAAAATATCATGGGTATTACAATTCGTTTGAAATTAGGTTTGATGAAAAGTAAGCATTTATAAAGTTGTTAATTTCATTTCTGTAGTATTGAGTATTGGATTGGTTTTGAGATGATGCATTTTAATAATTAATTATTTTAAATTGAAAAAACGGCTTAGGGCAAACTTGGGCTGAGTAATTAAATGAAAGCTGAAACAACCATAAATATATTACAATAAAAATTTCCAATCATTGATTAATTGGTGGGATTTTATGTATATAATTTAATTTACTTAGGTACTATGTTTCCATGGAAAATAAATTAGTCAAAATAATTTGAAAAGTGGGAAAATAAATTATACACGTGGTATCGAATTTTTTCCATGTAATAAGTTTGTAAACCTAACTTTTAACCAAATAAATGAACTAAAATAACCCATCCTTAAACTACACAATGAAATAAAGCCAATATAGCACTTTATATGTGCAATATAGAATAAAACTTCAGTAATGAAATTTAGAATATATATATATATATATATATAATTCAGAAAGAATTTTTTAAATAATAGCACGTTACATATTTCCCAACAAAAGTATCATGATTATTTAAGAGCAATTTTACCAGTTATCAAATTATTGGAATCGGAAATTTTTTGTTAGAATAAAATCTACCGATCTAATATAGTACAGAAAATGTGTTTTCTTATGTAACTTGCTTAAATGGCCTAGCAGCGAAGTCTAACACCGAATGGAGAGAGTATGTTGGATTTCGCGCACTTAAGATAACCTTGATTTATCCTACCGTTTTGTCAATGTTTACTTGTTTGCGAAGGTTTTTCTCAAAAACGTTCTTTCTCAGATATGTATTTTACTCCTTACACCACATGTCAAAGGAAGACATTTGATCTTAATTAAAATTTGTAGTCATAAATGTAGGTACAAAAAATAAGTAATACATAAACAGCTTAAAATACAAAAACACTGAAGACCAAAACTACTCACTTAGAACATTTTTCTCATAAATAATATTAGATAAAATCCACCCTCAAACATAATACCTTGAAATAGGATTATAACTCATATTAATTCTGTTATGCTTGAAGTCTAGATTATATTACATGTGCTGCGTTACTATATGGGGTAATCATATTCTTAATCTTATTCACCCAATTGATGCTTCAATGGTTTTATTTTTATATGAATAAAATGTGATATTTCAACAGTAAAAATCTTTATTTATTTAATTACGAGCAAAACATCAAAGTTTTCGGAGAAGCAAAGTATTTATAAAGCAAATTGATAATAACACGGTCTATGAAATTATACACGGTCATGAACTTGAGTACTGTAAGGTTATATATCAAATGAAATTCTTATTAATGGAACAAAATTGTAGCGGTTCCAAGTATCTCGTGCGAGGTGAACTAAGTTAATTATAGGGGTTCAGCTTGCAGCAACTCAAGTGAAAGCATACTAATTTGCTGATTTAACCACCCAAAGCACATTCCGTGAAAGGGTTAATTAAATTCAAATAGACCTGTCAGTGATATATATATATATATAATGTATTTTAATCAATACATCGACAGACAATACTACGTATAAAATGCGATTAATTTGATTTTTATCTGATAAGGATAATTTACTCCGAATTCATTTGCAATATTACGTTTTCATGTAAACAGAGAGGACGATATTTATACATCTTCATACCTCCATTTAATGTTGAATGTTTTTAAAATACAACTACGTACTCTTATAACTAATAAATTAAAATTTACATGACCCCAATTAAAAACGCAATATGCAAAGTAGGTGTTTAATGAAGTGTTTGTTGAGCAGCAAAGAGTTTAACGTTTGAAAGGTTGCCATCACGGCGAGTGCTGTTTGTATTTTACTCATCACTAAAATTTTATATTGGATATTTAAACTTTGTAGTGGTTTCTCGATTTTAATTTTAAATCACAAATTATTTTTCTTATTTAACGTTTTACCTTAGAGTTAATTATGTAAACTATAGTATAAATTATTGCCGATGTAGTAAAGGAAAGCTATTAAAGTTTCATTGAAGTAATAAAATATTTTTGAAGATACTGATTCGTATTATTCTTTACATGTTACAAGTTTTATTTTTATAGGATATGAAAAAATATAAATTATTGTCGTACTGTCTTAAAATACATTTATAACTACGTTAATACAATAATCTTCATTAAAATTACATTTAATTAAAAATTAGAATGATATTGAATTTTGTAGAAAATACGTGCATCATTAGATCATTTTAAAGACTTCGGATACAAACAAATATATAAACTCCCTAAGTAAAGTTTTATTTTTTCAATAAATAATTTTAGAAATTATGACTTCACTTTATTTAGTAAATTTATATTCTTGAAACACTCCTAAATTAGTATGAAATACGTGAAGCAAGCCCCAAACTGTAATCATTTATTTGGCTTAGACCTTTTATGCCTTCGCTAATTCGTCTATTCTTCTCAGAGTTAAAACAGAAATGGTTGAATATTTTAGATAAGTGAATTAAGTTTGCATTCTTTACTTTTGAAAAGTATTTTTATTTTCGAACAGCGAAACCAAATATTAGAAAGATTCTGGTTGCGGCAACGAGGTTTGGAGGTAGAGGGATTGACGTGCAGTAGCAGGTGCAGTGACAGGTTACTGTTATCAGGTCCAATAACGCCTCCCTTATCAATGGTTGCGGCAACGAGAGTTAGAGGTAGAGGGATTGACGTGCAGTAGCAGGTGCAGTGACAGGTTACTGTTATAAGGTCCAATAACGCCTCCCTTATCAATGGTTGCGGCAACGAGAGTTAGAGGTAGAGGGATTGACGTGCAGTAGCAGGTGCAGTGACAGGTTACTGTTATCAGGTCCAATAACGCCTCCCTTATCAAAAGTTGCGGCAACGAGAGTTAGAGGTAGAGGGATTGACGTGCAGTAGCAGGTGCAGTGACAGGTTACTGGTATCAGGTCCAATGACGCCTCCCTTATCAATGCGACTCGATCCTACATTTCTATCTTAGTATGTCACATCAGGTACTTGATTACTTACTCAATATGGTAAATGCTTAATAAACTATATTCGATTTTCGTACTATTTATTCAATCATAATACTAGCTAAAATTAGGTTCTTTGGTTGTCATTTATAATCTTCCTCTCTCTATTCAAAACGTTAACATATATAAACCTTGATGGTAGTTTTTATATGAACGTTTTATACCTACGTCAAACCTCATAACACCTCTAAAATTATGTATTGATGGCAATACAGTATAAATGCTCTAGCTTGATACATTTTTTCTTTCCAAACACATTTTGGAAAGAAAACAACTATTGTGAATTCAAGCGTTCTTTAAATATCGGACTCCATTGGAAATAATGTTTTTTATTTTACAAACAAGACACAAATAAAATTTATATTTTAGTTTTTGTCCTTCAGTCCCAGTTTTCCTATTAAATACTCTTGAAGGCGATTCGTATCTCAAAATACTTTACCATTATAGTTATTAAGCCGGTGGGGCTAAGAAGACTTAACTTTTCTGTATGAATATTTTTTACCCGTTTTAATAAAGTTTAATGTAAACTGAATTAAAGCTGTTTACGAAGCCTAAATATTATCATAATTATCAGTATATAGCATATTTAAGTAATATTTATTTTTTCATACATAGATCAACTTAAACAAAGAAACTGAGTACATGCTACCTACACCATATTTGTAATAAGATTGTTTGTATTTACTTCCCTGTGGGAAATAGGTTAAATCATGGATATGTCTAAAGTTAATGTTTTCACTTCATATAAACAGCTATTCTCATTATTTTGTATTAAAAAATCAATACAATAGCTCTGGTGGTTTCTATGAAAACCTGTTACACATTTTCCATCTTACAAATCGCCAACACCCCCAGAGCTGGCATATCCATGTCATAACAGTAATATAAACAAAGCTACAGGGTATTGGGCCTTAGATATATCATACATCCATGCATTATGTCACTACCTATACATGGGGTCATTATTTCATTAGTTTTTGGAATTATTTGTTATCGAACAATGACTTGATGAAAGTTGCAAGATGTTGTCAATGTTAAAATTCAAGAGGGGGTTTAATGGGTATTAATGAAACAATTTTACTTTTAAAATGATTTATACTATGATTCTGGATATGAATTACTTGTATTATTTCAATAATTCTATTTTATTTAGTTCTAAATTACCATAATTACTGTGCGTTAATTAAAATCTTGTTTATTCCAATTATTAAGACTAATTAAGACGGAGGCTGTTGCATTGTTGTAACAGACTTTCGTCGCATGCCTTGACATGCACTGCAACTAAGCTCTAGCGGTCACCTATCACTAAAGCTGCCATATCTCCATATTTGTTTAATTTAAAACAATTTGGTATCGATCGGTTTGTAATTTACATTACCTTAACAAAATTATTATTGTAAATTTTCTGTTAAATCGACGGTTCACGAGTTATTTGAGAAACAAAATTTTAAATGGCCGCCAAATTGTTTTATGAATTTGAGAAATTGTCATGATTTTTTTGTAGTTTCGTCTAGTTGTAATACATTTTTGTGCAAAGTTTGAATTCCGTACGTTCAACCATTATACAGAAAAAAATCATAAGTGAAAAAACAAAAAGGAGGCTGTGTGAGTAACTAAGGACTTCCGGACAATTTAAATATGATATTTAGATATGTTTCTTACCCAGGAACAATGCCCTAGAGTATTGGTAAAGAATTCTGAAACACCCTGTATATCTTAATTTGTATCTTTATAACAAATTATGCAAACTCTAAGGATGAATCAATATATGCGGAAAGGCTATTCCTTGAACCGGTTTAAAAATGCAAGGGGAAAGTTTTCCATGCTTCTACTCTGGAATTATTGGTGTCCTTCGGAGACCCGACTTGAATTATTGATGTTGCCCAGCGATCCTGAATGAATAATTCCAAAATATGTAGGCCTTGGTGTTGAGCCTCTTAACAGTTTTAATTTAATTTATTTTACAGTATTAAATAAAAAATACAGCTTTGCAGAATATGGACATAATTTATAAATTAAAGTTTCTGAGCATTTGATAATACAGCACTAACAAAAGGTTTGGTTTAAGATTGTAACACTGCATAACTTGATCGAGTGGTGCATAGTATTAAATAAATAAATTCCGTTTTTACAAAATAGTAAATTTTGTTAATCAGTAATAACAAACAGTTCATGCACGAAACTATTAAGCTATATATATATATATATATATATATATATATATATATATATATATATATATATATATATATATAAAATGTAAACCTAATAGGTGTAAAATAAATTTATTTTTTAAATCTACTAACCATCAAATTTATAAATTATAACAAAAGATTGTTTTAAATTATAGATTATAATTGATTGTTTTTACACACATAATGAATTTCTGAATTTTATCCATTCATTAACCTTTACGACAGTTTATTTCACAGTCATGGGAATGTAGCCAATTAATTAGAATTGGCAACCCCGAGGCGTAAAGTAATCAAGCATAGCTAAACAGGCATAGCTCTGTTTCGTAATCAAGCATAGCTAAACAGGCATAGCTCTGTTTCGAAATCTTAGATTGTGAGACTCCCTTTTATAAATGGAATAATTCGTGTCAAGATTGAAGAAGGTAGCGGGAAACAATATAACATTTCTAAATTAACCAATTCAATTTTCAGCTTCTCCTGAAATTGTGTAATGTAAAATAATGCATTAGTTTTTCACTTCACAAACTCAAACAACATTTTTTTTAAACTTGACGAAATAAATACCATTCCATAAATACTCCCCGCCTTGTAAATTTAAGAAGTATAAAGACTGATATCACAAACATTACAAAATGTCAGTAAATTGTGTCATTTCAGGTGTTTACTTGGCAATAGTAAAATAGCCTATGATGAAAGGACAGATAAACAAAACATTTGTGAGTAACATTTTATTTCTAAGTTTTTTCATGAGAGGATGACATCTTTCTTATCTTATATACTTGACCTACTCACGTGACTACAGACCGGCTTATGGGTCAAGCAAGTATCAGGTTGGTGCGATAAAGACGGATCGACATCATCTGGCCGCCCCGCTACCAGCTGAGCTCTGACAGCTCCCAACTAGTTACAGTATTAGGCTGTTAAAAATCGGTATATCTTATATAATGATAGGAGATAAGGTATACATCGATCTCAATAGATAACTAACATTGTGTATAATAAATATTTGTACAAAACATGTAGCCTATAGATATTTTTGAACAATATGTATGGTGCTGAGTTCAGTTTCTTAACATACAACACTATTGAGAAAGGTTACACATTTACATAGCTAGAACTAACTGAATGGTATAGTTATAAATTAAAAAGATAATTTATGCAGCCAAAGAAACACATTAGGCGTAAGATACCGAAGTTAACGCATATATTTGTAACAATGTCCTTTTAAACTGGTAAGCCTGTATGTAGTTTCCTGGTGTAAAAACTTTAGCATTATGCTCTGTGAGTTATTTATTTAGCAAATATATATGATTTAAAAAAATGTAAATATTGAAAAAATCCTGATTTTTCAATTCGGTATATTATGTCTGTCGGAAGCTGAGGCTAACCCCCCCTCCCCCTCTCAAGGAGGGACTGGGAAATGAGAGCAACCTTCAAAATATCGGTACGTTAAGTAAAACTATGCATTTTCCATTGATTAAACATAAAACTCGTCTATGTTTAGTATGTAGTAGAAAAAATATCAGTTATGATTAACTAGTCGATCACATTAACGGAAATGAACCTTTGAAGTGCTAGTAAATATGAGCCAGAAATATTTTATATTCAACACAACGAGTGAATACAGTTTCGCAAACAATTAAGGGACTCTCCGAACCGAAAGTAATGGAAATGTTTTTTCCACTGGCATTTTAATAACAATCCAATTCAAAACCAAAGGTTGAATAAAATAACCGACTATCGTATTTTTACCACAAAAAACCTCTTTTCGTATATGCAAATCTAGTTTTTATATCAATCGTAAATTATTTCTGCTATATTATATTGAAAGCAATTTGTTAATGAATTGTAGCCTATGTTAAACTAAGTATCCTTTGGCATACATTTGTATCAAAACTCAATTATAATACCAAATGTAATCATAAGTAATAATTATAAAATCAATATCCCGCATTTGAGTTATTTTCAAAATAGCACATCTTTTACCGTCTCAGGTACAAAAGCAGTCAAGTTTTTAAGAATTTGATTGTGTGAGTATGATTATTGGCGTCTACTTATCCTGATGATATTATTTGATGATGATAACCGCCACGACATCTATGAGCTAATTCATGAGAATGCTTTGTGAAGTTCGCTTTCGTGCCGCTAGAGCATATATGTCTTTTATAGCAAAATTAGCGCTTTCTCAGAAGGTGGTTCTATGGTGTCGTGGTCTAAACCGTCGACCTGACGAGTGTAACGGGTTGAAGCCAATCGGAAGGACGAGGGTTGGAATCCCGACGATGAGCAATTTCAATTTGTCTTGCAAATGTGTGGTACGGTGTCAATGAATAATAATGACAACAAATGAATCAATGTCCTTCCAATTCAACTCAACTCTGTGGACAATCTAAAAGTACAATCATTTCATGTTTTGAGTTGGCTAAACTGCCTCCTACTTTGAGAGGAGTTGTTTTTCACTATATTTTAGAATAGCTGGTGTAGTTTAGTCGGTATTGTGTAGTCCAGTTTGTTAGTTTACATATAGTTATGATTTTGTTAAGATCTCTTCTCTGTGGACTTCTATTGTTTGTTCCTCTAGTGTTTTCTATTGTCAATTGTTTTAATATCTCACTCTTTATTTTTAGCATAATAAGTCTTAATTTGTTTAAATGAGAATAGAAACATTCGGAATGTGCATTCACGTAAACTTCAAAATGATATCTACACATATGGCTTTAGTTAAACAATTTATCAACTTTGTATTCTTTCCATGTCCATGGAGTTTTTATCTTAATAACCATTAATATTTTTCTTTTAAGTACTGAGTTAAAATATTATTTATTGCAACCATCATATCTAAAATTTCTTAATAAATATATAAAAACTAAATAAAATAGAATGTAAATTGAGTGTATTTGTTAATTATGTAAAATAATCAAAGGAAGCTAATCTAATATAATCCACGTTTTTATACTATTGAATTTGTCTGTTAGCAGGTACAAATATTGTTATAAGATATTACACATTGTTATAATAAGATAAGTTAGCATAATTAGTTCATTCTGCAGATTTTTTTTCATGTGATGAATTTTTTTAATGATCGGATTAATGGATCCGAATGAATCCGTGGTGTCTATTGCATTATGGCTATATTATAAACATATTTCACTCATCTGAGTAAAATTAATTACCCTTTTATTTGGTTTGCCCTCTACAAGATTTCCTTTAGATAAAACGAATCTCAAAAAATCAAACTTAGATCATAAATTTTAAAAAATGAAGAGAACAAAACGGAGAAGCATGCAATAAACAAGTAACAAAATTAAAGTTTTTTTTATAATTAAGGACGTGATTTTGCGTAGACAGACAACTAATTGAAAAATTAGTACAAATACAATATATTAGTAATATCCATATATTCACCGGTAAGCAGAGTAAACAATGGGTATTTACGAATATGTCTCAAAAAGTAATTAGATGTTTTTTATTAAATAAAGTAAAAAACATATCTTCCACTATGACATAGGTACTCCGGGTAGGGGTAGCAATATAATTTTTGTTTCATGTTCCTACTTCTGGATATTGATTTTAAATATTTAAAACATATAAATATTTAATATAATTTAAAATTTTAAATAAAGGTAAAATATTCCTTTTAAATGTATTTGGTTTATTCATTTAATTTTAATTTTAAAAATTATTAAATAATGCGTTATTGTGAGAATAACCCACTTATTGAACACTGGACATACCTTTTTCAAGTATAGGAATCATACCATTTATTGCTTTTAAAACTTAAACATAGAAAGTTTTTAAATACGTCTTTTATATAAGTGAAAGAAAGATTTAAGTGAAATGTAGTGCATTTCCTATTTTATAAAAAAAACAACATTTGATAAAACTTGTTTTTTGGGTTTACTGAATGAAATAAATAGCTTAAACCGTTGCAGATTATTAAGGCATTAACATTATTATTAAGGCACCATATATAAGAAAACAGTGTGTATATGTTCGAAACACCGTATGTTTTATTTCTTCACTAACCAACTTTTTGAACATTAAATTAAAGAACATTAACATCAAAATTGAAGACATTATTTAAATGAAAAAATGATATGATACGGTAAACAAAGTTATTGAGTCACATGAATATTACTTACTCAAAAATTTATTAACCCCCAAAACATAATTAAGTGGATTTTTAAATTATTGATTTCAATTAATTTTATTACAAATTTTACATAAACAACATTAAAATGTTTTTATTAAGTGTATAGAGATAAAATAATGGTTATTTTTAATCTCTAAAACTGAACTGCATCATAAATAAATATATATAAAAAATATTATATTCAAGAATATAAATATTTAAGAACGTATAACATGATTTTAAAGTTTCTTTCCTTAATATTTTACTTTGTTTGTAATACTATTTTTTACATTGAATTCAAAACTGTATGTTTTTAATTAAGTTGTATTGCAAAGTTATGCTGTGATGTAATTAAGCCGTCTAGCTTCTTCATGAAGGCTTTTCGTTGTCATGAGTATTAGAGGAAAAAATATCATACAGGTAATATCAGTGTTTTCTGAAAATTTAAAACTAGATCTTAGATTTTAAGTGTGATCAAAATTTTGAATGAGAATTTAATAAAATTGATTGTTTCTTTATATGTACCAAATACATTAAGTAATAAACTAAGTTGATTAAGGCATTGAATACAAAAAAAACTGATAGTAAAATAGTATGTGAAATATTTTATACGTTAATGGACTTGAAAAATTCAAGAAGAAAATCATGACCCTTGGATAACCCAGATTTATTGAAGTGTTTACGCAGTGGCAGGCGCGTGTTCCTTTGTGTAAACATGTTCACCTCACATTCCTACCACTGAGGCAATGAGGCATTGGTCCTACGGCCAGCGAATATTGTGGTTGTGGTTGGCGGTGGAGGGGGGTTACAATGTTAGCGTTGCCTTGTAATGAGTTATAAGTAAAACACCAAGCACATGATACCAGAGCAACCAAAAAATGTCGACGGACGATTAAAAATAGAGTGGGTGCGGAAATGATTATAGAAAATGAGAGAACCTGAAAACTGACCAAGAAACAAAGTGAAGGTGTTCACTCTCAACATTGCATACTATTACAAGGCGTGAATATAGTGATAGAGAAAATGGGAGGTGTCAAAAAGTATGGGTTCAGTTTTATTTAAAAACTTAGTGTGCCTTCAAAGAATTAAAGGTCTTCTAGTAAAAATTAAAATAATGGTTACATAAGTAGTACTAAGTAAATAAGTACTTACACATTAGTACTATTTAAAATAACTTTAATATTTTAAATATGTTGGTAATCCACTTTTCTAAAATACTCAATCTTGCAGAGGTACAACTTTGCTGAAGCGTTAACATAAGACTCTTGTTTGAGTTTCAATTAAAAGCTCAAAGCTTTTAACACTGTCAAGTAATTTAATAAGTCTACCTGTAAACTGAAAATTCTGAGTTATTCTTCCGTGACAGTTGTTGCAAACTAGATAAACTTACGGCCATTTCGTCACCCTGTTCGTTTTTGTTGGGCTCCTATTCAATAAGAATACTACATTAAAATCCACATTTTTAGCCCCTTAGCTGAAACTATTACTACAATTAATTAATTCAACTTCTTCAAACAGCTCATAAGGACGTTGTTACGTCCTTATGAGCTGTTTGGTGCCGTTTCGGCATCACTTCAGACAAAAATGCTCGGCCATAAAATACAAGATACAAACGAAAACAGGCCTGTTCAGGATCGCACAGGATCGCACTCGAGCTAGGAACTTACTGGATTCATCCTATACTCGTCGTGGCGTCATCACTGATAGTTGTAGTACTTTGCCCTCTTGGTCTTGGCTCCGTTCATAGTTTTAATACTGTTGAAAATGAAGTTTGACTTGAATTGTAATTTGTCATTTAAAATATGTTCACTATTGTAATTATTTACATGGGCTTTGTAAATCTCAAATTCTTCCAGAGTATTTAATATATTGACTTTTGTACAGGTGTGAAGGATTTCCAAGCCAGTATCAACATTTAAGTCGTGATTTTCATCTATCGTGTTAGGCAAATATTGATTTTTGATTTTCAGCTTTCTGGTTAGGGTGATGCTCTTTATATCTAGTTCTGAATGTGCGCCCCATTTTCCCCACATGAACAGTAGGACAACTAGCACATTTAATTCTGTACACTCCTGACCTGTCACCCATATCAATAGTTTTTATTAAAACATTTAGCTTGATTACAGTTTTGTTATTTGTTCTAAAAACTAACTCTATACCATATTTATTTAATTCTTTGATTGACCCATGTTCTAATAATGATGATGAATGAGAATACTCTACTGATACATATTTTTTATTCTGTGGATTTCTTTAGTATTTTTATTAGTATTCTTTTGTCTGTTTATTATTCTGTCAAGCAAGTACGTTTCAAATCCATTGGCTATTGCAATATGTCTAATAACATTGAGCTCTTTCTGATAATTAGTGTGGGGGATAGGAACGTTCAGTAGCCTATAAGTTATGTTACGAAGCCTATGCTGTTATATGCTGCAAACTTCTGTGAAGGTGGATGGTATGGTTTGGTTTGACGTAGTTGGATTTCTATGAATGCTACAATATAATCTACTATCTATTTGCTCTAAGGTCAAATCCAAAAAAATATTTCCTTTGATTCCTCTAAATCTATTTTAAATTTTAAATTAGGTACTTACTGTACTTTAGTATTGAGATAAGCATGCCGTATATCTATTTGTCTGTTATTTCCATTGAATAAAAGAAAAGTATCATCAATATATATGTGATACTGTAATATTTTTTTGTTGCTGTTTCATAATATAAATTCATTTTCTACATGGTTTAAACAAATATCAGCAAGAATACATGACAATGGGGAACCCATTTAGTCTTTATGAACTGTTTGATAAAGGTAAATGAATTAATTTTAGATTACTAGAACCTTGAATGAAAGTACATTAAAGTTATAAATTTGTTTATAGTTTGGCACAGTAAAACTTTCTCATGTTTAGAGACGTTACAGATTTAAATTAGTCATAAATCATAAGTCATCTTTATTCGTTCAAATTACAAATTATATTTGAACACGTCATAAATAAACAATACAATTATAGATTAAACAAAATAAATACATATAATAAATTATTTAACATAAAATATCTAACATATCTGAGAGAGGTCACCCAACATCACTTATCAGATAGGGACACAATTCCAGGAAGTGTTCTTTAACTTTTTTTTGAATTTTTTAATATTGTTAATTTTTCTTATTTGGAGGGGCAGTTTGTTATATATTTTGAGACAAGTATAATAGGGTCCCCTTTCATATTTTGCTGTTAAGTGATTTGTCACTGACAGCATGCCCCTTGATCTTGTTGGGTACTGATGAAAGTGTCCGTTAGTCACAAAAACCGACCAGTTCTGTTTGACAAAAACACAGACTTCGTATCCAACAAGACCGGCGAAAGTTAAAATTTTGAAATTCTTAAAAAGTGGGCGGCAAGAGTCCGTTCTTCTTAAACCTTCCATCACCCTCAGACACCATTTTTGAAGAACAAAAACCCTACGGAAATTTTGAACACTCGAGAAACCCCAGAATATAACACCGTATCTAAGAATTGACTCTACATGTGAAAAATAAACTACACGGAGGATCTCGACACTGCAAACCTTAGCAAGACGGCCAAGGGCATAACACATTGGCTTTATTCTATTGCAAACGTGGTCCACGTGGGAGCACCAGGTCAATCCACTGTCAACGTGCATTCCAAGAAATTTATGAGAGGTGACTTCAACAATTTTATTATTGTGTAATGTTATTTTGTCAGATTTTTTTTATTTTTTCCACAAGAAAAGTCAATGTTTTCTTTTTTAGTTTTTTTTCCTACAATTAGCATTTATAACATTCAATGTCTTTTTAAAAAAAACAGAATTAGAGCTTACATTATATGGGGTACTGCGCACGTTTCCAGGGGTACCTGTTGACAATAATATGGAATCAGGTGAGACTGGAGTCAGGGGTGGAAAGTCCGTTATACAGCTGAGCAGTGGCGGTGACGTGCCGTGGCAGCTATGAGCTGCTAAATGATTAATGTTAATAAAAATACAAATTTACACACAAAATCTTAACAAAACTAAGCTGAATCAATATCATAAGTACATTTTGTAATCAATTATGAAAGAAAAACATTTAGTACTATTAAAATGTTCTTTATGAAAAATTGTATACTCCTTCCTGTGCATATTGACATGTCTTTTATTTTGTTAAAAACTATATTTAAAAAGAGTAAATAAAACATTTAAGAAATTGTACTGGAATAAAAAGCGTAAGTTCTCTTTTACAATCTCACCTTTAGCTGAATGTATAAAAATAAAATATTCATAGTAACTTATTTCTTTGATATATAAGAGAAAAGCACATTAAAGGAAAGTCATTTTCCATGAAATTGTGAAATAAGTTTATTTACGAACTGAATATGAGAAATGTTTTTAAATTTTACAGTGGCAGACGAATTGTAATTTTATGTTATCTTAATATTCCAGGGATTTCTGTTCAAGAAGAAGAAAAAATATGTCTGTGAAAAATAAGTTTTAAACTGTGATGACACCGCAAAAAGACCCAACTCAAAGGGGTTTGACAGAAATTCGATTCTGGATGAGTGGTCAAAGAGGTTCGAACTAAATTTTCCGCTCTAATACCGTGGAGTTACACTTTGGAGTCTAAAGAATGCGATCTAAAACACTTCTCAAATACGATAGCTTCGTGCACTTCGTCGTCCACAAATTTGACTTTCCTCTCTCTCTGACCATGGTTCGATCTTATATTGAAATTAGAACCACATTTTTAATGCTTAATATTCATCTAGTTTTGCTATAATAATGAGTAACAAAAGTTTTAAAATCGCTCACTCAAAACTTCTGTAAAATATATTCTATATTATTTTAACTATTATATAATTATATATAATAATTATTTTTATATTTTTATAAAATATATAATTATTTTTTATTATTATTATATGAGTTCTATATTATTTTGGCCTATTTATAGGTACCAAAATTCCATTTATATCTCTATTTACTCTATTTTATAAGAAAGTGCCATTACTATTTTTTTGTTAAAAATTGTCGATGAAATAATTTAAAATGGTTTAAATTAAAACTAATTTTAAAATAAATATGGAAGTATTTTTAATAAATATAATCAATAATTTTTATACCTTTTGATTAATAACTATACATTTAAAACAACATGAATTATTATTTGCGTCATAGCATTCCTTTTGATAACTAAACAAACACCTTGAAATCGAACAGGGCTTCAATCCGGAAATTCGCACAACATCTAGATCCCGATGTCTTTTCGCTGAGATATTTTAAATTAAATATGTAATCCATTAGAAAGTTTTCGTAATTAAGTGGCTTGACAATGCAACACCACTATAACAAAAATGGGCATTTCGTTGTTAAGAGGGCATGTAAGGCTGGTTATTTGCCTATGTTAGTCTGTAGATCTTACTTATTTCTTTCTCCACAATGGGTTCATAAACAACTGAGCTTTGTATTCTCAACTTTGATACTCATTTTGATAATATTCATAAGAAACGTAGATTTTGGAGTTTCGAATTGATTAACATTTTCTGGTTATCAATTAAAATTTAAAAATTAATGTGAAAATCGTGGCTAAAATATTTCAACGTATTTTGTTTCCTTTTTAGGATAAGATAAAATATCATAAAAAGTTCTATCTGAGGCGAGATGTGATCAAATAGATAACATAGTAGTTGATAATATTTGATAATATTTCTATGACAAAGTTCTTTGGTAAAGTATCTTTGACATAGAAATAGCATAGTATAACACAGCCTATTAGGATTTTTAACTGTTTCAAAATAATCATTTAAAGTTGTAGCTTCAAAAATGTTGGAATTTATAAATCTATTGTATTATATATTTTAAATAATAAGTATAATATAAACAAATTAAAAACAATACATGGCGTGTAATGAAGGTGATAATGGTGATAGCACTAGTTTATAATGAAAAACTGTAAATGCTACTTACAGAGCCCCCTCGAAATGATTGCAATGTACCTGAAACACATCGAAAACTATTATTAGTTAAAATAGCCAATTTTTTTAATGTTGCTGTTGTTGTCTGCCTATTGAAAGTTTCGTATGAAGTAATTAAATATAAAAGCCAGTGGTATGTCCGTCCTCCGAAATGTATGATTTTATTTTAACAACCTCTAAAAACAATCACCTAAAGGTATGAAATGATAAAAATAGCTTTCATTGTATTGGGAGCTGTATTATTTATGGAGAAGCGTTACAAAAATATCTTGTTTAGTGTTGTAAAAAGACAGGTAGACAGATAGAAATTTTAATAAGAACCTGCTTTTACGTCATGAAAAATGATCAAAAATGTATCATAACTCCATGCATATAACTCATATAGATATATGGCAAAACTGATATGCATATTATGTTTACTATCTATGGTTTTCTTTCAGGTCAAAATTTTCTTCTGTTCTTTCATTTTTAATTTTTCCTGAAAAACTGACGCAAACCTGGTATGCAAGGGCCTCTTCACAATAGTTAACGCATTTTTATTACGATAATATTTTTTTATATAAAAATAGAAACAAGATGTGAAATAAGCGTTTGAGACAATTTGTGAAAGACTTATAAAACTTATATAGAAGTATACATTTGACGCTAATTAATTTCAATTTATACAAGCATAAGCTATTTTGGTATGTTTTCCTAAATTACAAAAACCCTTCTTTTTTGAAATTCACTCTGTTCCCGGCAGTGGATCCGTGCCTCCATGGAAGACGTCTATGTGATGGAACTTTAATCGCATTGAGCAACTGTGAGCTCATCTCTGGTTTGACTGTGGAGAATTATTGGGAGTGCAGGATCTCTCAAGCCGCAACATGCGGGCCATTGAGGTGGCACGTGACACCTCCATGCCAAAAATCCAAAATCGGCTTATTGATGGACCCTTGAGATAATTTTCCTCAGGAAGAAATGGCTCGGCTTTTGGTGGGCGGCAGAGCGAGCCTAGAATCGCCCTGACTTGGCTGTTAAAACTGCAGCGTACGAGGCCGTGAAGCGGGAGCTCCGCTGGACTGTCGCAAAGAGCGAGCACAGGAGCAAGGAGCGAGCACAGGAGCAAGGAGCGAGCACAGGAGCAAGGAGGGAGCACAGGAGCAAGGAGGGAGCACAGGAGCAAGGAGCGAGCACAGGAGCAAGGAGGGAGCACAGGAACAAGGAGCGAGCACAGGAGCAAGGAGCGAGCACAGGAGCAAGGAGGGAGCACAGGAGCAAGGAGGGAGCACAGGAGCAAGGAGCGAGCACAGGAGCAAGGAGGGAGCACAGGAGCAAGGAGGGAGCACAGGAGCAAGGAGCGAGCACAGGAGCAAGGAGCGAGCACAGGAGCAAGGAGGGAGCACAGGAGCAAGGAGCGAGCACAGGAGCAAGGAGGGAGCTTTGTGCTGACGTCAACAGTGACACCTGGGGGATAGGTTACAAACTTGTGGCCCAGAGGCTGGGGAGCAGATCTCCAGCCATTGTCATGGACTCCAACACCATGGCCGTAGTCGTCAGTACACTGTTTCCGGCCCATCCAGTTCGTCCAAGAAGGGATTTTGGGGAAGTAGGTAATGTCAATCTCTTTCGACAGAAGGAATTGACCCGCACCGTCCAATCCCTGCGCAACAAGAAAGCTCCAGGTCCTGATGGGAGACCCGCTGATGTCTTGAAACTAGTCACGGAGTTGAATCTGAACTGCTCCTGAAAATGTTCAACGCCTATCTTGTGGAGGGTATCTTCTTCACTTCTTTGAAGGTTTCTCGACTCGTCCTTATACCGAAGGAATAAGGTGATCTTGGAGCTCCTTCATCTTTCCGCCCTTTTACGGGCGGAAGGAGATACGGCAGGCAAGGTCCTCGAGAAGATGCTCCGGTCTAGACTCAAGGATGTCATCGTAGCTGCTGGTGATTTCTCCCCACAGCAACACGGTTTCAGATCTCGTCATTCGATTATTGACGCCATCCAGGAGGTCGCTGAGGCAGTGCGGAGGACGGAGAGCCACAACCACAGGCCGCGCAGCGTGGTTCTCCTCATGACACTTGGCAAGAATGAAATTAACACCGCCAGGCGGATTGACACGCTGTGGGCGCTTTATCGCGCCCGCTGTGGGTGCGTCGCTGTCACATACGGAGCAGCACAGGGATTAATCCTCGAACCCGATCTCTGGAACGTGTCATACGATAGTCTGTTAAGGCTCGATATGCCTGATGAAACTCTCCTTGTTGGCTATTTGGACGACGTCAATGTCCTGATCTTAGCGAGAACCACCGAGCTTGCACACCTCAAGCTGGATCTGGTAATGCGAATGGTCAATAATTGGATGCGGAATCACGGCTTATCGCTTTCACTCGGCAAGACGGAAATCGTGGTTCTAACGAAGAAATACATCGAAACCGTTATTCCTATGCATGTTGGAGACCTCGACATCAAGACAAAACCCGCAGCGAAATACTAAGGAGTGGTGATTGACTGCAAGCTGATTTTCAACGAAAATATCTGACGCACCGCCGACAAAGCCGACAAGGGATTCGCTTCTCTCGTCAGGATTATGATTAACGCGTTGGCTACTAATGTCTTCGGTCGATTCCGCCCTCCTGTACGGAGCTGAGGTTTGGGCTCACGCCCTCAGCAAGAAGTGTTACCGTAACAAGCTTTTACGCGTTCAGCGAACCGGAGCGTTGCAAGTCGCTTCTGCGTATCGCACAGTCAGTTTTCATCGTACAAGTCTTTGGTGGGCGTGAGTCCCACACTCCCGGTAGCTGCCGTCGTGCGTTAAGCATTTAAACTCCCACAAAAAACCATGTAAAGCCTGATATATCGATTATGTAATAGTTTATTTTAAACAAGTTTTGCCGCCTGGAGATTCGAAGTTGAGAACTTGAAACAACCTAAAGTAGGAAATATGTTTTCGGCGAAATTAGGAGCAATGTTTTAAATCATTATCACTGAATGTGTGAAAACATTGATATTCATTTAACTACTTGTAAACATAAACTGAACCTCTATTCAATTACGAGCATAATATAACTTTAACACTAAAGAAATTAAAACTGATAATTATTTTAAGCTGCAAAATATTGGCATATTTTCTATTCATTGAAAGTACTGTTATATTCCATAGAACGTTTTTATCCCTATTTATTTTTTTATTAGGTTCAGACAACTATATACGGATAACTCTTTGAAACTGCAAAGAGTAAAACTCTTATCAAAGTGTTTTACTCTATCAGTTGTATCAAAACTGATATAAAACATATATCATTTAAAGTATTAAAAGCAAGCGTATTGATTAAACAATTGGTGGACTGTATTATTTATTATCTGCTAAAAGAACATCAGTTTGGGCAGTTTGTGCATAAGTAAGCAGGAGGTGTTCGTGACAGCCTTTACCTATTCACCACTGGTATCTCGGTGTCATGCCAGCCCGCGTAGCTTGTATACACTATACACTATACATCGACATTAGTTTGGGCAGTTTGTGCATAAGTAAGCAGGAGGTGTTCGTGACAGCCTTTACCTATTCACCACTGGTGTCTCGGTGTCATGCCAGCCCGCTTAGCTTGTATACACTATACAGTATACACTATACATCGACAGGACTATTGGCAGTTTGTGCATAAGTAAGCAGGAGGTGATCGTGACAGCCTTTACCTATTCACCACTGGTGTCTCGGTGTCATGCCAGCCCGCGTAGCTTGTATACACTATACAGTATACACTATACATCGACATGAGTTTGGGCAGTTTGTGCATAAGTAAGCAGGAGGTGTACGTGATAGTCTTTACCTATTCACCACTGGTGTCTCGGTGTCATGCCAGCCCGCTTAGCTTATATACACTATACTCTATACACTATACACTATACATCGACATGAGTTTGGGCAGTTTGTGCATAAGTAAGCAGGAGGTGTTCGTGACAGCCTTTACCTATTCACCACTGGTGTCTCGGTGTCATGCCAGCCCGCGTAGCTTGTACACACTATACACTATACACTATACATCGACATCAGTTTGGGCGGTTTGTGCATAAGTAAGCAGGAGGTGTTCGTGACAGCATTTACCTATTCACCACTGGTGTCTCGGTGTCATGCCAGCCCGCGTAGCATATATACACTATACAGTATACACTATACATCGACATAGCCAATAATATAGGTACTTTTAAATTGGCTACATACGAATCAGAAATGTATTAGAACAAGTTGTTTGACAGTAGGCCTAACTAATATAACTAACGTATCTTCCTCGCATAACTATATAACTTTTATTTAATTGAGAATATAATTTTGAAATACGTTTAAACCCGCGTACTACTATAATGATTAAAATCAACCTTAGCTGTATCTTAGTTACATGTACTCGTATGTATGTTTTTGAGCGTCATGTTTTATATTCGTTAAGTAAAGTTCTGTCATAAAGTAACACAACACTAACTCAGTCAGGACCCATGAAGTTGAGTTATGGTTTGGCCTCCTCCCAGATTGTCCTGCAATATTAATGGACATCTGACCAAGATTACAGTTCCGAATATTTTTCTTGTTTCACTTTCATCTGTTATATAAATAAATAATTCTTCACTTGATAATAACTGTCTACAAAACGAGTGGAATATAGAGATCAAACCTCAAGGTAATAAGGTTATATTCATAATTTCAGCTATTTTCAAAGTTACTCCACTTATGGGCAATGGATTTATTAGAAATATTTTCTATTATTTTATTACGTAATTTTGATAAAAGCTTTACAAATTTGTATTTGGTAAGTCCATGTGCGATGCAAGTGCACTGATTGTGTTACGAAAATATTGTTACATCACTTCGTTAGAATGTACTAAACACAATTTTGAACAGTTTTTCAGAAGAGTTTGACCTATTCTAGTCATTTATTTATGTAGTTTTACATCACGTATAAAAACATTTTACTATTTCATCTAGTAAAATCATCATTACTTATCTAATCACGTTTGACGTACGATCCTAAAACAAAAATAGCCTATGGGCTATTAATTATATAGTATCAATACAGTTGAATCTAAGTTTAATCTTGCCTTATTTGTTTTAGTTGGCAATATAAACTTATTTCTTTCTTTTGTTTATTTTTCAAAGTACTTCATTAACTGTTTTCACTTACAATTGATTCTGATTAAATAATATGACACCATCCGAATGTCTGTGAAAATGATGGTTCAAAAGTTAGACTATAGGGTTTTAAATGTCATTTTTTTCATTTTATGGTAAACGATCAATTTATAAAATAATTGTTACTACCACCATTGAAACAAGCCTAAAAAGAGAATCGCATTGATTTTTAAATATGCGCCAAACGGTTCTAGGAAGAATTGAAATAATTTACTGGCCGTGGCAAACGCAATACGTTGCCTGAGATCACACAATGTTGTTCTTACGGAGTGTAGGCTACTAAACAAATAATTTCTTCCTCAATTATAATATAATTTTCTATAATTTTAATCTATAATTTTCCATGAAGCTTGGCATGCAGCGCCCCCCCACATCCCCTAATAAACCCACGAAAAAGGTTTGGTATTACCTCACGGGTATATCCCCAAAATCCACATTCTATCTTACAGAGAAGGGGTAGGTTTTTTATACAACATTCTTGTGGATCCAAGAGAAAATGGTCTAGGTAGAACACTTAAATCTAACTTAAATTTGCTTTGAAAGACCTTTAATAAAATGACCTATGACACTCGAATCTGCCTTGAAGAACCATTGAATCAAACTTTATTTTGATTTAAAAGACACTGGAATATAACTTAAAATGGTT
Source organism: Nephotettix cincticeps (assembly GCA_023375725.1). Lineage (NCBI taxonomy): Eukaryota > Metazoa > Arthropoda > Insecta > Hemiptera > Cicadellidae > Nephotettix > Nephotettix cincticeps. The sequence goes on along the minus strand of CM041786.1, from coordinate 113,528,221 downwards.
TGATGGAATGTTTGAATCAAATTTGAATTTTAAGTAAGATTCAAGTTTGACAGGTGTCAAGTTCGACACTTGAATCAAGCTTAAATCTGGCTCGCAGGCTTGCAATTTATAATTTAAATCAAGCTTCCGAACAAGATTGGTTCAAATTAAATTCAAACCATTATCGCTGTCTGGGTAGGCTAGTCGTGCAAAGTAACTAGAATTGGAGACTAGACCTTGAATTGAACCTATATTCGGTTATTTAATGCAAATAAAAAATAGAAACTATGTTTAAAGATTATTTCAGAAACCTTTTTATGTTTTAATAAAACAAATACTTATCTTTCTTATCACGATTCTGTAAGAACATGTAATCATAATCATAATCATAATCTTTATTTCGTGAATAACAAAAGTTATATGAAACGTGTCAATAGTTACAAATATTACAAGCAATAGTTACAAGCAGTCTATAATAATTTACAATAACAATAATTCAATCAATATTAACAAAAAAAACACAAATATTAACAACAGTTATATTAACAGAAATATTAACAACAGTTTTACACTAAACTCTGGCACAGTCTGAAAGGAATTCCTTCACTGAGTAGGGGCACTTCTCAAGCAACATAAATTTTAATTTTCTCAAAAATAATTTGGTGTTTGAAATTTTTTTCAGATACAGAGGCAGCGCATTATACAACCGTTGGGCAGAGTAATGAATACCCTTTTCGAGAATTGTCAGTCTGTGAATAGGATGTACCAAATTACTTTTATGGCGAGTGTTATAGTGATGTCGGGCAACATTGCATTCAAAGAGATGAGGATTGTTTTTAAAGAAAGACATGACTTCCAGAATATACACACCTGGAAGAGTTAAAATATTTAGCTGTTGAAAGAATGGTTTGCAATGATCACGGACTCCTGCTTTACAGATGATCCGGATCATGTCAATAGTCTTAATACTTGTGTTAAAAAGACAAGACATGTGTTTAAAGCTATTTTTAGTAATGATATTCTTGGGTATGTGAGTGAGTATATGAGCCAAGTGAGAGTGGAAGAATAAACACGCACGTCGAACCGAGCCACCACCACCTGCGTTACCATGGAAACGCGAGCAACAATCACAAACATCCTTACATTTTTCTCTGCCTCGTAATCACCTCTTTTTTGCGGAATAAAAGAGAAAACTTTCCCGTCATTCCTTGTATATAAATTGTTCAAGACATTTCATTCTCTTAGTTTGGAGAAAAGACGTCTGAGAAAGTTGGAAACATATTTACAAAAGAGACTAATTTAGTAAGCAAAAGACTATTAAAATATATTGATATTTTTGTTAAATTAGATAAATAATTCTGTATCATTATGTTAAATAATCTATTTTAAAAATATACTATTTTTTGCTATTTTTTATATTTTTTTAGTTTTAAAACTATTTTTTATCTCAATTTGGTAATAGCTATGATGATTAACACGCAAATTGGTATACTGATATATTGTAACAGTACATGTAATGCATTTAAACAATTATAGCATTTTTATAATTTTTAATACTAATTTTCCCCTAAAATTTGCAATTACCTGTATTCCCAATTTGCAGTTAGTAAAATAAGAATTAGATGGTTTTGGGTTATACGATTTGTTTAGTCCGTAGTTACTCTTATAAGGATATCTAGATGATAACATAATTTTTCGATTATAATTAAATTTATACAAAGGTTATCACTGCATGAGCTCAATTCTTATACATACAAGTTTAATATGTAAAAAAATCAATAATCTGCATTTAAATTATCGATAATTTAAATATTTCACAAAAGCACGGCGAGGATGCAACAGCGCCAGTTTAACCTTTGCAGCACATTTTGCTAATTGAAAACTAGAAGCTCGTTCTTTGATTATTTAGTAAACATTGTTGTTTGTACTTAATTACTGACGTGCATTTTGGCTTAAATTTGGAAGCTTTTGTAGTGTAATTAAAATGTCTCAATCGTTTTCATAAAAATGTTTACAATGATCATGAGTTAGATGATAAATAGAGTTTTCAATGGCAATTCACAGCCTAACATTTAAGACTTGATCCTCTAAACCTTAATAGCATTTAATCTATCTTCTTGATATAGAGGGAGATATCAATTCACTCCGGTACAGATTAGTTTGGAGTTAGTAGCAGCAGTAACTGGAGCGGTTTAATGCGACGCTAGTACTAGTGTAGTGGACTCGACGTGAATGGGACATAAACATAAGTCCCCGGTCCGACTGATCTGGGCCATTGTTCACTGGTGCAGCTCAGACATGTTACATTGCCTTTACACGTTTGTAGCTTAACATATTCGATTGAAACTATTTACATTCATTACCAGCCATTACTATCATTGCCATTTCACTGTAATGAGACATTCAATTTATTTGTATTTATGACATCATATTTATTTGTGATAGTTATTATAATGTGATCATAAGGGCATTGAATTCTCCACCAATAAATTTTAAAATTATGTATGGGGTGTTTATGAGGAGCTAGTCATGCGACATGTCAAATAGCACTCATAAGGGGGAGGGGCCAGGGTAATAATTTTCAAAATGCCGCCATTTTGTACTGAGCAGGTTGAGGTACACCCTCCAATGAGGTACATCTGGATGGGTCTATACATTTCAAAACTTTGAGTTGCCCCCCAAATCCCCCATTTTTGGGGGGCAACTCACAATGTTCGATAACTTCAAAAGATACTATGGTTAAGTTTGTATGGTTTCCCAAAGGGGTTTCTTTTTTTAACCGGACATATTCGTCAATCGGAACGGGTAGTTTAGGAGGGGGGTTTGTACTCAAAAATGTTTTTTTTTGCTTTTTGCATATGTAATTCAAAACAATTATTCTTTTATCATTAGAATCAGCTTAAAAACTACACAATTCAGCTATATAAAGTTTATCTCTATCACCAACGGTTACCGAGGTATTTATAAATCTAAACACAATACGTTATGTTTTGGGACTCCAATGGAGGATTATGGAGGATAAGATAAAAATTAATATTTCAATTACCATTCTATCAATATATTTCTTCGGATGCAACTTAGTATTTAGCTTCATGTGGTCGAGACCCATAAATTTATGCTTAAAACCATAGTTTATGTGTTTATCATGTTAGCTAACCTGCATAATCTTTTCCCATGTTAATCATGTAGGGAATAGGCAAGCTCCTTTATTTATGGACAGATAATAAAGATACTTGTTATAAATGGTCGAAATAAAAACTGTTTATGCTAGAAATGCCTATTTTCAGCGTTCCTCACAGCAGCAAACCTGCATACTCTTTCCTATGTTAATCTTATGGAGAAGAGGCAAATAACTCCCATATTTATCGACAGATATTGATAAAACTTATCATATATTATTATTATCATATTATTACTTTAGAAATTCGCTGAGTACGCAGGTATGTGCGGCGGGGGTATTTTATAAACAATATGGTGTTCCATAAAACTTACATAATATTATACTGACCTGACTACTCCTCTATAAAAACCTAACAAAGGTTATGTAAAGTGAAATTATTATAAAAAATAATTTAATGATAAACTTCAAATACATTTAAAAAGGTTAAATTTTATTTTTCCTCAGTTAGCTAAGGTGTAACGTGCTCACGCTCAAAACCTCTCACGAGGGTCGCCGGTTCGAGTCCAAACCCTGTGGTCATTTGTAATTATTAGGCTATATGTCATTAATGCATCATGTGTTAGGCCTCTGTTAAGGTCATTGTGAGGGACACTATCGTGTGTTGAGAATATCTGTTTTTACTCTACCTGCCCATATAGACTACGCATACATGGATGGGATGCAACAAACATTTACCCAGAAAAAAGCTGTAATCAATGATTGGTAACATATGGGTATGAACTAGCCTCTAGTTCAGAGGGTTCGCTGTATCATTTTTAGCACCTAGTTGTAATGAGAGAAACCTCCTATAAACTGGGAACTTCAACCGATTTTATCCAATGAGACTTCAAATTTAGTTAAAAACTTTTAAACCCATAATAAATAGAAACTATATTTCATAAAAATTCTAACAATGTTTTTAAACTCAACCAATTTTTAAACTTAAACTTTTTAAATTTTATTATGTATGTACACTTAAAAACCTATTATTGAGCAGTATTTCAGTGGAAAAACTTTAAATGCAATGTTTATTTACTCAGCTTAAATACTAATGTTAATGTGGCATTAAAATATACTGGACTCTGTTCCAAATCGAGCCTCTATATGAATACATAGAATACATATCATATGAATACACTTTAACACTAAATAAAACAACTTTCATCCATGTTAAATTTTATTCGAAGAACTGAATGTAATTCAATAATAAAACTTAAATGTTCTTAATCCTGGTTCCTAACCAAACAATCGCCATGAGAAAGTAAGCAAACATTGGATCCAAACAGAAATTTAAGCTGAAGATAGATTTCCGTTCAGTAATATAATCTAACAGAGAGACAAATACGGTTCCGACATTGGATGTGTGCTCGGCGCAAATGGGAATGTAAACATGGAACTCCGACCGAGGTCGCCGTCACCGTCACGTACCCCAGCTGTTAATACTCTCTGTGAACAAATCTGTTAATAACCTTGCTTTCTTGTCTAATCATATTTAGCAAAGATATTACCTCTTAAATTTAATTCTTTTATAAGAATATAAATATAAAATAGTCATAAGCATATTAGTAGGCCTTCGTTCTCAAAATATGTCGATCTTAACTATGACACTCAAATATTAGCCTCATGGGAGGAAAAAACTCAGAACAGCAGCATTTTTAAAGCCTACATCAGTGTCGTTATTTTCGTTTGTAGTAAACGAGTAAGAGTTTCTTCGCTGGGCATATCATTAAACTAATATTTTTCCATGTATATATATATATATATATATATATTCGTTGAACCTTTAAAAGATTGAGGTACGAGATGTACCACGAATTTCAGACAATATTCTAAATAGTAAGGAAGTTATATAACATTTCTTTTCTCCGTAAGAATAACACGGGAAAGGATTAAGTAGCTTTCTTTTATATGAGGAAAAGAATAAATTAGATGCCCAAAATCCAGTTTTAAAACTATAAAGGTCTTAAAAGTTATTAATACGTTCACTACCACAATGTAAAAAAATGCGGCGAAGGTAGCGAACGTGTTAATATATTCCAAGTTAAATCAAATACTAAATTTAAAAAAATAAGGAATTGAAGTAAATTTGTCTATGCATTATGAGGACAATGTTGGGAATAATTAAATTGTTTTACTGCCATGAGAATTAATTTAGAGTATTTAGAATGTCTTATTTAAACTTAACCGTGTTAAAGATGTGTTGACAGTGTTACCAGAATTTTACAAATAATAAGTAACATCAATGTTTATCTCTTCCACATAATATTAACATTTTGGCTCCATAAGGCAACATACTGTGCTTACCAGGTTATATATCTTAGTGATTACATTCGCTCTATGTCAATCGAGTGATCGACATAGAGCGAAGATTTAAAATATTAAATTTTTTGTTATTGTAAAATCCACAATTTGAACTAGAAACCCCTTTCTAAACAGACCTAGAGTGCCTTCCTATCCTAATTATTCATACTTCAAACTACATATTCCCATCCTATCCTTATCGGAACGACCATCAGGTTGATTTTCGAACTCATGAGTGTGTCATATAACGTGCACTTAAAATTTCAAACCGAACCATGGAGCCGTTCTAAACTACTGTTGAGTTTTCTATAGTATTTGATTTTATTTGCATTATTTTTGCTGAATATTTTATATATTGATGCTCTTTGTGTTTCATGTTCACAGTCTTATCCATTGTTGCATATTGTTATTTATTTATTTTAAGTGTTGGCTAATTACATCACATGATGTGACAAGAATTTATATTGCTGCCTCAAGTTACACAATCGTTGTCTTTGCCTAGTTTTTCAACTTATTGGTGAGGTCCAGTTGTATATAAAGAAAAACATTAATGCATCACATCAATACTCTTTGCGTCTTATAAGTATAGCGGTTTAGAATAGACATCTATTTAATCAGTATTGATATTTATTTAATAAGTAGATTTTATTTTTTAGTTAGATAACCTTTCTAACAGTTAGTACATACTCTCCCATATTTTATTATTTCGTTGTACTTTTTATATTTTTTGCTTTTATATTTTCTCTGATATGTAGAGAATAATAATACTCCTACAGTATGAAAAGCTATTTTTAGAAAGTAACTAATCTAAACTTGAAAAAACAAAAACTTTCGATGTATTAATAAGAATAAACTAAAATAAAAATGTTCGTATTTACTTCCCTGTGCGAAATAGGTTTGACATACAACATGGATATATCCAAAGGGAATTTTTTCTGTTCTTCTAAATGGCTGTTCTTATTCTTATATATTAAAAATTCAATACAATAGCTCTAGTAGTTTCTATGGAAACCTGTTTCAAATTTTCATCTCATAGATTGCGAACACCCCTCCCAGGGCTTAGACATATCCATGTCAAACCAATTAGCAATCAACATTCAACATGGTTACAGGAGGATATATAGTATATAAAGGAAGAATACCCTTTATATTATTTATGATTGTTCTATATTTATCCTTCTAAAAATGTTTAATAAGTATTCATTACACTCTTGAGTGCTTAAGATGAATAGAGGCTTCAATAAAGGCTCTATTCTGTGAGATTGTGGAAATGTAGTTAGTTTTATGAAAACATGGTTTTCCGATCCAATATACTGACTCCAATATAACAAAAAATATTTACTTTATTTCTGGAGATATCCCGTAAAGGTACTGTGTTTTAAAGATATATATAATATTATATTATATATTAATACATATTATTATTGATAATCATGAATATTAAAAAACATTTTAATAACTGTTAAAAATCATCCTAGAACATATCTATATTACAAATAAACAGAGTATCGAGGTGCAATATCGTTATCGAGTAAGTTATTGATGAAATGACAAATTTACGTATTATATTATTGAGGAAAAAATTGTTTTAATAAAAAAAGTTTATTATTTTCTTATAAATAATTTAGAAAATATAATTTATGAATGTTGTGTGTTTATCTATTGTAAGACGTCGATACCGACGGAGGCGGTGTACCGTGTACCGACGTCCTGTATGCTGACATGCGACCTCCCTTCCTTGATGAGACACGCACACAAGACCAATCTGCTACAGCATATGCTCTTTATCAATATTTGAATTATATGGGCAGCAACTGTTTCCAGGATAAATCTTTCAGTAACGCTCTGTTGGCTGTAAAAATTTCATTTTGACACACAATGAATACCATCCTTTAAAGAAATCCAGTCGAAACGAAATGATATTTGCCTAATAACTGTATTTATTCCCTACAGACATGTTATAAGTAAACAAATCACAACATAAAAGTTATGGGAAAAATAGTTTCATGTGATAATTAAAACTTTTCGCATCCAGTTTCAATAAAATACACCACAAAACAGAGAGGAATACCTCAAACTTTGAAGTGGATAAGACATAGAGGAGGAGAATCGTTGTAAAACGGATGCACTTATTATAAGCGAGCATTTATTTTCATAACAATGTGGACTTGTATATTTTATTCATTCTGTATGATAGATTCTGAAATATAAGGTACATTCATTCTGAAATATAAATATTAAGTGTGAAATGCCAATAAAAACAAATTATATTGTAATTTATTATTGGAGTGTCATAATAGCTTAATTGTTTTCCCATTTTGTTTTTCTCATTAATAATTTAACAGAGTAATGTTCGTTTAAATTACTACAAGTGTAAGTAAATTGATCCTTTAAAACGTTGAAAACAAAAGCTGATGGTTCTATTTAGTGATTCAATTATGAGGTCGGAGGCCCTTGAGGCATAGCGCCGCGCGGGGGAAACGTAAAAACTTGCTTTGGGCATCGACGCGTTTGGCGCAAAGGTATTAGGCCTACTAATCCACCGCTAGTTTGGTGCAAAGGTGCTAATCGATTAGGCCTACTAATGCACCGCTAGTTTGGTGCAAAGATGCTAATCTATTAGGCCTACTAATGCACCGCTAGTTTGGTGCAAAGATGCTAATCTATTAGGCCTACTAATGCACCGCTAGTTTGGTGCAAAGATGCTAATCTATTAGGCCTACTAATGCACCGCTAGTTTGGTGCAAAGATGCTAATCTATTAGGCCTACTAATGCACCGCTAGTTTGGTGCAAAGATGCTAATCTATTAGGCCTACTAATGCACCGCTAGTTTGGTGCAAAGATGCTAATCTATTAGGCCTACCAATCCACCGCTAGTTTGGTGTAATGGTGCTAATCGATTAGGCCTACTAATGCACCGCTAGTTTGGTGCAAAGATGCTAATCTATTAGGCCTACTAATGCACCGCTAGTTTGGTGCAAAGATGCTAATCTATTAGGCCTACTAATGCACCGCTAGTTTGTTTCATAGGTAACAATTATTATTTATTTACTGCAGTTTGTATCAAGATTTAGAACTATTTCCTTTAAATAGGATAGTGTAGACCTTGAGTGTACATACTAAAATAAAATAGAATATAAAATTACAGAAAAATAATCTGCTCATCAAAAATTAATAAGAGGAACTATATGACTTTTATTTTTTACTGGAAAAAACTTCTAGAAATTACAACAGAAGAAATGATATTTAGTTTAGTCAGACAGTTCAAGAGTTAACGCAAAGTATTTTTCCACTTTACATGTTGGCATGTTGGTATTCACAAAAAGTGGAAGGTACGTAATCCGTAATATTCCACCTTTCATGGCAAAAACTGTGTAAAGCTGGCGATCCATCAAGAACAACAATAAACGTTCCGCCCACCCCTGCATCACACCTCTCACACACAGCTGGCAATGCAAACATCAAAGTAACTAAACAGCCGGTAAGTTTGATACTCGTATTTCACGGCGCTCCTAAGTTAAAGTAAGTAAATAAAGTAGGCTACCTTAAAGTAACGGCACTCCTAGTTGACCTTCTGACTGGGTTTTCCAAAGTGCAGAGATCGAAATTGGGTTACTTAAAAGGAAACTGTCTATTTAGTGGTAAGTACTTTGGCTATCCAGTGCGTATGGCTTCCCTATCAACTTGGTCCATTCTTCTCTCTCCTGGGACTTGAATAATATCTTACTGAGCCTGAACCTTCAGCCTGACCAGCATTCTCAGGGAGGAGGGTATCATGTTACTGTTCACCTGCAAAAGGTGCCCGGAAGGAAGAAAGATACTCATTTGGCAAGCTCCTGAGCCTTGCGTGGTGGAGGGGTGTCTTGGTCCCCCCATGTGTAACTTAAATTGAACAACTGAGGGCTCATGGGACCACCCTTACCGGGCGCTTGGGAGTTGTTGAGTTGTAGTATGGATCCTCTTAGAATATCGTGGGACCCGAACCCAGATCTGCATTGGTCTGGAGGTTCTTTTAGTGAAGATCTATACGGAAGAAGCTATTTCCGTAGGAGCACAGGGGGACAACGATAATACTTTTTTACTTTCAAGATTGCTGAGCCTAAGAACAATATTCTTTCAAAATTATATATACTGTATATATGTATGTACGTTTTACATTTTATTTCATCACTTCATGTTTTTTAGGTAATATCTCATTTCCAAGTATATTAAACGTTACGAAAAGGTATGCAAGGGTACTATGGTTTTCATTTACAATAAACTAATAATAATTGTAGCCTCATTAGGGAACTTTAATATAACAATGAATACTCGTATAAAGTAGTTATTTATTATTGAAATATTATTTAAACTTTATCTCTTTATATATATTTTCGTTATTTATGTTTATACATACATTCATACATGTATATATGTGTGTGTTTGTGTGTAAATCGTTATTGTTGACATTATTTTTTCGTATAGTCAGTTATATTTTTGTTGATATATATGTAAATAAGTGAGAGTATGTTTATAGGTTCCTTGTATTTATGTTGTCAATTGTTGTAGGTACGTGAAAATGGTTTATCTCATTTTTTGGTAGTTTAGATAAACAATGGAGCCTGTCATATTCCTACTATTTAATATTGTATTAAAAGTATTAAAAATTATTATTTTTTACGTAATAATTAATCACCACAGGCAAGTTTTCAAACTTGGTGGTGTCAAAGATTGATGGAACATGTAATTAATTAATAAAATTAAAATGTAGTCATGGCACATGTTATTAACACATGTATTAAATTAATAACTTGCATCTATTAATTCATTAAAAATATGAAGTAACTATGAAGGATAGCTGAAAAAATTAACCAATATTCCATCTGGAACTACAGCTATTATGTCACATAATTCAATATTAATGGCGTTTCTCACGAAAATGTATACATCGTTTTGGACGATTTGTATTGAATGTTTTATCTAGATATATATAAATAATATATAGAATAAATTACTAAATAATGATCATGAATTATTAATCTAAGGTTTGTTTTAGTAAAAAGAATTGTGTTAAACTAACTGTACAGTGTATAAAATACGTATATGAAATATAAAAATATATACTTGTCAAACACACACAGACGTTATCTACTTGGTTAATTGCATGTAATCTAAAAATATTATTTTACACGAGTAAAATACATTCTAAGAGTAGAAAGCAACAGAAAAATATTTTTTTGAATATAACTGTAAAAATAAAAGTTTGAAAACCAATTCTAGAGATCGCTTTCTAATATTATGTTCTAGAGATTCAATTCTAGATTACAACGAACTTTGGCCAACTCCGGGACAATGAGTTCTTATAGTATGAATTTAACCTTTTTTGTAGCTTATATGCGAAAATAATAAACACTAAACTTTATATTCAATAACCTTATGATTTAATTTAGTTTAGCATAAACGACCTAATAATTAACTGACAGATTAAACCATGTTTGTGCAAACAAATATCAACGCGCGAAGACTTCAAGTTTGTAATATCCAATTTCCGATTCCAAAATGACTAAACTTGTAAACTTGTGCTATCTTATCCCTGGGGTATGGTTATTCCGTGAAAGTTGAGGAATGTCCTCAGGCTATAATATTACTATTACATATTGAAAAACGATATTAACGCTTGATAAAGTATTTAATACATTATGAGGTATTTTTATAACCTATAGAACCGTCTTAAAATACTAATTGACTTATAGCTACTTTTGTCTGTTTATTAAACTAACTATGTTTATTATTAAATAACCTGTGGACACCCATGGTGTCAGCATAAAATATAGATTTGGACGATGGAAGATTTCCAGCTTGGTCATTCATGTATATTATGAAGAGCAATGGCCGAGTATACTGCCCTGGGGAACACCACACCTGCATAATGAAAGCTCCGATCGAACTCCAGAAATTTCCACAAATTGCTTGCGGTTAGAGAAATACGATTGAAACCAATCGAATCAACTCCACAGACACCACATTTCCCCAATTTTTCACTGTGAATGGCGTGATCCACTCTATCAAAAGCTTTCGATAGGTCACAGAACACCCCCAGAGCTAGCTCTCTCTGTTCAAGATTAACTAAAACGTCCTGTACAAAATCGACAATTGCCTGGGTGGTTGAATGATTTGCTCTGAAGCCAAGATTTGCTCTGGACCAAGATGTTATTTTTGTCCAAATGATTCAGTAGGCTGGAATAAACAATTTTCTCTAGGACCTTTGACAAGGTACAAGGTACTTCACTCTAAATAGTGTTCAACAACATGGACTTGTAGCGTGGAGCTCGGAATACACCACTGTTTCCATGGATTGCACACATTATCATCCATCCATGATCAATAGTACAAATATTTGATGGTTAAGTTGTGCTAGACCTCCTAGGTCATCGTAGCGATTTTTGATGTGGTGATTTTTTTTAATTTAAAAAATCATACATGTCTAAAGTTTTGCATGCTTAGCACCATAATTTATCACATTGATAAACATTTACCCCATGGATATGTACTAGTGCTGCCATACTGTCTTTAGTCCGTCGCTTACATACATGACTTTACTTTAGGAGTCCTGAAGTCCTGAATAGTGAAGGATCTTTTCTTCATAAGGGTTAGGTATTTTACCGTTGGTGTGCACTATCACATTATTGGTGGAATTTATATTCCACCAATACTTAGACTTTTTGTGACCTTGGTTTGCTCTACTCAAATGATTACGCTAGTTTTGAATACAGTCGAGACACATTGAGCGGGATTTTAAAATCACATTTTACTACAGTTTACAAAAGCCATCAAAAGAATAACCTAAATTACTTATCTTGGTATTTATTATAAATATGCAATAGCATATTTATAGTTTTTTTAAGTTGATTTCAGTTATCTGCCAATATTTAGAAAAATATGAAAAATTTTGGTAACTCTAACTATCTTATTTAATTTAAAGCCAGTTTTACCAACATTATTGAACATGACGTTCCTCGGCCCTTTCCCTCCTGTTGAAAGACTATTGTATGCTCAGAATCAAAATTGGAAACGAGTGCGGAAAATGACAATATTGAAATAAGCTAATATTGGGTTCAATTTCATACAAGATTCACACACATTTTGGTAACTGCAAGGGAGGATTTATGACATTAAATATGGAAAGCACAAATACTATTAAGGTTTTTACTAATTGTACAACAATTAATAATTTACTCCGTAATATTCGATGATTCTACAACAAATCTAAGAACTTAATTTTATACTCACACACCTCTCGTAACGTTTTTGCCAAAGTAGACAAGCCGAATATACGCGGGGTGCATTACTGTGACAACCCCCTACACGAAGCGTAATTCCTCGAGCACATCATTTACAGTGAGTGCTTGTGTTCTTACAAGATAAAGGCTTTGTATTTTACTTTTTTGAAAAACATTTCATGATCACCATTAAAGCTGAAGTGGCGGCAAAATTCAAGTTTTAAGAAATATTATAACCAACATTCTAATTAACCATAATTCTAAACAGAATTATTAATATTCTTTCATGTTGAACATGTACACAACCTTTATGTTTAAAGAAACTCCCATTTATGTTTAAAAGTATTTAATTACTGAGCTCGCTACATTTTTATTGCCTCTACTTATGAAATGTATCCAATGTATAAAGAAACGTCCCTCCAAAAAAGCCCTATTTTATGTCAACAGAGCCACAGGACTTTTTTAGTTACAAGGCCCCATAATTGATAGTTATAAATTAATTTTATGACAACTTTTAAATTTTTAAGTTTAAACAGCTTTATAATTTAAAGAATCAATTTACAGAATATAAATTCATTTGAATATATTCCTCTTTAATGTTCTGGTATAAACCATAAGATTATAAGATGTGCACATTTATTTAGGTACTTTTAAGTTTGATAATCAATTTATAATAAGTTGCATAATGAATGTAAAATTGATTGGATTTGACTATCAGTCATTGAAATAAACTAATGTATATGCTATATTATAAAAAGTATACGGTTGATGTCATTAATCCTTCTACTTGGAACATTTGAAAGCCCTTATGAGAGAACATTTGGGATTTCGGGGGAAGATCTTGAAGGAATTAGACTTTCTTTCTTGTAGTTGTTGTGATCAAGGCCAAACTACAACCTGATGTGGCTCGGAATGTAAGTACTATAAAGTCTTTAGCCAATTTACTCTCTTGCATTTATTCAGAGCTAATATGATAAATCTTTTGGAGCTTTTGACTTAAGCAGATAGGATTACCAACTACATTTGAATTTTGTGCATTTTATTCATGAATGTTTTGATAAAAAATATTCAAAATCCTGTCTTTGTTGTTTTGTATTTTTTTACTGATTTATTTTAAACGCAAGGTGTTAAATGCAACGTCGGCGTGACTTGTAGTAGGTAATTACGTCATAGTCCGATACAAGATGGCGGCTAGGTTTTGAATTAAAAATGACACAAGATTAGTATTTTACTTCTAAATTATTGCCCATTTAGAACGATATGAGTATTTGATATTGCTATTTAGAAAAAAAACATACTCTGATGCTCTTAGCTATGAATGAATGTTAACTAGTTTTATACATGCATAGCTACTAGGTTAATTTATTACAAAAGGTACAACATGAAAACTAATGATTTAAAAAATGAATGATGATGAAGATTTAACGAGAAAGTTTTTGGGATAATCTGAACAAGATTTTAATATTTAAAATCAATAAAAGTGTAAAAGGATTACACATTTTTACAGTTTGAACAAAGAAAAAGCCAAATAGGAGGATATAAGTTTTTACACTGATATCACTCGGAATAAGCTCATTGTGATTTAAATAGTCCGGTGAATTCGCATATTGGTCATTTTAGTTTTTATTTCATATTCTCACAACATGAATTATTCTCTAGACTAAAACAACAATTACAGATATACTGTTCCACCTGTTCTCGTCCGTAATGTTTTTAGCTCTCGGTGGCAAAAACAATAGAAAACTGATGATCCATCAGCTGTAACAATAGAACCGCTTCACCGTTGAAACAAAACATTGAGTCATTAGCTGAAACAAAAACACGAAAATATGCTATGGTATATATATTTATATATAATGAGATCATTAATTTCACTTTTGGTAAATAATATGAAAATCAGTCTTTACTACTCAACAGCCTTGCGTATCTAAACCAATTAATTTATGTAAATTAAATTTCTTTTTTGCTTTTCAATCCTCATTCCGTTTATAAAAAAATCAGTTGATCACAGGCTAATAATAACGGTATGGATAAATAAATAGTAAATGATCGTCTTTGGCGAAAAGATGTTAAACGGCATCGCTCAATTGACTAACGTCGTAGCCGAGTTGTACGTGTCGGCCTCAAGAACTATAGGCCGCGAGTTCCATCCCCACCACATAAATGTTTTCATTGGGCAGTAAATTTGTTTCAATTTTGCTAATTAACTTGTAAAAACATGTCTTATTCTATCCGAGCAAAGCTCGGTCACCAGGTACTTAATACTATACATTGTTCCCGAGTGTTGTTTTTATTTGAAATAGGATCTGTTTTAACAAGCCTTTCGTCCAGAAAACGAATCGTCAAAAATACAAATCAACAAAAAACAAATCTTCAAATCACAGTGTTAAATACAAAAGTGAAAATTTAATTTATTTTCCATAAGCAATCAATTGAAACTCATTGTAATAAAAAAATACCATGACTTTTAAACATTTTTAAAACTTATTTTACATTTAGCCTTTTACGAAACATAAACATACAAACATACCAAATTTTAAAAAAATCCGTTAAAAATGTTTAAATGTTTATATTTTGTGAAAAATACAAAATGGTGGATATCTGAGAAAATATGTGTTTTAGTCCATACCTCTATTGGAACGTTTTTCTTCTTTTTAATTTACCTAAAAACTCATGGAAGTCCTGAAACGTTTTTCATAGACACCCTGTATAAAACATAAATGAAACCTTTTTCTTATTGTTTTTAGTTTAACCGCGTGCCCCATATATAATTATCGAACACATTTTTTAGACTTCTGGCGTTTCTAGATGTCCCTTACTCTTATTAGTAGAGTAAAATACAGGCAAAAGTTTGTCGCTATGTTAGCTATGTTTTACTACAGGTCTCAACCTTGATGTTATAAGTTTCTTGAGTTCTACTTTAATTCACAAAGTGTGTTTACCGCGCTCAAATCTTTTGAAGATACCCAAAAATCCGAAACACAACCTGTGTAAAATTAATCCAATATATGAATTAAATCACCAATTTAGAGCAACGGCTTATTTCTTTACAGTGACAAAACAATAGTTAGTCCTTATTAGGCACTTAGTTAGTAATTTATTTATTGGAGATCTCAGTGACGCGACAGTTGGACATTCAGTTACAGAGTGGATGGACGGATTGGTCTGCAACATTGATGTGCTGGTAGCAGAAGGTTGTAACTGCTTGGCCCTATCCCATGGGCTATCCCATCTATATAAATCTAAACATAATTCACCGAAGTTCTAACTTACCTAATGTACCACCTTAATGTTTTGTATAATTTAAAATATTAACTGCAGATAATCATCATGTAATGATCAGTTGGATCAAATAAACTGTACGAGTATTTGTGTGATGACGTAACATTTGTTTAGTTTTAGCATGGAATTTTCAAAATTCAAACCATTCAAAAAAACCAAAGGCTGCGAAATACCCGTTTACATGGTCTAAAACAATGTATGAGATGTGTATTTCCGCTACCCTCCCCGCCAACAACACACTGTCTGTTGTGTGTTGGTGTGCTCATTTCCGGTCCACGAGACTCGCGCGACTGCAACAACGCACCGTTGTCGTGACCGTTACGCTAATGACGTTTGAACAGATCTATAACTGCTGTGATAACAAATTAGCACCAGAATTAAGTAATCATGTAAAAAACTATTTCGATCTAACTTTTAGTTGCATAAACAAGGTGTATTGTTGCTCAGTATAGGCCTATCAATAAAAAGTTGTGTGTTTGGCATAACAAAATATAATATTAGTTTTGTTTTGTTGTAAAGGAATAAACTATTCAGAATGAACTTATGCTTTAAATTAAAGAGAAAACTCTGTTAAATAAAAAAAGTAAACGTGTTTAAGGATTAAATTTTACTAATCCTTGTATCTAAACATTTATATATTTGTGAGTTTTTAGATTTTAAACTCGGTCTTTGTACACACTTTCATCTGGTGAAGAATCATACACACATTAGACCTGTTGACCCTGTCAAATAATACATAAATTTACTTCTTTAAAAATAATACGATACAACAATTTTTATAAATACAGCACCAGTTCGAAGTTTCACAATGACTTTAGGATGTGTTTCTTTTCATTAAATATATTTGCTTTTAATTTGTACTATTGTTGATTTTAAGGAATTGTTTTACACTAACAAAAAAATCTCATACTATTTTGGATTTATAATTTTATTCAAAACCATTAGTCTTAACTTATTCGTGGCCGTTCTAACAGTCAGCTAGCTGATAATATAATTTCAATATTTGTTTAGGCGATGTAAATAACTGCCATTATTGTTAGTGTGACAATTACTTCTGGGACTTCTGCATTACATCCCCGCATTCCATAAAAATTGTCTATACAATTCATATTGCAACTAAGTTTGTTTTATTGATTTCATAACATATCTAGAGTCCATACATATATGAATGAACTAGTTTTAGCTTATCAGGACGTAATAAACGTTATGTATTGATTATCAGTCCGAGCGGTAGAGGCCTGTCAGCAACCGCTTGTGTTATATCATAATACCGCGATATTGGCGACAAACAGTGCTCTGAGGAGTTAGGTTAGGTTAGTTATTGATAGTATAAAATATTATCTACGAGATAAAATTATCAATAACCAACCTAACTTAACTCCGCAGAGCGCTATCTGTCGGGTCGGCGACCGATTCATACAACAATAAAATTACGAGAAAAGTCTACTTGAACTTGTGTATGTGGTTAGTCAATAAAAAATATTCATAAACGGTGGTTTACACAGTAACCCTGAAGCACTTTATACATTTTCAGTTGTCAGTTTAAAACAACCGATGGTTAACAGGCTGCATGCTGTGCTACGTTCTGTTCCTGCTGCGTAAAACAGGTGATCCATCAGCGGACGACAATGGCTGCTGCCAAACACGTCTACATCCGTGCACACTGCACCACTGCACACACTGATACCAGTCTGCTGCGGTGAATGCTGTTCTGTGTATAATTTGATACACACTCGGTCGTAGCTGATATAGTAGTGTCGCATACGCAGTGTTGATTGTAACAAATAATAAAGTCTACTGTACTTTGAGAAGGAGGAATAGTTGTGTTTTATAAATAATGTTTAGGAATTGCGTATTTCAGTTAATAATTATAATTTGAAAGTCTTTGGACATCTAAGTTGAAAAATCATTGTTAATAAGCAACTATCAAAACTCATCAGAGTATTGGACATTAATTTATGTTTGTGGCTGTATTTCAAATCGTTTAAGGTTTTGAAATTTCCTTAAGGTACAACGCATACGTTTTCTTACAGATAAAAAACTGATCGTAAATGTTTTGTCATGTGTAAAGAATTTTCTGCGTCTTAAATTTTCCGTCGAGTCTTTGCAAAGGATTTAGGGTGGTACGACTAAACTAATTTCAAAAGTTTCAAATAAGAGTCAAAAATAGGACAGAGCTAAAAACAAAGTTCCGACCACTGGTTTTTCATCATTATTTGATACGATACCTATAACTTTTCAAGGAGTTATTTGAAATTGTTGAAATGATAATTTCTTTCACTATACATTACACAAAACAACGTAATCAAGTGACTGTGTGAAGGAGGTTGTCTGCACTACTACTAGAATTTGGGAAATGCTTTAGTCGTGCGTCTGCTTAAACGCAATTATATAATAATAAAGTGTAGGCTTCCTTAGAGAACTGTTATTTTCGTCCATTTTTAAAACACTTTAATATGTTTTAGAAACAATCGACAACGGAAGAGCTGTATGGAACGCACGGCAAGGCTTTATGAGTAAAGTTTGAGATGTATTTATTAACTAAAAAGGTAATAGGGTGAAACACACAAATATCAGAAGTAACAACAAAGGAAATTAAAGAGCAAAGGAAGCATGAACATTGAGCTGTATCTATTGACATGGGATTAGATACGTATGTTCGACTGATGAACATGTATTCTTTGCAACGATCAGACTAAGGAACCATGAGCATTGAGTCGTGTCTATTGACATGGGATTAGATACGTCTGTTCGACTGATGCACATTTATTTTTTGCAACGATCAGACTAAGGAACCATGAGCATTGAGTCGTGTCTATTGACATGGGATTAGATACGTCTGTTCGACTGATGCACATTTATTTTTTGCAACGATCAGACTAAGGAACCATGAGCATTGAGTCGTGTCTATTGACATGGGATTAGATACGTCTGTTCGACTGATGCACATTTATTTTTTGCAACGATCAGACTAAGGAACCATGAGCATTGAGCCGTATGAATTAATTGACTTCTGATTAGCTGCGTCAGTGCGTCTGATGCACATGTACACACGTCCAACTTATACGCTAGGTATAGAACAACACGTTTGTATATTGGTTGATACATAATTGCAGTATTACAGTTTAGAATACAATAACATATATACTTAATGTATACATTTTAAGCTTATACATTACACACTATGCATTCTACTTCATATATTTTTTTAAATTTTTTCTGCATTTCCTAATAAATTAACGCTCGTAATAACGCTAATAATTAAAGCTCGGGTGACTGTCAATATTTTTACGAGAACATTTAATTGAAAATGTGAATTTATGTGCCATAATACTTCTGATTCCATAAACAGAATACTTTCATGTGAACTGTAAATGTTGTAGGCCTATTATAAAGAAGCCCTGTTTTATGTTAGTTGCTATAATTGAGGGTAAAATCAATAATCGAAACTAACATTTAGAGTTAGTTTAAAAGGTCAAACTATTTCTATATTTTAGCCAGTTGAAGTGCTGTAAAATTCGTTTATCCAACATTCATCTCTATATATAAAATTGAATGTATGTCTGTCTGTCTGTCTGTATGTATGTATGTATGTCCTTTATGCGTTGCCAAACTACTCATCCGATCGCCATGAAATTTTAGGAAGTTGCTCTATATGTGTCCGGGAAGGTTTTAGTGAAAAAATATTTTCGAAAACCCCATAAGTTTCCATTTTATGGCGTTTTAAATTTCTAATGTTAACCTTATGGAGAGTAAGTTTGTTTACAAATTGTCTACAATGAAAACATTTGATTTCTTAGCTACAGCTGATTGGTTTACTTTCCATTAGCAATACCGTATGCTTTACTATCCAATGCCATCTGAATCATTCATTAATGTTAAACTATGAAGTAAATGTGTACTGTAAAAAATGAACAACTTTATTCACCACGTTAATAGTTAACGGTTTTGGGGGATTATGTATTTATATTTTTATTTTCTGTCTGATTAAAGTCACGTGTTTATATGATAATTACAATGTTTATATTATTAGGTTTATTATAATAATGAGCTGTTGTATATCTTTCCTATAAAAGCCGTATTACAGTTAGGTTTCGTTTGGGTTTGGATTGGATTTGAAAATTGTGAATTAATCCACTCAGATTTATTTGTTTTATGGGAATGATATTAATATGTTTTATCGTTTCAGTATTGTTATTCACTATGCAGCGACCCAGAATATATAACCTTTCACAATGAAGCCGTATTGCTATTCGACTTCAGAACATGGCCAATCTTAAAGTTAACATGTGTTTACTGTGAGGCGTTACGAAGTTCGCCGGGTCAGCTAGTTATAAATAAACACAAACAACCTATACTAGAGAATAATAAACATTGATTTATTGAAATATATTATAGGATACCATTTTTGAGTCACAATATCATACATTTGGTTTCCTTATCCTTGCTCACCTTACCACAAATTATGTCATCAATTTAGTTTTATAAATAAATTAGGCCTACATAAAATAATAATAATCACTTATTTTTAGTGTAAGGCATTTTTCCATAATGTTACAAATAAGTTTTCCTTAAAACTTAAAACTTTTTACCTTCCTAAAATACTGATTCATTATTGAGCATTACACTGTATTAACAGAGGTTTCTGAAAACATTTGTACTAATACGTAAAATTTAACAATGTTATATTTTTATCCTTTCAAGATATAGCATTATTTAATATTGGCTGTAGTAGGGATCATGTTTGAGATATATTTAATAACTGATATTTAAGTCAATGAGAAAATTAATTTAATCTCATGAAAACTACCATAAAAATAATTGTTTCTTCTAAAATAGTTCTTTTTCATTAAATAATTTACTCAACCAAATAATCTAATCATGTCAAATATATTATTGGAATCTAATTGTGTCTATTTAATGTTTGAAGGTAATACGAGCATGATCCCTTGGCACTTCAAGTAAGGCGAGATACTATAAAATGTTAAGAGTTCTGTTACGTGAAGCGGCCAACGAAGTTAGTTGGCCTCTCTACCTCTAGAGTATAGTACTTCAGTACCTCCTCCGGCGCACAAGTCTTATCGTCAATACTGAACGAGAAACCCACAAGCATATTACAACTCCTTATATTATAGTTTATAATGCATGATAAAAATTATGATCAATACATTAAATGGAAAAATAATATGTTAATCATAAAAGTACCCCTAAGATAAATAAAAACGGAAAATGCTTAGAGTATGAGAATTTTAACTTAATTATTCATTTTCAAAAAAAATCATTATAAGTAAGGCTTATACTCATCAAAATTATGGATTTGCGGCCCCTGCTGTGTAAAATAATATCTATCATATCTGATAATTTTATTTAAACAGTATATTTTTATATATTTAAATAGATGGCTACATAGACATAGACGTTTATGCAACGATTGTATTATAAATGCCTTAACATCATGAGTGAGATGTATGTTAAAACAGAGCGAAGCAAGTGTTCTAAATGTCTCACGAATGACTTTAAGGCATAATAGAATCGTTGCATACACTAATTTATCTATAGCCAACAATATTCAGACTTTGGTGCCTTGTCTTCGGACAATTCATCGAATTTATTAAACATTTTCCGAAAATTAACACACATTATTTTTACTTTTCCAATTTAAAAAGTGGTTTTGTGTTTTTCCGTATCCAGGTTCAGAATTCGCAGGTAGTACGTTGTTAATTTTACACCATTATATTTAGCAGTTATCTCCTCTGCAATTAAACTCAACGCCCCACTGCTTAAATCCCTCATTTTGTGAATAGTTCAAAACTCAAAATGGAGGTTAGCCACTAAAACGCACTATTTGAAAACTTTATTTTATTTTAGACTAAATACTAACATAATTATACTTTAAAACTACTGACATACACCTATATTATTTTCATTTCTATATGTTTTGTTAAGTCTATGATTGATATGCCCAAAGAAAAACTATTTTATATAAGCTTAAACAAATTATTTATTAAGTAAAATAATCTAGGTCTTATAATAAAATACATTTTTGAATACGTTAATCAATATTGAATCTAAAATGTTATCCATAATGTATTTTTTAAACAATATGATTATTATCATTGCTTTTGCAAAATCAATGGCTTTTGTAAAAATGTGTATTTAATTCATAGTGATTAACCTTATTTTTCATTGGTTAAACACATTTAAAAGCAGCGTTTTTGGCTTCATGAAATGAAGATTTGTGCTATATTTGAGCCTAGTCAAATTTTTTTCTGTCAATTTCTTTTCATTATCTATATTGTATGTCTAAATGTTTGATTATAAATGTTATAAATGTTCAAAATAGGTTGAAGGGTTTTTTATAAAGACTATTTACATTAATTTTTATACTTTTGAATGTCTATATTTGTTACTGTCCGTTACTTTTAAATGTTTTAAAGTTATTATTTCATGGTTTTTATTTATATAAATCTTTGATACAGTATTATTATTGTGGGATAAATGGTTACCATTGACATTACCATAAGCATGTATAATATTACTGATAGTAATATTCTAATATAGTAATAATACTAATAATCTAATAGTAATACTTTCTATAGCACAGTTGTGATATAAGAAAAGACTGACATTAATTCTAAGAAATACATTGTATGACAATAGCCCGTACATTTATGTAGTGTTTTTGGGTAATAAATGATTTTGATTATAGTTAAATTATAGATTAAATTACATAGGTAATTTTAATTAGGTAAAATTGGGCTATCAATTACAATAATTTGATTCTGAATGCATCATCAAATCGATATATTTAGTTCCTCTTTCGTGCATATTATAGTTCAAAATATAGTAAGTATCTTTATTGATGCCATCTTTGCCTCTACGTTCTCTACCATCGATATAAAATAGTTCCAATAAAGGCATTTTTAAAGTGTGAATGCAAACGGTAAACCCGTGAGGAGAAGCACTTGGCGCGGTCGTTTCAAGTCTCGACTGTATAGCAATAAGGCGTGAGATCTTAAAAGGATTAAGCCACAACTGTTGCAGGCATTACACGGATTAACTTCCACAGCCGGGTCAGCTTGGCCATGTTTGGGTTGAGCATCCTCATATTACATGTAATCTAGGATTACATAGTACAAGGGCGATGAGTTGTAGATCGCACATGACACACATGACTTTACTAAACTGACCCTAGGTTTCAGAGTTAATTGTGTTTTAGTTTTTAATAATATTAAAAACCTGTCTGATTTTGAAGTAAGCATGTAAAAAAATATCATAAAAATAATAATTATATTATTTGTTTAATTTTATTATTTTGATAAAACTGCATGAGTTTAGGACAAACTGTGGTGATGATTGAAGGATAAACACCCCATGTTGATTGCAAAAAAAATTATTTATTTTTAATTTGTGTTAAGATTTCCCGTTTATTTTATTGTTTGCAAATACGTATACAAAAAGGTTTTTTCTCCACGATCAAATCATTTAGAGTGAACATATCGACGAAGAAGTACAATTACAGGTTTGGGAAAGTAAAACCTTCTCATACGTTAAACATTATTCCTTGGTAAAATTGTAATTTGAAAATTAAATTTTAAACTTAAATTTCAATTAAAATGAAATTTACAATACATATATTTCAATATAGAAATACTTTAGTAATATGGTATTTGAGATTCACATTTCTTGATCAATCCATTAAAATGGATCTATTTATTCTTTTCTTCATTCTCCAGACAGATCCACTTTACACTGCAGTATACCTCGTAACAGCATACAGAATATACTATTTACTTCATATTTAACGCCATACAGTAAATAAGAGAAGCTTTATGGCCTTGGATAATTCACCGTTATAAAATAAAAACACAAATTATTACAGTATCAGCCATTCTGTGTTTTTATCAGTGTAAATGATCAGGCTAAAATGGTCAGTTGTTGACGTTATAAATCAGGGTCTAGATATACATGAAACATTAATATTCAATCGTTTTTAACGAATAAAGTAAAATCCAAACTCCATACTATATCCAAACTCTTTCCGTAGAAAATACTCACTGTTGCTAATGACCTTTTCATATTGGAGTTCATTGATCACGGATAATTTGCACTCTATCAGATAAACTAGAATAAACCACCAAAAGGTTTTTATTTTCCTTCCGACTACCAGATAAATTCAAGCTCTCCACCGTTGTTGTTTGAAGGTTATATGCCTTTTCTTTGACTATTTGATAAACTTTAAGACTAATTTAAAGTTTACAGTACCTGCCACCTTCAATATAACTGTCGTTTAGATGCGACTAGTTTCGGGAACTATGTATTCCCATTATCAAGCATATATCTGTCGTAAAGTCACTTCAGAACATGTCCTCGTCATTTAAAATCTATGCTTGATAATGGGAATACATAGTTCCTGAAAATAGTGGCATTTAAACGACAGTTGGATTGAAGACGGCAGGCACTGTAACCTTTAAAATAGTCAATTCTCAATCTTTAAGACAAAAAAGTTTAAACTTTAAGAATCTTACTCAGATAATAATAACAGTAACGAAGATAGTGTATTTAGTAAGAGGCACCCTGCAGAAAACGTATATGGGGCCAAGGTGCATGATACTTACATTCAAACTAAACGCCAGTTGGCCAAGATTAATGTGGCTGTGGTCGTGACGTAATAGAGTGACGTCATCGAGCCGAGGCAGGCGATGCAGCTGGGAACACGAGTATGGAAACATTACATGCTAAGTTGCTACCACTCTGTTACCGTCCTCACAATGGAAATACATATTCTAGTGAAATAGTTAATCACTATGAAGTAACCACAAATAAAAATAATAAAGTTATTTATTTTAGTGACAAAATTTTAATCACGTTTGGCTTCTTCTGCTTCTATATAAGGACGCACAGACAAGCAACCCACGAGTACCAATATAAACAGCTGATGAAATCTTTCAATCGGATAAAAATATTTAAATTTAAAATTTCCCTTCAAATTTCTCTAGTTATCACTTCCTATTTTCGTCACACGAATATCTAATATTGGTAAGAGGTAAATTTAAGTTACTTACATCGTTAGAATATTTGTCGGAATCTATTTACAAATTATTTCAATTACACTCAATAACCAACGTGTCCCTACGTTGGCGTGTAAGGTCCGTGATTAATATTTATACATAAAATGCAAAAGTGATATTACACTCGTATTCTAAAGAATATCATGAAATAATATAATGTGTATGTTTGAATCATTAACGAACATTTTAGTAGACCGTATATTGAATTTAACGTTGTCTATTTACAGTTTATTTATTTGAGGCTGGCATATTTATTTTTCTTAATCATTTAAAATTATTTAATTGTTGTATTTAATAGTTGGATTAAAATATAAATATAAACCAATATTTCTTACATCGATCATTCAATGTAACGATAATTGTATACTCCTAAATCTTAGGACTTATATTAGTTTAAGTCAGCAGATTGAATTCTAAGTTTTAAAAGTCCTCATTGTTATAATTACCTAAATACTTGGGAAATTTTGTAGGAATTGTTATATAATATGAATCATTTAACAATGTATCATGCAGAGTATTACGGATACGATTGTTATCACGATAATCTGAAAAATCCTGAATCAATCATCTCAGGATAACCTATAATCTCCATTCACCAAGCGGATCAAGCTGAGTATATGACGTTGTGAGATTTTCTAATAAACATATTAATGAAAATAAACTATTCAAACTATAACTATAAACTATACGTATAACATTTTTAACGTGATGAGACAAACATTTTTAGGCACTTTCATAAAACAGATGGTAATCAAAATATGTTTTTGAACTTTTTGTTTTGATTTTTTTACTTGAAAATATTTTTATCTAATAATATGCCAATTTAATTTAATTTTCTTTAAAATATTTCATGTACACAAAAAAACATTGTCAGGCAAACTATTTATTTTGTCTAACGATTTATAATTTTGTTGTAATCCGAGGTATTTGGCCACGAGAAATTGATTGAAGCAGGTCTCAAATCTGGGAAAAATCCGGGTTTCGTCCTGCATATTTAAGCCTCAAGCTTTATCTGATTATGGTATATTCACTGTAGATTGATAAAACATTTAATAAGGTTATTTTATTTTATTATTAAGTTAATTTTATTTAGAAATCATAACGACTCAAAAATTATCAACAGATTTGTGTGATTCTACGGTTAGTACCATAATATATTGGCATGGAAAGCGAGCGAACAATAATAGGCATTGCAAACCAAAGTGACAACTACAAGAAGTATCGGCTCTTGGGTGTCGGACCCCTCCTGCATTTATAATGCCTTGGAGACACTCTGACCTCGTCACTTGGAAATCTTCCACCGAATAAACTTGGTCTTATAGTCTATATAAAACCAATGTGTCCAATAATATTGATGCCATTGAATCTGAGAAACACTAACGAACAAAAATATTTATTAATTATTTATAACAAATTTAACTATAACCTTTGATTATCCATTATTAATGCCAAGTATAGATATTAATAATTAGCTTAATGCCAGGGTCCATTCCGATCAGTTCACAACTACATGGAGAATTTATTTTATAAATGCCCCACAAGAATAAGCTCAGTCCCAACATTGGTTCTTTTAGGCACTTTAGTAATGAAAGTTTTTCGCAAAAAGGTTGTTTTCTTTATATTTGGGACCTAAATTACAAAGAATTACAAGATTATAACTAAGAAAGTTAAATCCGTCCTCGAGAAATTTGGATTTCAATGGTTTTCTGAGATGAACTGTTAAATATAAAAAATAAAAATATCTAAATACTGTATATTAGAAATACCATTCTCATATGGAATTACTAAACTGACCCAGCGCTCACACTTATATCGGACCCGATACAGTCTTTTTGGAGTAAGAGTCTCTAAATATATATTTTATCTCTAAACCACATTATTTCCACTAGAATTAATAAAATCAAATGTGTCTGAATACAACACTTGAACCATGACTACATATAGGACGCCAATGGAGTTTTTACCGTTTTTATGGGATACGGTCCAGACCCTGATCTTATTACTACACAATATCACAATCTATATACTATTTGTAATTAGTTAATTGGCTTATTACGAATAGCAACTGAGCCTGAAATTGAACAGGTGGCCTTTGAGCACATTGCCTCTGAGATACCCAGACGTTAATGTCACCTCAAATACTAACAGATCACTTAAAAATATCAAAGTAGAGTAATGCGTCTATTTTAACTTCATATTCCGTTATGTATCAAACAATCATACATTAGAAAAATACGTAAGTGGTTTTGAAGACAGTCAATGTCTGTTGTCACATGATTAATCTATAAAAATAATCATTTTAGGGTGTATTTAAATTATAAATACACTTATTTGGATGTTATTTAGATTGTTATTGCGGATTTGCATTTGAATAAAAAAAATAAATAAATCTTTTAGACATATTTCACCTGGATTTCAGGTTTTTGCGGCGGCCATTTTGTTTCCTGTTCCGGTGTGACACGCCCACTCCTTTCAGTTGTCTTTGAGTCTCCGTGATGAGTTGACGTGTTTGGTTTCTTTCGTGTGTAATGTTTAGTTTGTAAGTTTGTTTAGTTTGTTTTTTTAGTGTAATGGTTTGTTTGTAAGCTTTTTTTGACTGCTTTAAACTGTTATGCTTTCAGCTTTATACCGGTTTGGTCCGGATTATATGTTAATTGTGCTATGTTTTAGGTATTAGTTCACCTGAGGACGGGATCAGATTCCAGATCCCGAAAGGTCGTGAACGTTTGTTTCACATAAAATCATGATGGAAAATGTCCGCCATAAATAATCTAAATAACATCAATCCACCATCACCAATAATGAATTTCAAACAAAGAACTTATTTGGATGTTCAATGAAGTAATATTGACGGTTTGAGTAAAACTGTATACTTGAACAATGTACGTCAAACTCAGTTTAAGTTTCAAGGCATTCATTTTGTTAGGTTGGATGCAAAAATTTAATGATATAACTTTGCTAACTATAGGGCGCAGAGGGTTATTAAATTACTTCTGCTTCGATACTTTCCCTAGGTGGGTAATGGGTGTACAGCTCCACGAATGTTCAGCCCTCCATGTTTACGTGCTTAGACACATTCAGTCATATCAAAACAAAAACATGTATTCTTATGTTTACTACATTAATTCAACTGATTATCCCCATTACCAAGATAAAATGCAAAGTTTAAAGAAACAATTATGTAATTAATGATTATAGTAATTTAAACAAATTGGACTTAATAGTGTCTATATGTGTGAGTAATAGTGTCTATAGATATACACGTGTAAATCATAATTACAGGTGTTTGTATACTGAAATACACACGTTTGTCCGCCAACAGTCGAAAGTAGTCAGTCATCTTTGCTCCGTTTCCCTTTATCAGGCTGTCTGTTGAATAACTACTAGTCCAGAGACAGCGTCGATGTTGACACTGGTTGATAAACACTAACTCATACGGATCACACTGAAAAACAAATAAATCTTATCTACTACAGTTGGATCACACAAAAGTAAGGTCTTTTATTAAGTTATCGTGAATTCTCTTATCACGATCAATTTCATTCTGTTATAAAGATATAAAAAAATGAAAGGATTTAAATGCCATCTGTTATTACGAAATGTTTTTCTAGAACCATTATAAAAGAGATCAGTATAACAAATCATAAAATAAAATAAAAAGTTTGATATCAATTTGTTAAAGTCCATGCAGTTAACACTAAGCATATTTATAAAGTAAACCTTAACTGTGTAAAAGGTACAGTCCGATTGGACTATTAACTAACCATAATTTCAAAGTGAAATACTATCAGATATTTGATAATAATGATGTTTATTTATAAAAATAAATCAATGAACAATGAAGAAGGATTGACCTTTTCTGAGCATGATCTCTTGTTTAATCATTTTAATTAAACTTTCCCAATTACGGGCCAAGTTTCCATCACGTGATGGTGGAGCGATTGATGTATTGTTACTTTAATAATTATACGTTTTATTAATATACACATAGTTTCCAGCTATTGTTCAAAGTGAATTGAAATACTTAACTTTCTGTAATCATATGGGACGTGATATATAACTTCATGAAGCCTTGGAAAATATAATATGCTACAAATATTGTAGTGAGGACTTATTCTCTTTACATATTTCATACCATGTACGATGAATACCTTTGTTTATGAATACCTTGATATGATACCTTTTGTTTGGGGAATTTACTGAAAGAGATTTACTAAAAATTATCATTTTATATTTGATAGTTGCTTTACTTTTTTATTGCTTTTCAACTTACAAATGGGGATAAATCAGTTTGTAAATAAATGTAAATTAAATAAATCAAAATTGTTGTAAATCATTACTTATTTTTTAACAAGTAAGCTAAAGAAAGCAGCACACCTACAAAAAAGTACAACAAACTCATTTAAAAAATTGTTTGTATTTAATAAGAAAAATCACAATTTATTGTCTGTTATTAGCATTACAGACGATGTTGATAAATTAGTGGAACGGAGGTTTAGACTTTTATAATAATAACTAATTGGTGATTGACGCAAGATTCATTCATAATGAAATTCCATCAATAGGTAGGTACTTGATGCGTATATCTGCAGGACCTACCTAAAGAATATTTATTAATGATCAATAAATCACAGATATCTTAAGTTGTTGATTTTCAGCATAGATGCTCAGTACATTAGGGGCCTTTATTTTAAAATGCAAAACTAATAAAGCCTATACATAACACGTTCATAGTTTTATTTATTTACTCTCTTTGGTAATTTCAATGTCGGTTGTTGAGGTGGTGTTAGTAGGCTGGTTTTGCCTGTTATTATGTCATGAAGGATAGGGCATACCACCATTTTTTAATTATACTTGTAGGTAAGTCATAATATTTTTTATGGGTAAACAAGGTTTGCCCCAATACACTCACAAGATAGTCTTGGTACTGTGGGTGTGTTAGGTGCAAACGGCACCCAACACACCCACAGTACCTACACACAGTACCATAGTGTGTTGGGTGTGTAAGTGGCTGCCTGATTGCATAACCCGTCCTGTCATTGTGTCAATTTCTCCGAATTTACTTCTTCAGCCGTTGACCTGAGGCTCTTATTTGGTGTTTTATAAATTTATTACTAGCCAATGAAAACAATGTGTCATGGATAATTCCGACATTAATTATCTCTTCAATGAGAGTGCCTATAACTTTTTTCATCAATGGAGTTAGAACCATGGGCACTATTGGAAGGTTCTTGCCAGGCACATAAAATATTTGAAATCTTTTGCATGTTGAAATATCCGATTGAGTAAAGTTTTTAAGATTTGCCATTGATAAAAGTTCATCATGCTTATCAATCTTGCCATTGTACCTCAACTAAGGACTTTTAAAATCGACTGGTCGTCGACGTACTAGTAGCATGATGTGTAATACTATTAGGTGCATAAGTCAATTAAAATAAGATATTTTGTAGATGTTAATTTGTAGGCTTTGGGTTATCAAGTGAATAAACTCCTCTCTATCAAGACACTGGGGGAGAGATGTTGACTCCTCTCTGTCACCATACTGGGGCACAGAGGTCAACTCCTCTCTGTTGTCATACTGGGGCAGAGAGGTGGCCTCTTCAGCATCAACATCACCATACTGGGGCACAGAGGTCAACTCCTCTCTGTTGTCATACTGGGGCAGAGAGGTGGCCTCTTCAGCATCAACATCACCATACTGGGGCACAGAGGTCAACTCCTCTCTGTTGTCATACTGGGCAGAGAGGTGGCCTCTTCAGCATCAACATCACCATACTGGGGCACAGAGGTCAACTCCTCTCTGTTGTCATACTGGGGCAGAGAGGTGGCCTCTTCAGCATCAACATCACCATACTGGGGCACAGAGGTCAACTCCTCTCTGTTGTCATACTGGGGCGCCTCTTCAGCATCAACATCACCATACTGGGGCACAGAGGTCAACTCCTCTCTGTTGTCATACTGGGGCAGAGAGGTGGCCTCTTCAGCATCAACATCACCATACTGGGGCACAGAGGTCAACTCCTCTCTGTTGTCATACTGGGGCAGAGAGGTGGCCTCTTCAGCATCAACATCACCATACTGGGGCACAGAGGTCAACTCCTCTCTGTTGTCATACTGGGGCAGAGAGGTGGCCTCTTCAGCATCAACATCACCATACTGGGGCACAGAGGTCAACTCCTCTCTGTTGTCATACTGGGGCAGAGAGGTGGCCTCTTCAGCATCAACATCACCATACTGGGGCACAGAGGTCAACTCCTCTCTGTTGTCATACTGGGGCAGAGAGGTGGCCTCTTCAGCATCAACATCACCATACTGGGGCACAGAGGTCAACTCCTCTCTGTTGTCATACTGGGGCAGAGAGGTGGCCTCTTCAGCATCAACATCACCATACTGGGGCACAGAGGTCAACTCCTCTCTGTTGTCATACTGGGGCAGAGAGGTGGCCTCTTCAGCATCAACATCACCATACTGGGTCCCAGACAGGTATTCACAACCCTGTAAATAACAGCGATATCATAATAATTATCATAAAAATAAAATTAATGGATAGGAAATGAAAACACTACTGAAACAAACTGAAAACTGTTTGTATATTATGTGATATATCTACAAGGATTTTGTGGAAAGGGAAAAGAGACTTCATGTCAAAAAAATTTCATATGTTTTAAAGGTGAAAAATATTGACGTTCGGTTAAGTAAATTTGAATACTTGTTCAGGTTTTCTGAAAATTACTCGGATGGCTTTTTTTGTAATTTAAAGACAAGTTTTGTTCTTTGAGACACATGCCCCCAAACAGCAACGGCATAGGTTAAGAAAGGATAAATAATTCCATAGTACGTTGTGAGCAACACATTGTGTTTGCATATTTAGAATGTGTTTTTAAAACGAAAATTCCAGAAGAGAGCTTTTGACAGACAAAATCAATATCAGCATTGAATTTTAGACCACTCTTAATTTGGTCGCCCAAAAATTTACGATTGAAGTTAGCTCAATGGATTCGTCACCAATTAAGTAATCAATACGTTCAGAAGCTCCTGCTTGGCTTATTTTGAATTCTACAGTTTTCGTTTTACTTTTGATCAAAACTAATTTTTTTTATTTGCCCACTGAGTCACAGCGTTACCTTCAATGAAGCCTTTGATTTCCGGGCTAGAACTGTTATTAGCATTTACAACGAGTGTGGTATGTAGAAAATTTTAACTTCATTTTCATATTTTCACCGAATTGAATTGCTTATGCACAGAATGTTTTGTTTTAAATATTTAGATGATTTTACAGGAATTTTACTGTAGTTTGAGTAAATCTGAGTTTTAAGAATTTTATTGTCATAACTTAAACTTTTCCTAAAAAAATTCTGTTAATTTGGTTAAAGTGCCTTAAGTCTAAGTGCCAATAAAAATACTAATTATAAATTTATATTATCTATAGAAATTTACAAGTTGCTTAAATAGATAATAAGGTTAGCTATTCATTAGTTTGTTATTAATTACTTAAATAGGCTAATAGGACTGAAAGTTGTAAAGGTATTTATAACCGTATCAAATTGTTGCTACGTTCTTATTTCAAACAAAACATATTTTAATGTGTTAGCTTACCGTACAGTAATACTATGTTTATGCAAAACATTTAAGGTTGAACCTTACCTGTTGAAGGGTACTTATAAGAAGTAGGTCAAATAACCTATTACTGCAAACCAATCCACATTCTGGACACTTCATTTTGAACTCAGCAAACTGAACAATATTTACTTGTAAATTGGGGTAAAATGGCCTATTCCTCTAGACCAGTCCGCACACTTGACAGTGGACACCTCATTCTGAACTGAACAAACGAACAAACACAATAAAGGTGAGTCGGGACTGCAATATCTGATACTTTGTAATAGATACTCGTCAGCCCCGTGTGTATCTGATACTGGAGTACTCAACTCCTACTGTACCTCTACATCCAGTCCCGGGACTCGTCTGTACTCGCCGGTAGTATCTGATACTGGAGTACTCAACTCCTACTGTACCTCTACATCCAGTCCCGGGACTCGTCTGTACTCGCCGGTAGTATCTGATACTGGAGTACTCAACTCCTACTGTACCTCTACATCCAGTCCCGGGACTCGTCTGTACTCGCCGGTAGTATCTGATACTGGAGTACTCAACTCCTACTGTACCTCTACATCCAGTCCCGGGACTCGTCTGTACTCGCCTAGTATATCTGATACTGGAGTACTCAACTCCTACTGTACCTCTACATCCAGTCCCGACTCGTCTGTACTCGCCGGTAGTATCTGATACTGGAGTACTCAATTACTGTACCTCTACATCCAGTCCCGGGACTCGTCTGTACTCGCCGGTAGTATCTGATACTGGAGTACTCAACTCCTACTGTACCTCTACATCCAGTCCCGGGACTCGTCTGTACTCGCCGGTAGTATCTGATACTGGAGTACTCAACTCCTACTGTACCTCTACATCCAGTCCCGGGGCTCGTCTGTACTCGCCCTGTATCTGATACTGGAGTACTCAACTCCTACTGTACCTCTACATCCAGTCCCGGGACTCGTCTGTACTCGCCGGTAGTATCTGATACTGGAGTACTCAACTTACTGTACCTCTACATCCAGTGGGACTCGTCTGTACTCGCCGGTAGTATCTGATACTGGAGTACTCAACTCCTACTGTACCTCTACATCCAGTCCGGGACTCGTCTGTACTCGCCGGTAGTATCTGATACTGGAGTACTCAACTCCTACTGTACCTCTACATCCAGTCCCGGGACTCGTCTGTACTCAGGTAGTATCTGATACTGGAGTAAACTCCTACTGTACCTCTACATCCAGTCGACTCGTCTGTACTCGCCGGTAGTATCTGATACTGGAGTACTCAACTCCTACTGTACCTCTACATCCAGTCCCGGGACTCGTCTGTACTCGCCGGTAGTATCTGATACTGGAGTACTCAACTCCTACTGTACCTCTACATCCAGTCCCGGGACTCGTCTGTACTCGCCGGTAGTATCTGATACTGGAGTACTCAACTCCTACTGTACCTCTACATCCAGTCCCGGGACTCGTCTGTACTCGCCGGTAGTATCTGATACTGGAGTACTCAACTCCTACTGTACCTCTACATCCAGTCCCGGGACTCGTCTGTACTCGCCGGTAGTATCTGATACTGGAGTACTCAACTCCTACTGTACCTCTACATCCAGTCCCGGGACTCGTCTGTACTCGCCGGTAGTATCTGATACTGGAGTACTCAACTCCTACTGTACCTCTACATCCAGTCCCGGGACTCGTCTGTACTCGCCGGTAGTATCTGATACTGGAGTACTCAACTCCTACTGTACCTCTACATCCAGTCCCGGGACTCGTCTGTACTCGCCGGTAGTATCTGATACTGGAGTACTCAACTCCTACTGTACCTCTACATCCAGTCCCGGGACTCGTCTGTACTCGCCGGTAGTATCTGATACTGGAGTACTCAACTCCTACTGTACCTCTACATCCAGTCCCGGGACTCGTCTGTACTCGCCGGTAGTATCTGATACTGGAGTACTCAACTCCTACTGTACCTCTACATCCAGTCCCGGGACTCGTCTGTACTCGCCGGTAGTATCTGATACTGGAGTACTCAACTCCTACTGTACCTCTACATCCAGTCCCGGGACTCGTCTGTACTCGCCGGTAGTATCTGATACTGGAGTACTCAACTCCTACTGTACCTCTACATCCAGTCCCGGGACTCGTCTGTACTCGCCGGTAGTATCTGATACTGGAGTACTCAACTCCTACTGTACCTCTACATCCAGTCCCGGGACTCGTCTGTACTCGCCGGTAGTATCTGATACTGGAGTACTCAACTCCTACTGTACCTCTACATCCAGTCCCGGGACTCGTCTGTACTCGCCGGTAGTATCTGATACTGGAGTACTCAACTCCTACTGTACCTCTACATCCAGTCCCGGGACTCGTCTGTACTCGCCGGTAGTATCTGATACTGGAGTACTCAACTCCTACTGTACCTCTACATCCAGTCCCGGGACTCGTCTGTACTCGCCGGTAGTATCTGATACTGGAGTACTCAACTCCTACTGTACCTCTACATCCAGTCCCGGGACTCGTCTGTACTCGCCGGTAGTATCTGATACTGGAGTACTCAACTCCTACTGTACCTCTACATCCAGTCCCGGGACTCGTCTGTACTCGCCGGTAGTATCTGATACTGGAGTACTCAACTCCTACTGTACCTCTACATCCAGTCCCGGGACTCGTCTGTACTCGCCGGTAGTATCTGATACTGGAGTACTCAACTCCTACTGTACCTCTACATCCAGTCCCGGGACTCGTCTGTACTCGCCGGTAGTATCTGATACTGGAGTACTCAACTCCTACTGTACCTCTACATCCAGTCCCGGGACTCGTCTGTACTCGCCGGTAGTATCTGATACTGGAGTACTCAACTCCTACTGTACCTCTACATCCAGTCCCGGGACTCGTCTGTACTCGCCGGTAGTATCTGATACTGGAGTACTCAACTCCTACTGTACCTCTACATCCAGTCCCGGGACTCGTCTGTACTCGCCGGTACTATCTGATACTGGAGTACTCAACTCCTACTGTACCTCTACATCCAGTCCCGGGACTCGTCTGTACTCGCCGGTACTATCTGATACTGGAGTACTCAACTCCTACTGTACCTCTACATCCAGTCCCGGGACTCGTCTGTACTCGCCGGTACTATCTGATACTGGAGTACTCAACTCCTACTGTACCTCTACATCCAGTCCCGGGACTCGTCTGTACTCGCCGGTAGTATCTGATACTGGAGTACTCAACTCCTACTGTACCTCTACATCCAGTCCCGGGACTCGTCTGTACTCGCCGGTACTATCTGATACTGGAGTACTCAACTCCTACTGTACCTCTACATCCAGTCCCGGGACTCGTCTGTACTCGCCGGTAGTATCTGATACTGGAGTACTCAACTCCTACTGTACCTCTACATCCAGTCCCGGGACTCGTCTGTACTCGCCGGTAGTACTCGTCTGAACTGAGTACTTTTAACATGATTATTAAATAATAATTAAATTAAACTTATAGCTTAAGAGTATACTTTGTTAGTAATGGTGCACGTTGCTTAGTCATATAATTGATAAAAACAGAGAGCGATAGAGAATATCAGCATTAACGTTTGCAAATTAGGACAATTCCCGGAACCCTTCGTGTCAACCTTGTAAAACTTTCCTAATTAAAAACCCTAACCAAAACTCACTGTCACTGAAAATAATTGTCTTTCACTTGAATAAACCGTTGTTGTTTTAGTTACTGTATTAATCTTGAACAAAAAAAATCATACCAGTGTTTTACATTTTATTTACATATTCATCAATGACACGTCTAATGGCATATATGAAACAAAAATCATTTTTATTTTTAAAGTTGATGCAACATTTTATATTTTCTATTTCATCAGGTAATTCAACATATGAACAAGCATTTAATGAATTATGTTTGCTTGATTTCAAATTTAACTCAACACATTTTTTATGACCAATCTTAGACTTGAGAGATGGTTGACTCAAATTTCCCCTTAAAATTAACTTTTTAAATTGATCATCAATAAAATCATCTACATTAAGTATATAATCGCTTTTTAAAACAAAATACATTTGTGTTGTTTCATTTTCACCATTGACTAATTGTCTTCCATATTCACAAGTTAATGCCAATTGACCTCCTATATATTTAAATTCTTGTTTTGCAATCAAATTTTTTATGTAATCTCTTGGAACTTCTAAGTAGTCAGTTATATCCTTATTGCCATTGGTATTTGTTAAATTATACTCTTGAAAGTAACCTTTTAAGAGTCTGCATCAGTGGTAGCCATCTT
Organism: Nephotettix cincticeps; assembly: GCA_023375725.1. Taxonomy (NCBI): domain Eukaryota; kingdom Metazoa; phylum Arthropoda; class Insecta; order Hemiptera; family Cicadellidae; genus Nephotettix; species Nephotettix cincticeps. The sequence goes on along the minus strand of CM041786.1, from coordinate 113,491,282 downwards.
GAATTTTGGTCCCGTAAGAGCAATGTTAAATTGTGGCGGAACATACCTTCACTTTGGCGTCTGTAGTATCAATGTAAAACTTTGGGAAGTACATTGACGAGATGTGGCTCAAGGGCATGACCTTTTAATATGTTCAAAAATTTAACTTGATATAAAAACAAAAACCCAGGAATATTTTACAAAATAAATCATTATTATTTTTTTATTGAGAGCGAAAATAGGAAGTTCTGTAAGGTGGTGCCCTTGAGGACTGTAATACCTTTAATTTGATACCTCTTCCGTTAATTTATGACAATAGGTCAAGGAGATATATGCACCAGAATTTAACATTGCTCTTACGGGACTAAAATCCAAGACGGCTACCACTGATGCAGACTCTTAATGATGACGTTTTTTTGAATATTTATTACCTATATTTTCTTTTGGGTATTTTTTTGGTTTATGGGTTTATTTTTGAAATAGTCATTTAACAATCCAATCAGCTCTTATATAGTTTTTTCATAAATTTTAATACCACTTTTAGTTGCTAAGTCTTGAATGCATTTAAATAACCTATACTTTAAATTGTTTGGGTTTTGTTTGATTTTATCTAATTTTTGATTATATATTTGTATGATTACTCTATGGCAGAGGCTGAGTTCAATAGTGAATAAAACTCAATTCTTAATAAATTTACATTTTCATTAAATTTATTTCTTTTGATCATGATTAAAAGTTAAATTACATAAAGTAAGATCTTTCAATTGTTCCTGGAGAATAAGAATTATTTAAACCTTCAAAATTTTAATGTAAAGTGATAGCAAAATTTAAGACTAGGAAGTGGGTATTCAAAGTGATATCATTGAAAGATTTAAGCATTAAAGGAGCTCTACATTGTTAAAGAAGGACATAGTTGGGAATAATTAGTTACAATACTCAGTTATTATAATAGACAATATGCTCTGTTTTGTCTGCAAGGACAATTTGCCATCAGATGGGGATCATGTAACATGTGGGAAATGTCAATCTGATTTCCATTATGAATGTACTGGAGTATGTAAAAATACTTGGAAGAACAAAAGTAACCAGAAGAAGTTGGAATGGGAGTGTAGTAGTTGTAGAACTCCAAGGACAGGATTATTGAGTAACCTGGAAAATGAAACAACTGACCCTACGTATGTTGGAAACTATGTTTCAAAACCAAGAAAAGGCTATCATCGAGCGAATAGATAATCTCATAGCGATTGTCGCCGAAGTAAAGGAGAAATATGTAGCAATAGCAAAGGAGGAAGTCAATGAGGTGAATCTAGAGTGTGAAAGGCAGTACGGCAGAAGTAAGAGCTTCATTATCACAAGTATACCAACGTCACAGCAGGAAGATGTAGGTGTAAATGTGGTCCAGATGCTATCAGCGATGGACACATAAGAAAGTAGGAGTTCACTGCTCATCGTTTACCATCAAAATACGATACTCCAGCCATCATAGTCCAGTGCTGCACAAGTGCTACAAGAGACACTATTGTACAAAAGGCAAGAAAGTTTAGTCCTAATCTATCATTGATTTGTAGTAATTCGCCTAAGAGAGCAATATGTTTCAACGATAACTTAACCCCATATTTTGCTAGTTTAATGATGAAAACCAAACAGGTTAAAAGGGAAAAGGGTTACAAATTCTTGTGGTTGAATGGAAATAGAATAATGATAAAAAAGAATGAATCATCAAGGGCGATTGGAATTATAAAAGAAGGAGATTTTCAGCAAGTAAAATAGGATAATGGGCATCTTACAACCTAAATAATAGTCAAGTCAATCCTTTTTTATAGTTTGTTTATAATAATTGGATTTAAAAAAAAGTTCAAATTTGTTCAATTAGAAGAAAATGAAGTTACATACAATGGGCAATGTTTATCGTTTAGTAACTTTAATAGCACTGTTGAGTATTTACATACAAATAAGAAACAGAATGATATTTTATTATTAGGTACCAATATAAGAAGTTTAAGGAAATACTGGGATACAATCTTAGCTGAAACACATAGGATTTTCAGGTTCAATGATGCGTTTATATTTAATGAAATTAAAGTTGACATGGAAGATGTAAAGCTTTTTGGTATTAATGGAATGAATAGTGTTTCAAAGTCTAGGTAATTTGCAAAGGGCGGTGGTATTTTGTGTTTGTATAGAGATACGATAAACGTTGAGGAGATAAAAGTTGATTTTAAATCAGCAGAATTATTGTTATTAAGGCTTTATTGTAATGAAAAATCAATAGTTTTAATAAACTTTTACTACACTTCAAATTTGAATGTAAACAATTGGATGGTCTGTTAAATTTAGAATAAATAAAAAAAGAAGAGAATATTGTTATGATAGGGGACATTAATCTGTGCTATATCAATCATATGTATGGTGCAAACAGATACACTTAGACGTCCTGTATTCTTATTTAATAGTCAATGCGATATATAATAAATAAAAAATATAATCCAAAGCACAATGAAGGGTTATTCAAACTTAGGAGTACAAAAAACAGATCGCTTTATATATATTGTTTGATTAATAAAATGTTCCTGTTTAATTGTACGGTAATTCATTCATACTTATATATATGTATTTACATAAGTACTGAAATATAAGCTATAAACATTATCGTATCCAGCCGATCCTATAAATGTCCACAACTAACCAGAATAAGAGATTAATATTGTATGCAGTGTAATCCAATTATGGCATGGTGGCAGTGAGCAGTGGCGGCGGTGTGGCGACGGTGGCGGCGTCTCTCGGGCACTCCACACAACAACGTCGCGGTCACCGGACAACACACTCTACGGTCTGTGTAATTCAATCCATTAATATACGAGTTTGTATTGTTGCAGTGCTATCTGTTTATTTACAATGGTTAAACCTTGTATTAAATGTATTACCTTTAAAACTGTATAAGTAAAAACATCTGTCAATGAGTTAAAAACTATAACAAAAATCCATTTTACAATGAAAATTATACGCAGGTTCCTTGTAAGAAAAATGTAAGGTGCTTGTTTTGGAAATGAGAGGACTTTTCCTTCACAAATTTCCATTAATATTTTACACATAAGATCGACGATAAAGAAGATCTATGATGAACGATGAAGAATTTTTGTGACAAGACAAATAATATAGTTAAGCATTTTAAACCGAGAAACGTTATATGTGATTTGCAAAATAAAAATAGGTTTTCTACGATGATACGGCCTTATTTATGTGTAGCTTTTCGATGCAATCCAACAAGCCAGGCGTATTGATCTACAATCCAGGAGGGGTAAAGGTTTTGGGACGTATGTCAAAATGCAATTTTTCATTTAATTACAAATAATTTATAAAAATTAAATTTTTCAAAAATTAATTGCACAAAAATGTATTTTTTAACATTAGGGAGAAAAAACTAGAATTTATATCTTGCGTATTATTTAAAATCATGTGATTAAGTTTGGTTTAGGATATACAAGCTTCATGTAATTTGGTTGGTACTTAAATACATTACAAAAATAACGTATGTTGAAAAAAATAATATTTGTATCGTTTCTCAATGCAAAAAAAAACATATAACCACTCATGTACTACATTATTCTTCAAGGATAATATGATATAGCCATATTATTATGTTTATCATAAAATATGACTGTACGAAATTGGTTTATTCCTTAACCTATAATTTAGCTTAGTTAGTAACATCACAAGTACCTGATTCATAAATATATAGAAACTCGTTCAATAAACAGGCATGCTTCTGCGGGACATTGGGAAACTTAAATAGTAATTAAATTAAGGATTCTCTGAGACGCATTCGAATTGTTTGGCTTGCACTGATCACCGAACAAAAGAAGTCAACCCATCCAGTGATACAATGGCGGCGACAATGCAGGAGTACCAATACAATGTAGACCATCTGTCATCGACGGCCATTGTTACTGTCCGGACCTCGTTATATTGATAAACGTGGTTATTTACACAGTCGTCACAGTTACCCTTAAAGTTTCAACAAATTAACAGCTAAAGAAAAACTAATTGCAAATGACTGGTCTTCTATTATTTCGATGGATTTCATACTTTTGAATGTAAATCCAATTCAAAATTTCTATCTATCTGCGAATTTAACTTTAGATTCTTTTCACTTTTAGATTCATACAAATCCTAAGAACATTATACATAGCTTAAAGATGCACGTATTAAACTAGCGGCCACACTTAACAAATTTGGATTACTTTAAACTGGTAGGCCTACTGTAAACCATTTCTTGGTATTTCCCAGTAATCCAGGGGCCTGTACTAATATTATAAGCTAGTAATATAAGCTTATACAATTTATTTTACGTGTCGGTAATTTTCTGTTTCATAAAAAATATATAAACTAATAAAATATTTACACTGATATACACTGATAAACTATTAGTCAGTTGTTGCATGATTCTACTTGTTATTGTATAAAATGTTTTGGTTTGATTACTAAGGTTATTATTTTCTTCAATATTTCAACTTTACAAAATGTAAAACAAACGTAAAATGAAGAGTTTGAAAAAGCAATTTTTGGGGAAAATATTAAAATTAAAAGCTGAGGTTTTTGAAGCCTTTTCTGCTATAGTGACGAAAGAAACCAAGAAAAATGCATGGAGAGCTGTTGGTGATTACGCTGTGTTCATTGGACTCATAACTAGATAAGGAGTATACTCATATTAGAGACAATAACATGGACAAATCTCAGGAGGAGAACGATGGAAACAGTTGAGTCTTTTCAGACGGGGACAAGTGATCACCAGACTCGAAGCTACATGCCATCGACGATATTGTCTTAAGCGTACGTAGTACGACCGTATTACGACCCACCTTAAAAGGATTGGGAGTGGGTGATTCCATGGTACCAATACCTTTTGGGGTTCCCCTCAAGAGCAACAGGATGAGTCTCTTGCTAACAAAGGAATAAATTATAACTATGTTATTGAAGGGGGGTTGTTTTTTACTATAAAAAAATAATCAAAGAAATTAAGTTCATATTTTTAAAGCGGAAACATCCCTTATTTATTTTCAAAGTGGTATTAATGAACAAATGGTGGTATTAAAGAAATTAAACTGAAATTAGTGAGCAAGAGAAACTAATTTAAATGTAAATCAGACGGAGTTAAACTTGTAAGTGTTAGGAACTACAGCTCTGCAACCGCGTCAAGTCTGGTAAACTCTTAAATAGTGGTTTTAACCTAAGTTTCATAGAACCTAGCCTAGTTTACATGCAGGTTTAGTAATATTTTCTCAATAAATTTAATATTCAACATCAATAAGCGTTGGGTTTCCAGTTTTTATTTAATTTTTTATCTAATTAGGGGCGATTATCAAAATCCAACTGAAATTTACCGATTAAATTTCATGTATTTTACAGATGTCCTTATAACTAAATGACGTCACCGTTTCACAATTTGGTCTGACAGATCGCCAATACCCCCATCCATAGCTATAAGTTCCAAATAACCATGTCAAATTTAATTGTTTGATAAATTATATTTAAAATTAAAACAAACCCCATTTTTGGAAGTTGGAATTTTAATCTATAACAGTTAAAAGACAGTCAAATTTTAACAACTTTACTATAATTGCTGTGTATTTTTAAGGATGAAAATAATTTTTTATACAAATAATCTAAACCCATGGTATGGTAAATTAATTGGATTTTAAATCTTGGTTTTTTATATTACACAGACGGTGTCAGTAATGTATTTGATATTTGAAAAATATTTTATTGTTATACGATTATAGACAATACCATTTACAAGTCATAGAAATCTAGCATGTGTTTATTTAAACACAACCTTAATTTCAAAGCTATTTATATAATTAATATAGTTATTGAAAATTGCCATTAAAAACAATCTTTAACAGTGTAATACTTCCTATCAAGAAGAAAATATCTTAATTTATATCTGAATTTAACCCCGTCCGATTCCTTTTTTAAGTTCAGGTAAATGGGAATGGAGCAATCATTTCTGAGGCTTTAGACAGAATTTTAATCACCACCCTGAAATACGATTATATAATTTTTATTGAAAATAAAAACTAACAAACCTAAAATATATAGATGGGAGAACGTTAGAATTTAACTCCTGGCGAACATCCCCTTCCATGGATCCACTTTCTTGATTCCAAAAATAATATAGAGAGCCTTCTGTTGACATTATTAGAGCCTTCTTATTAAATATAGTAAGCTATTCTACTGCTTTATCAATGTATTGACACTATTATGCAGTTTTTGTAAAGTGTCTAAATGAAGAATTTTGAATCTGAATTGAATGTTCCTGCTTTGTTTCTCTGTTAGTTTACCCGATAGTTTAGATCATTAACGGTTGCAGTAATATTGCCAAAGAGTTAACCGAAAAACCCCAAAGCATAGAACTGTAATTTTCATATGTTACAACCATTTATTTTAATTCATAACTGTAGAAATAAATATTTAAAATCTGTATAGTAAGTCGGTAATTTTCTTCGTAGAATGTATTCACATGTGCGTGCTGTCGTAATTAATAATTAGTAACATTTTCAGCCACCATAACATTAAAATCCTTACTTTAATATTTAATTCTGCAATTTCTATCAATTCTCCACAGGATCTAGTACTTTTAGAAATTGTATTAATATTTGATTCCTCAACGTAATAAGATAAAATAGTAATTGTTATATTTTAGAATAAGTCTCCCCTGAGATGGGCGATACTTTTCAGGGATGCATCAATAATAACAATAAGATTTGTTCCTTCAAATTTAGACTTTCCTGCTGAATAAAGTTGTGCAGACTTATGTGTTATTCATGTCTCAGAGAGATAGGTTGTGGGAGAAAACTTCACATTATTATTGGTAGGCTTTCTTATTATGCTCACTGGAGGTTAGAATACCTAATGTAATACTCCTTTAATTCAATATGTATGAGCTTAAATCCGTAAAATTTGGTAGCTCATAATATATTTAACATTATTCCGTACAAGATTTACACATGTGACTCCCTATTCATCATTGTTTAAAATATCTGGTAATATTGTGAAGGTGAAATTGTTCTCACACTCGTTGCGTTAGATAGCTTTTAAGCGCACAAGACGAAGCATAATGTGAATATTCCGGTTTTGTTTTAGGTAAACCAAACTATATTTAGGGTAACAATTAAGTATTAGGACTACTTATACCACTAAAACAAAAAATATCACAACAATATTTGACTTATAATTACTGGTAATAAATAATATGTTAAATCTAGACTGGGTTTACTGTGATATGATGTCACCTCGGGGGACTGCCCATGGAAAGATCTACTATTAAAGTAAGTTGAAAATCCTAAAGGTAAGCATAGGTTGACATGGACATTAAATCAAAGGTCTTAATTAGTAGAAAACAATGTCGCAACCCTGATTTTAAAAGTTCGATTCAAAACAAAATAGAAGCAGTTAGAATATTGAAGATTATGAATTTCAAACCGCTGTGATTTTGTTGAGCATCAACCCTTTGAGATTCAGTTCCAGGCATTGTATTTACATTTAAAATATGTACGGTTTAATACCAAATATCACCCAACTGCAAATTATGAATTTCCAGCAACCTTTTACAAGATTGACCCACAAAGAAGTACAGGATCTTTGTAAAATCATCATAAGTCTAATTTGGTATTAGGTTTTTGACATCAGGATCTCGAAAGAACGATTCAAAACAAAATAGCTGATTCGAAGTTCATACTTTTCAAACCACCACCGTTTTATCGTTTTATTTTGCATTAGCCTTCAAAGGTAAGAGTAGCATTGATTTTTAATCGAACAAGGCCTTCAATTTGATGTACTTAACTTTAAGATTTTCAACTTACTACCCAAAGGCCGTCACCCGTAGATGACTATGTACACAAAATACCCCTGTCGCAGCAGACCTGAGTACTCAGTGAATTTCCAAATCAATAATATAATAATAGTTATTTGTCCATTCTCTACTATTGAGTGATATGTGAAAAATTAAGTTTTTCCACAAGTAAAAGGGATTTTCTATTCTCTATACGAACATGGGAAAAGAGTATGCAGTTTAGCTGCATGATAAACACATGAACTATGATTTTAAGGATAAATTTATGGATCTCAACCACATGAAGCTTAATATCAAGTCGTATCCAAAAATAAAGATTGATAAGTGAAATATTAATTTTTCCTTATCCTCCTTAAGATCAACATTGGAGCCCCAAAATATAATGTACTGTGTTAATATTTTTTAAGATCTCGGTAACCGTTGGAGATAGAGAAAAACTTTAAAGAACCAAATTGTGTAGTTTTTAAGCTTATTCCAATGGTAAAAGTTAAATTTATTTTATTAATTACATATGGAAAACTAAAAAACCCAATTATCTAGTACTAATCCCCCCCCAAACTACCCGTTCCGGTTGACCAATATATCTGACTACGAACTCGTCCGATTAAATGTAGGAATACACGTCTCTAGGGGGAGTGCGCTGGTCTAGGGGTAGAGCGCGGGGTTCCTGAGGTCCCGGGTTCAAATCCCGCCAATCACCAATGGCATTCGTTATATGATAATGCCGCAACCCACACAGAGATACGCAAAAAGCCGCTACGACTGAAGTGCCTTGGGAATAATAAAAAAATTAAAAGAAACACGTCTAATAAAATTGATCTTGATCGGACCATTTTTACGAGAGTTATCGTGTACACACACACAACACACACACACACACACACACACAAACACAAATATATATACAATTTTTACGACTATTGTTATTGGCCTCTGGGCACCTCAAAACAAAAAGTCTTGCCATGAGACCTGCGGTAATAGCTTATTCCCTATGAGAAATTCGCTAAAATAGCTTAATTATTAATAGCAATTATATACAAAATTTATTTGTAATGTCTCTTTCCGTTTAAAGCCATAGTCTTTCTAAGACTTAATTTTCACTCTGCATACTATACACCATCACCGTAATAATTAATGACTGTATGGGGGAAATCTAAGACGCCCATTGTTGGGGCATTTGAACGGGTTTTCCTTACTATGTATCACGAACTGATTTTAGAATATTTTGTCATGTTAGGACTATGTCAGTTCTAACAAATTTTATGTGTTCAAATAGATGAGAAAATATTTGGCGTTCGTTAGAGACACACTGATCTTCAGAACATTGGCGTGATTTGTTGAAAATTATACTTTATTATAGTTTTGAAATCACATTTTACTAACAAACAGTAATGAAACAAAAGAACTGCTAGACAGGCATGTTGAAATATTAAGGTTAATGTAATGAAAGAATAAATTGAAGCTTTAAAACAAGCATCCGTCTGAGGATTTTATCAGCAATTACTACAAAGCCGCTATTATGACTGGCTCCAGATGTATTACACGTTCGTGTTACTTTACGAAAAATTTTCATATATGTTACAACATTAAAAAAATACTAAACTCAATGGAAGAAAGGATTTACTGAGTGCATGTGTTCAAATATATGGTTAAACATAAAATAAATTAATGCAGGTAAAAATGCATTCACTACTTTGAGTTTTAATTTATATATCTAGCCCAAAGCCAGTTGAATGAGCCTACAGTACCTAATAGAATAAGGTAAAGTCTTAAAAACAAACTTCTTTAACTAGAAAGATACTTATGGTATCTAAGCTCTAGCAATTAATTGAGGAAATGAATATTGGTGGTTACGGACGTAATTAATTACAGCAGAAGGCTGTTAATTTTTAATTAATAGTCAACTGTAACAATAATGTAACAATAAAGCTGATCATATTAAATTTTTAGTTAAATGGGAATAGTAAGTTAATAATTTGTCCTCGCATAATTACCTTGTACATGAGTTCTTGCGTTGGACCATTTAAACACTAAAATTCAAATTTAGTTGAAATTATTCGAAAATTATTATCGAAATTCGAAATTATTTCGAAATCTTTAACAATACACAGTTAATATCAGTTCTTCCTATGTAGTGAGAGGCTAGAAATACTCGTATGAGAAGCCATGAAAGGCCTAAGACAAATATTGAAGTATTTTACACGAAACAGGAGGGTGATTTGACACTGGTTCGATTATCCCTTATGTTTGGTTTTCGATCTGGGTCATGGTACACATCCCATCTTGCATTTAATTAAACATGTTCTTGACTTTGAAGTATTTCAGAATTGAATTGGTGTTTAGGCTCGGCTCAGATAATTCCTATTTTTCTGGGTTTAAAGTATTATTTTCATAATATTTAATCTTTAAATTAGTCAATATGACAGCTTCCCTAAAAGATGATGGTAAATATATACAAAAGTTGTTAAATTGGCAATCGATTTTGTCCAGTCACACCGAACATCATCAGGCTCAAATGGAGACTGTCTCCGTTTGCCGCCGAATAGCTATGGAAGATTGGTGGGATTTGAACCAGTAACATTAGGATCCGAAGTCCATGCTACCCTTAGATCCTCGCGCTCCCTAAATATACGCTCTTAACAGAAGAAATTATCGATTACAGTATTAAATGATTTGATTTAAGACTTGCTCTGTATGACATAGATTATAATTAAACACCGTATTTTCTTTAGACATAAAAAATGCCAAACCTTTGTAAAGTACCCTGTGTCATTAAGTAATAAACACATCACAGCCCTCGATTATTTAATATTAGCCATTGTAAATAACTTTGATTAACATTTTGTGATTAAAATAAATGAAGTTTATCGTTGAATTAAGTTAAATGAGGGTTATACTTCTGTAACTTGATTATTGAACCAGATTGAAATCGGACGTTGCTAATGTAATTTTACTTTATAGAACAATTAATGGGTAAATTATTTGATCTACGGATATTTTTAGGTGATTATTTTGCTTTTAAAACAACACCAACCAGTGATTATTCTACAAAAAGATTAGCTTTTTGTGATTTTGCATTTTGTGGTGATGCTTGGGTAGTAGTAGTAGTGGTAGATTCAAGAATTTAGGTACAGTATTTTAAATATTGAATATATATTGAGAGCGTAATTTACAAACCTTTATTTATTATGAATAAAATATACTTAAACTCAAATATTTATCTTGGTAAATACTTAAAGGAGGAAGTTTATTTAAATAAACAACAGTCATTTTAATTAGCTATGTTTCACTTCGTTTATTATTATTCGTTTTTATCAAAGTTTTCCTTAATGCGCAGTTAGCCTACTGAAACATCAATTATTCGTCATATTACATTTCAGTTCTAGCTATATTGAAAAAGACAATTAGTAATAAAACCAATGAATTTTGTTATTTTTATTACTATTATCATAGATGTTTGAAGGAAATTATGCATTACCACGATTAATGAGAGAAAATGGGATGCCATATTATAGTTTTAAAAGATAAACTTAATTGGACAACAGGCAAAGAAAATTTAACTTTTAGACGAGGGAATTACGAGCTTTCAATGAATTGATACCTATTCTTTATATCCTGGAAGAGATATTTGTAAAAGTTCTGATATTATTTTATCGTCGAATAAAATGCAGCATACTACGGGATTACGTTTTAGGTAGTGGAAGAGATAAAGCTCAACATTTATATGAAGTTAACAGTACTTGAGCATTAGGAAGGAATAAAGCTTTATAGTATATTGTACTAATTACGTCCAATATACTAGTACGATATAAAAATATATAAAAACACAATAATCATAAGGGAGCCAACTCAAAACTAAGTGTTAGAGGTGGCAAAAGCTAAGCGAAACAAGATTGAAAATGTTCTCAAAGACCCGTCTAGTGATCAACAGTCGCCATCTAATTGCCTTGCCACCTTATAGGCACACAATTGATGCTATTAGTCCTACAAAACCATTACTTTGGTGTTTCCTCCTTCTGCTCTGAACCTTGCCATCATATAGGCACACAATTGATGCTATTAGTCCTACAAAACCATTACTTTGGTGTTTCCTCCTTATGCTCTGAACCTTGCCACCTTATAGGCACACAATTGATGCTATTAGTCCTACAAAACCATTACTTTGGTGTTTCCTCCTTATGCTCTGAACCTTGCCATCATATAGGCACACAATTGATGCTATTAGTCCTACAAAACCATTACTTTGGTGTTTCCTCCTTATGCTCTGAACCTTGCCATCATATAGGCACACAATTGATGCTATTAGTCCTACAAAACCATTACTTTGGTGTTTCCTCCTTATGCTCTGAACCTTGCCATCATATAGGCACACAATTGATGCTATTAGTCCTACAAAACCATTACTTTGGTGTTTCCTCCTTATGCTCTGAACCTTGCCACCTTATAGGCACACAATTGATGCTATTAGTCCTACAAAACCATTACTTTGGTGTTTCCTCCTTATGCTCTGAACCTTGCCACCTTATAGGCACACAATTGATGCTATTAGTCCTACAAAACCATTACTTTGGTGTTTCCTCCTTATGCTCTGAACCTTGCCACCTTATAGGCACACAATTGATGCTATTAGTCCTACAAAACCATTACTTTGGTGTTTCCTCCTTATGCTCTGAACCTTGCCATCATATAGGCAAACAATTGATGCTATTAGTCCTACAAAACCATTACTTTGGTGTTTCCTCCTTATGCTAATTGACCTTAGCAACAATGATGCTATTAGTCCTACAAAACCATTACTTTTTTCCTCCTTTCTGAATTGATAACAATTGATGCTATTAGTCCTACAAAACCATTACTTTGGTGTTTCCTTCTTATGTTGATTATATACATTTGTATTAGTCCTACAAAACCATATGGTTTTATATTAGATCAATATATTTAAGTATCATTTCAAGAATTCCATTTGTAAAGTAACAGCTATTTAATAAATCTTTAGTAAATTATACTAATTAAGCTGCAGATATTTAAATGATTATTAAGTTCAATCACTATTTTAAGAATCCCCTTTTTGAAATATAATATAGGCCCAAGAGATGCCTGGAAAACCTCTGTGATAATGTAATAGAAAAGTAGATTTCCCTTGGTACCTCTATGTAAAAGAGAAGCCGAGAACGATACAACCAGATGTTTTTGCAGCTCTTTGATGTTTCCTCTTTGTTATTAAATATAATTATATTGTATTTGTTTTCTACTGATATTCGTACAGTGTTTATTACAACATAATAAACACATGCTTTAAATTATAGATTCATTTTTAAATTACCATTAAGGCGATAGTCTAATGTATCCGCCGTTTTAAAAAATTTATGAAATTTTAGTCTTAAATTTAGCTGAATAAGTCTGAGGGTTAATTGATTTGTATGATTGAAATTGCGATAGTTTTCTACATAAACTCCTACCTAAATTAGGTAGTAATGGAAATGAAGTTTCCATCGTTTATCGAGTCAGTGAAGAGCTGATTATATTGTCACCTGCACACCCTCTGGAATTTAAATGCCAGTAATATCGTCATCGATTCCCGATAATCTCGTTATAATTTCCTACAACTAATTACTACTTTTACCTACAACAAAACTAACATGAACCATTATGTCATTTTAAAAATAGTTTATAGTTGCCGCTGTTAAATGTAAACAAAGTCGTTTTCAACCTATTAGAATATTTAAATTAGGAAAAATTAAGTCAAGCACAACTAAAAAATGGAAGCCTCTCATAACTGCATTACAGTATTTCGTTTATACGTACAACCGGTGCTATTTTTGCATCTATTTTCTTCCATTGTTATGTTATAAGTCTACCTCAGGTACTCTTCAAAGAAAAAGATGATTATTTTACGTACTACGAAAGTTAAACACTAGAAAATTGATTTAAAATTCTTCCCAATGATTCTTTTCTAATTTCTCATTTCTCGTGATTTTGATTTCTCATTTATTCGTGCTTCTCATTAATGTTTTCTCGTAAGAGAGTCGTTTACAAACGTTAGTTAAGTTTAATGAAAAGGTGTTACTTTTGATATTGATATTATATTTTTTTATGGAAAAAGTGTGTTATCCTTTATTTTTTCAAATACTAACAAAGTTCTTAATTGTGTTTTATTAATAAAATCAACATTTTACTATGTATGTTTGATAAAATTGTCTTTAAACATAATATACATTTAAATAATATAGAAGAACATATAAATTACATTTATTTTCTATGAAATGAAACAAAAGTAAAAAGTAAAGTTGGCTGTCATATGTGAATGGAAAGACAATAAGTTATAAATAAATATATAATATTATAGCTTATGTTTTTATTTTAGGGACATATAGAAAAGAGCAGTATATTGAATATTCTAGTGGAAGGTGGACCGAGTTCCCTGGGGTGGAAAGCCTCGACCCTATCTTTCTCTTCACAGCTTCTAAAATTAAACGCAAAGGTTTTGATAAAAAACAGCAATATATTTAAGATCTTTGTGTTTCAGTGTTTCTATTTTTACAACTGATAGTTTGTCGGTTATATATATATAGATCATTTTCACACTTCACAAAAATTGTTACACTGTTATTAACAAAACTCATTTCTTTAGGAGTTATGGGAATGTACCAGTAATAATCTTCCTTTTACAGAAATGTTGATAAATTTGTCTGTTAAGTTTATTATTTTGGATTTCGAACCTATGTATAATATTAGGCGTATGAAAAAAGCAATTAAATTTACCAATAAAACTACTGACAAGCTGTATTATATGTTTTCTCCTTACACAAAACATTTATTTTATTATAATGGATTTATAATGTACATAGGGTACAAAACTACAGTAACTGTATAGACTAACTAAACTGTAAGTTAAACTGTACAGTTAACTATGAGGGTTATGTTACCTATGCACGACGTGAATTGGTCGCCGACAAACAGCGCTCCACGGAGTTAAGTTTGGTTTGTTATTGATATGTGTATACTATCGATAACCTACCCAACTTAACTTCGTACAGTCCTGTTTGTTGGCGACCAATTCATCGGGACTATAATCGTAATCCCGACTAGCTAAGAAGTCGAGATTCTGGACGGAGGAAAATCACCCAAACTGGTATCATTAGCAGGAATGACAACACCACCGGTATCACTTTGAACTTTGCATATTACCGTATCCGTGACGTGTATTCCCTCCTCAACGGGCTTTAATATTACTTTTTTCGCATACTAAGAACCCAAACAGTTAGTAATAGAAGTATGGAGGATATTTAATTATTTATCAACGGAATCACCATTTAAATTGGGCTTTTACATGACAGATATCAGTAGTTCAGCAAAATATAGTAGTAGTCATGTTATAACAATATAACAATGGTAGGCTCCAAGCATCCTCACAAAACGGTTCTGTATCCTGTCCAAAATTTGGTGATGTCCCTGCTGATAAGAGAGAACCATATTCAACTACAGGGAGCACCAAAGATTTGTACTAAACGATAAGTGACTCAGGTGAGGTAAATTCTTTACCGATCTAAATATGAAACCCAAGAGAGAACTTGGCTTTAAAGTTATGCAATCAAGGTATGCTCGAGGCCTCAAGGAGGATATTGGAGTTGAGTCAGTTATTGTAAATAATTTTCAAAACTACTTATAACATATGATGGATTAAATGCATAATTTTCTGCAGGATACCCTGAAAACTATTTCTATGTAAATCTTGATTTTTACTTTAGCTATCAATGAACATTTCTAATTTTATAATTATACGCCTTTTTATGTTTTCTAGTATATCTCAAAATATTACACTTTATAATAAACATTATTATCTTTAAACATAATAATACTAACACCTATCTAAACAGAAATAGAGAATAGAAGTAGCCTAAAATATTTTAGAATTAAATGCATTTAAGGATAGGAAATTGGTCTTTTTTATCTTTTTTATATTATTTTTTTCTTAGTAATATGAATCCAGGATACAAATCTTGCAACCACATTGACATTACATAGAAAGAGGAATAACAGGTAGTGCAAACCAAAGTGACAACAACAAGAAGTATTGCCCTGGTGTTCGCACTCCGTCTGCATCCGTAATGTCTTTGAGAGGTTTGGATTTGAAACTTGAGATCCTGATACTGGATACGCTTACTCCTTATTCACAACTGAAAGTTAAATTTTAATGGATCATTTTAAACCTAGTGAATTGTAATATTTCAGGTTATAAAACAATATTCAAGTGTATATGAATAAAGTTAATGTGTGTGAGATTTGTCTACTTAAATTCCCTCGTGATACTTAAGGTCTTGCCGAATTTCAAGTTCATAAAGAGTGAATATAGCCAAAATTCAAGCTGTATTACGTCACTCTTGTTGTTTAATGTTAATTTCGATTCAAATTATAATTTATATTTTATACCACGTATGAATTCACTGTTTGTATATTTGGATATTACACGTACGATATCATGCTGTCTACCTATAAATTTAACTAAAAAGATGATACATAACTCAGTCTGCAGTTCAATGGTTCATAATTTAAAAAATATTTTCAACACCCTTCTCCATGGTGAAAACCTGTCTACATCAGCTGTATGTGTATATTGCAAGTATGATATCATACCGTCTATCTATAAATTTAACTAAAAAGATAATACATAACTCAGATAAAATATAAGTATATATAAGTACCTGATTACCAGGCTTTGCTCGGATAGAATAAAACATGTACTATCCAAGTTAATTATTAAAATTAAAATATATTTATTACTCAATGAAAACATTTATATGGTTTTAACTAAAGCCAATTTAAAACACCTTAATTAATATAACATAAACCCTTTTTACTAACTTGCATAAACACTGAACAAAATGCGGTGTCCCTGGATGGGAATCGATCCAACAACCTTCGGCACGTGAATCCTCCGCGCAAGCACTGAGCTGCGGCGTCTGCCAAGATTGAGACGTCGTTTAAGGTCTGTTAGCCAACCTCAATTTTTCCAGCTGTTCGTATACTGTTTATTTAATTATCCATACTGTTATTGTTACGGTTGTTATGGTGATGAACCGATTTTGTTATTTGTCCTCAACCGAAACGGAATGAGGATTGAAAAGCAAAAGAGAAATTTAATTTACACCAATTAATTGCGTTGTTACAGTGGCTTCAAGCAACACAATTAATATGTGTTCTATACACGAAATATTTTTGAAATATTTTTCTCTGATTTTATTTCGCACTGTTATTTTAACCTTTAGTTTTCACAAATTGTTTAGTAATTTGATAATTTTTCATTTTCCTGATAGTTTGTTCTTGGTGGAATAGTGTTATTTACATCTTATTTTAATAACCGTTAGCTATGTAACGCGTTATATGGGTTATGTTAATTATATTTGTTGAGTAGCTACACCAACATATATTCTTATTGGATTCGTTTGAAAACGGCGTTGGCCGAAACATAATACGAAAAAAATAATAAAACATTGACAGAGGTATACATTATCTTTTTAGATTAATTACAGTTCGGCTCTAGTAAGATGAATTTCAATTATACTCCCTTCAAGACAAACATATCAGCATGAAGGGCCTCAGGTCATTATTAGTAACAAGTTTAATGATACTAAGTTTTCTAGAAACTACGATCATTCAGCGTAAGATAGGTTTATACATGAACATTATTACCAACGGTTTATTTAAATTTGAATAAACTTATTAACAAGAAAATTCTTTAAGGTTAAAATTAAATTTTCCCAATATAAAAAAATATTAGTTCGGACCAAAATACATAAATAGATGTAAAATATTTGGAAAGGTCTCAGAGAGAAGATCGTAAACGGTGCCTTGCTTAGTGCTCGTGAACAATGCAGAAAACAAAAAAGGTTGATTTAGCAAACTATGTACAACAGTACAAAATTTACGGATTTTTTATCAACCCAAAATATAAATTATTTTTTCTTCAGTTATGAAACGCTATGGAATGTGTATATTTCGATTTAAAATAAACGGTATATATGTTATACATCTAATATATTTATATTTACATTCAAATACTGCACACCCCTGGTGGTTGTTTTAAGGGGAATACAACATTAAAAGGAGAGTGATTGTTTTATAAGATTAGTAGCTTTGTTGTGTTTTATTAGCTTGTTTTAACGATTGTAGCTTGTGCCTGTTTTTTGTTAGCTTTTGTAGCATTACACAAACGACACCGCTCTCCCACACACAAACACCCACGCGCGCGCGCACACACACACACAAACCCATTCAAACACACACACTCACACATTGTGAGCAACTATTAGATAAGTAAGAATTTTTCTTGAAATAGTTAATATAATCATAACGTTAATGCTGTTTCATAGCCAAAATAAAGTATTGTTATTAAGAAAATACCTATTTAGAAGTCAAATACATTCGTCACAATTGGTAAAGAATGTTGAAC
This sequence comes from Nephotettix cincticeps, assembly GCA_023375725.1. NCBI lineage: Eukaryota > Metazoa > Arthropoda > Insecta > Hemiptera > Cicadellidae > Nephotettix > Nephotettix cincticeps. Next base: position 113,473,001 of record CM041786.1, on the reverse strand, counting down.
GATTTAAATAATTATATGTTAATTGAAACAAGTATTAAGTTATTAATTTTTTAGTCCCACGTATGAATTCACTGTTGGTATATGTGGATATTGCACCCCAGGGCCACAACATATAAAAGTTGAGCTATCGCCTGGACCCCAGATTGTTCTAGATTATTAATGGCAGTCGGGATGGAATGACCACTACTCTTGGGAAATTGAGGTCTTCTGCAAAAAAGGAACTATGAAAATGTAAACATTAGATTCATGATAACTTTATACTAACAGTGCTACAGTGCTTATGATGTATGTTGATAGTTTTATACAACAAAATAATAACTAGTTAAGACAATTTTTCTACATGTTATACCATGCTTTTTTCAATTTAGTATAAAATGAACAAAATTACAGTGATATTTTTTAGTAAATAATGAAAATATCTTTCTAAAACTTATAACACTCAACATAATTAACATAAGGACTATTTTTTATGTGAAGCATATTTATAAATTTCACCCGTTTAATTTTGCATTGGGTACTTTATTTCGAAGTCACATTGCTAGATCTTAATTTAAAATAAACATTTTACGTGAACGTAAAATCATTTGCTTATATGTAGGAATTAACGGTATCAGTGGACTGACACATACTTTCTCCCTTAAATAAATTTATAAACATCAATCTGTTATAAAAATATCATATTCTTTAAAATTTATCTATCATTCGATAATTTATTTATTTTTTTATAATAATCATCCAATTTCTGAAAATAACAAGAGAAACGAAGTCAAAATAACTGTTAAAATTTACAGGGGAGCCTCCCCCTCCGGTAGGACCAAGCTATTTTGAGTTGGTTTTGTTGGGTGATGTGACCTGCATACCAACAAGATTCATGGAAAACAGTTGAGAAATAAGAGAAATAACTTTTCATTAACCATGGAAAAGTTTAACTTTTCCTTAGAACCGTTAGTCGTAAACAAATAATTCAAAATACTAACATGTTTAGTTTTTAAGCTGGTTTCAATGGTGGTAGCCAAAATATTCTGTATATTATATCCATATAATAATAGATATATATCCACCAACAACTCAAATTCAAAGGTTCTGACAAAAACAATACTTTCTCCTAATACTATTGTATCGGGGGAAAGTAAGATAACAATTAATTATCAGTTACATGAAATAAAACTTAAATTCATAATATAGTATAGTATATTAAATATTTTAATGGTATATGGTATAAAAATTGTTCATGGTATATGCACTTTATATACATTCAGTGTTTTTAATCATATTTTCCAGATTCATATTCAAGTGGAATATAATCATAAAATGTTGTTGGGAACATTTTTACAATTTTACAATTCAATTTATTTCGCAAGCGCAAAGTAGTACACTGCAGTACTATTTTTTTTACCTCTTTAGCTCTGATGGCTATTTGAGAGGCATCTCAATTTTTTTCTTAATTTTTAAACAGTAACATTATCTTAATTTACTGATAAAAGTTATAATTACTTGCGATGGGAATACATATTTGATAAAAAAATTCATTACGAAAATACATTAGCAAACTTAACAACAACGGTAACAACATAAAGATCATAACAATTATAATTGCGATACTCTAGAGTAAGAAAATGAATAAGTTTGATTTCATCCTAAACTAGTTCAACATGCATATATGTAATATATATAGAATAAACATTGTTTCATGTTCACTATATTCCTCTGTGTAGGACTAGAACAAGTATTATCATTTCATATTTCATAATTCATATTTCAATTATTTCATAATAATAGTATTAGTAATAGCCCCAAATGCTGGCTCCAATGCTGGAATAGTTTTCCATCCTTTGCAGGTGATTTTAAAAGATCCTGCTTTCATAGTAGAAAAGCTATACCAACACAAACAATTAGTAAGGAAATGCCAAAATGAAAATTGTCTGTAACTACATTTATGCTATGCAATTATATTATCGTTGCACGGTTCCCAGTTAAATGTTGTTGGCCGGCGGCGTACAAAGCATGGAGAATTATAAAGCTCCGTTTGGAATAATTAGCTTGGCTAAACATTACCCTCATATGGTACCATATTTAACTGTGTAATTAAATTACTAAACCAATTATTATTATTTTTTTACTGAACATAATTATAACTATGAATAATTTAATGTTGAATAACTACATTAGTTCCGATATACAACTTATGTTTTAACAAGATTTGTTGTTTCCGTTAAACACAATTATAATACATTCACCTTTCGAGGAGTTTGAAGATAATAATACAATACTAATTTCCATCCGACTGTTATTATCTTACAAATAACACATAAAAGTTTATCCATTAAAATGCAAATTGCTAATTTTTGTAATTTTTCTCTTTTTGAAGATTACTGCTTTAAATTCCTCTAATTGGCGTTATTATCTAGATTCAAATATTTGCAGAGACTAACTTACTGATTATTAGTTAGTAGTTAATTAAAAATACATTGGTCAACTTGTCAGTAGAGGATGTTTTCTAATTACGTATTCGCCGCCGTCGTTCCTCCCCAGTCTCGGGCTTGGTAATTGGAAAAGTTTAACTAGCGTGATCTAACCAGCGTGGTCAGGTGAGCGAAAACTAACTAATTAGCTTAGCTGTACACTCCTTGGGAGGTTGTGCATCTAGGTACCTATCTAAAAGGAATCTTGTGAGGTCGTCACATCTGAAGATGTACTCGTATGAGAATGTTAATGTAAGGAAAATCTGAATAATATACGGTTGTCATAAATCATTGTAACGTTTGACAAAGAGAGGCGTGGCTGCGAGCTGCGGGTCGGGTATACGGGTCACGGTGATACTCGTACGTGTCAATATAATTGTTCTAGAACATTAAAAAGATTCTAGTTAAACCCCTAAAATATTTAGATTTGTAAACTTAAGTTTAAATTAACAGTGTATTGTATTTCTTAACTAATCCCGCTGAAAAATTAGAAATTATCTAGCATACGCTTTTGAAATTTAAGTAAGTATTACAATTAATTAATTGTAGCAACTTTTTAACTCAAGGAACTTTTTTAATCACTAATATTTAAAATATATTCATGGAAAAAAGTAATTTATATGCAAAGCAGATGAAGGTTTAACTTTTTAAGTGGACTGAAAATACAGTTGTGTGTCCTAAAATGTTGGGAGGCCTTGTAAAATTGGTAACGTTACAGTATATATAGTTATCATCTATTTGAAATTGATAATTTTATTTTATGACGTGTTTAATTATATACATATTTTTATAATTTATAACTATTATTTTTCTTTAACATTTGAGGTTCATTAACATTTGACGGGTATACCTCGCATCGTCACTTATTTTGATTAAACCTAAATTTTTTACTTCTTAAATTGTATCATATTATTTCAGCAACATCCGTAATTTTCCTATTGATTGTTCTTTTAGTGAGAGGGCTATAATATGATAGGAAATGAACCTTTTTTCATATTGTTTTTGGGAAATAGACTGAAGCCCTCGGGGATTCCAAATTCTATGATATTATTATTGAATATCGTTTCCCCAGGCTCTGAGGTGTGGAGAGAACCGTCGAACGTGATCTCGGTGCTCTTGTTGTGGGACGTATTCTCCTTGGTACAGTACTAGTTATGAAGTATAACGGTACGTTTTCATGAAACGTTTCACATGATTAGTACATCATTTTAACGTTCACGATTATTTTCCTTATATATGTATAAAACATATATCTCACAAAACATTCAAGCGATTTCAATTCAATATTATAACCTGAAATATATTTCACCTCAGACGAATGTATTCAACAGTGTGGAAAATACAAAGTTATTCGACTGTAAACTCATCCTCAATTAGAAACTCCTCCCAATAGTTCATCGTAAAGTGTAGTGAGTTTTACCAATCTTGCTTCATCTTGCCTGTATCTTCCTCCCTTCAAACATTCATCTTATTTATTCCAACGCTTTTCTAAAGTTTTTTACGTTAAATATAATCTATAAATAAGAATGAAACTTTTGTTATATAAAAAGGATAAAAAATTATGACGATTTTACTTATTTTCGTAATAAGTATTCGTATTCATATATTTAGGTATGAAAATGAGTTGTTTTCAACTATATTACATTTCTATTTACATCATCGTTAACGTTTACATAGATGAATACATTGCAATACACTCTGACAAAATGCTGATACAGAACAATTGAAGATTAATGGTCACATTTTAGACTATTATGCGTAGATCTACTACTTAAATATGAAGTTTTACTTGGAAATATCATATGAAAAACGTCAAAACGAGGAACATACGTAAATTTTTAAACGATGCTTACTATTTGTAAGTAGCTTGTTGTTAGTGAGTGTTGTGCTGAATGAAAATACTCGACATCGGACCGCAGTGATATAAATCAAAACAACGGCTTATTGGTGCTGTTATATTGGTTTACTGCGGAGCGGTCCATCACTGGACTAATAGAGTGGACATGCGAGAGAGTCACCTAGCCAAAAATATTTACATACATAAAAAATAGATAAAAAGAAAATAATAAGTATAATATATATTTTTAAACTTAAATGTTAAAAGCTTCATTTGATGCATTTTCTTGACAGGGTGATAGCTATTTGGGGACACTGAAACTGAGAGATTTTTTCTAGTTTGGATTACTTTGTTCATAATCAAAATTGTTACCAGTAATATGATGAATAACTCTTAATTCTGCCTGTTAGTGATAAATAGTTTATTTAAATAAAATAGAAAATCATAATCTCCTTTGAGTTTATCACGTTTAAATCTATTTAACACCTAAATAATATTGTAGATTCTGAAGTAACAATTAGTGTAGTTAGTGTATCCGTATGGGTTTCCCTCTAATTATATTCATTGAGTGAATTGGAACCACATTTAGCTATTACGAATCACTTACACTTTAATCAATACCACATCCATATGAATCATTGCTTATTTTCTATTGTTCTACTGTTTATTTTGTGAAGTAAAACTTACGATTCATTTTAGCATAAATTATTGTTTCAAACGACAGTATGAAGATATGGTGAAGTGTGTTAAGCAAAATAACTTAATAATAGTGTTTTGAGTGGATTGAAATGAGGCGATCAAAAGTTTGTAATCTCGCCAGCTAGACCTGTCTGGAGAGTTCCCACAATTTGTCACTTTGCCGCGTTATCACTTCTGACAGTTGGAGAACATAATTTGTCAAATATCATTAAATTACGTTCAGGGCTGTTTACTTGGGTTAGCATACTGCTTGGACTTGATTTAAGGAATTGAATTAACTTCTATAGAAATCCAAATTTAAATTAATATGTTATTAACAAAATAAAGTGCAATGTATATCATGTCCTCAAATTTTCAAACGATTACAGGTCGCATTTAATACTCCTGGCATTAAACCGATGTGCTATTAATAAGATGTTGTAGTTTATACAATATTTTCACAAAGTATCTTTTATTATTACATATTATTATACCTTTTATTATTACTATAAATGCAAAAGACAACATAAATATATATCTAAAATGCATTAGAAGAAAATAACTACACATCAAATTCCAGAGATTATCTTAAAGCGTTTGCTAAACAACTTAGCAGTTTCAGCCCCTAAATTACTGTTGAAAAGTAAAGATAGAAGAATGGCTCATAAGAACAAAGAAAATTCAGAAATCATGGCAGAATCGTTTAACAACCTCTTTGATTGTCACACGCCTAACAAACTTCTAACAATAGACACAACCCCTCCAATAAAAACAAAGCCAAAAAACATTGACCCACCTACAATAAAAGAAATAAACATAACATACCACTTAAATGAGAAACCTTAATGATAAAATAGATATAGATAAATTAGCGCATGCACGACACTTTACCAGAAACACATATAACAAAAATGTCGGTCCATAGCTTGCAAACTAAAACATTACAAAACATGCACACAGCCATAAATAGCTAATGCTAGCAAAACTATATGCAAAACTACTAACAGGGTACTAATAGATAGATTAAGTTTAAATGAGAATAGTCAGAACATATATAAATAAAAGATATGAGAAGGATAGAGTTTAAAGAATAGCTTCAAATGAAACAGTTTATAAGAACATAGAGCCGGTAACAGGTACAATAAAAAAGAAATGGATTTTGTTTCTAGAACTTTTAAAAAGAACACCAAAGATTACAATAAGTATAAAAATAATGGAGAAGTTATTGAATAGTAAGAACAGAATTAGATAGATCATAAAAATCAAAGAGGACTTGAAGACCTTACAGATAACAATGGATGATTTAAAATAAGAGAGATGTCTTAAAAACATTTCATGACAAAAGGTCAAAATTAGCCTTGAAAACCAACAAACAGAGATTAGGATTGGTGGTTTGAGATGTAGGGAGAAAAGCAAAATTAAAATGAATGAAGAAATATTTGGCTAACAAGGAACATCAATCATAAAAGTGATTAAAGTGGTCTAATGTTGGCCATAAAAGCATAATAATAATAATAATAAAATATATTTTATGTTTTATTACATGTTTGGATAACCATAAACAATTTGATAATCATAAACAACCCCATAAATTAATGTGTATTATGTACTATGTACGAAATAAAAGACAATATTTTACAGTACTTTCTTTTTACTACATGGTTACAAATACACACACATCTATTTCACCAGAATGTGTTTAAAAAATAAATGCATAAAACAAATTCTATTTAAACTTGGTTGCTGTAATAGTTCAATATTTTACCAATATTAGAAAGAGAACCGAAACTAATTTAACACTATACTATATATATATATATATATATATATATGTGTGTGTGTGTGTGTGTGTGTGTGTGTGCGTGTGTGTGTATGTTGAGCATCAGTAAAGTTTATAGAACATATTCGTTGTTAAATATCGAAATTTGAAGTTTATATATTAGCTAGTGTTACCCGTCCCGCCTATACAAAACAGATTTATTGGGTTTACATTCACTGGCAAATATAAAACATAGTATAATTTATTATTACACTACTGAATTTGTGGCCTATCCAGGTTTTTTAACCAAAAATTTGTAAGAAATTAGTGTATTCATATGGACTTAAAACATATGAAAAATTGAGACAGACTATTAATCATCTTACACCAAAGTACTTTTGATAATTTTACAGCACGGTAAATACACACTCTCGCACGTATACGAACACACACACAAAATCAAATATTTGACATAATAACAGCTGATTATTATAATAAACATTATCATAATATCTATAAAATTAAAAATAAAATAAAAAAAATTGGCCAACAAATATACATTTCATTTTTAACCATAAAATATAATCCCAAAAATCTGAACTGAGAAAAATTTTATTTTTACAGTAATTAGATACCATTAAGTACTATTTTATGCTTGCTTCTTTGGCTTGCTCAATGGTTAAAATAAGAACAGCTGCTGCTTCTTATAACTTAAGACAACATATGCTGGAATCCGAAACAAAATTATTTCCCCATACAATAGGGTAGTGATTTGCGTCACTAAAACTATTAGACTTTTCTATTTTAGGCCTAAAGAACCAGTATACCAGATTTCAGCCACCTATGTAATGGGAAGTGGGAGAATTATTGATGAGTGAGTGAGTGAGGGCTTTGACGTTTGTATATACATGATTTCAGACAAAAATATAGAAATATAGACATTAAAAAATATTGTGCTGTAAAATGACAATGACGTGATCAGAGTGGTGACGACGACTATGTTTACATGAACGGAGGATGGGGGATGGGGTGGTGAGAATAGAGGAAGCCCAGCATCCCTAGGGACCAGGCTCCAACAGCATCAGCGTCATGACATATTCACCACGTCGGGATTGCTGTTATATCCGGGTATCAACAGAGTATACCATTTCATAACACTATTATGTTACATTAATGCCAGCTTATAACGCTATTGTTACAACCAAATCAGCTATGTTAGAAGTAACGATTTATTTGTCAAAGGTATGAGATATAATAAAATGGCTTGGACTCGGTTCTGGATTATTTTTGTATCTGAGTAATATTTTAGTGTCCTACTAGCATAGTGGTAAACAGGTTTTTTTATTTCGGTACAACTCGGTGCAGGATATCATATTGTCGGAGGCCAGTTTGGGTTTGGACAGCATTCTCCAAAAACGTTTTAAAGATAGCTTTATTGCGAAAATATAATTGGAATATCAATTATAATCATATTGATCCTAATTCATTCACACAACACCTACTAAAAAGATTCAATCAACTTTCTGAACATTCTAGTCAGCAAATTTTTAATTCCAAGTGGTGATAGCAGAAGATAAACATTGATGTTAAGATATCACTTACCATAGATTAAGTCATATACACTTTAATAAAATAATATTGATTACAACAGATTATTTTTGAATTTTAACAGGATGATATGTATCTTATGAGTTTTATAAGATCAAAAATATAATTTTAGGGTCTTATGAGAAGCTGTAAATGCATTCGTTTCAATATTATACTAGGTCCTGTCTAAAACCAACGAATAATTGAATAATAACAGGGTATAAAGTGGCTATTTATCAAGATTTGTAACACAAAGAACGGCTAGGTTACCAATGGATTAGTCGATGTGCCACGGGAGGTAATGCCAAACATTCAGCTCACTAGCACATTAACAATTCATGCGTTTCCCTACATTATCCGGCTCGATAAGTAGACCTACTAGCTGCTTTTGAACAGAGCTTTAGATTCCCCGTGTTTAAATTGGTCCAAAATGCTATGCTACGGTATGTAATATGTTTCAATAGGTTATTGAACATCAGCAAGCAAGAATGTTCTGATTTCTAGCTATAACGCTAAAATCTGTTTAACATTTTGAAAACAGGAGAACACGTGTGTTGTTACTCTGATAGGCTAACAAATTAAAAGTTAACAAATTAAAAATAATAGGTAATTAACTAAATTTGAATATGAAATTATCTGTTCAAAAATAATCATTTTGTAATGAGGTTTTGATGTTTATAAAGTAATAAATTGACCTTTAAACCTAGTTTAACTAGATAAAGCATCAAACAAGAAAATTAGTTGACAGAAACTGCTGTAAGTATACATAGACTACCAAATGAAGCGGAATAATTGGCGGGTGTCGGCCCTTGTATTAAACATTACCGTATTTTCCTACGTCCTTTTTCATCGTAATAGGCTCCAATACCGATCTCGTTGAAATACAGTATTTGTTTATTGCGGGTGGCGTAATTACCTGGAACATTCAAATTTAATTTAATAAATGTTTTTGTTAAAAAGAATTAATTGTATTGCAAACTATTTTTACAGTATTTTAAAGTTAAAGTGGTCTACTGTACCCATAAAGTTTGATACATTTAATAAGAAACTAACGTTTTAATAACTCCGTCGTTTATTTAAAACTAACGTGATTAAGGGCTGAAATTACTAAAAATATTTTATTATTTTCTTTATTAAAATAGTATTAAAAAACTCTTTAATCATATAATAGATTCTTCTATAAATCTCCAATTGTTTAATTATATTCATACATGAATGTTTATTAAACATAAGGATATAGGCCTTTTAAAAAATATTCTGTTTGATTAGGAACAGAAAGTTTAATTATATTTTACTATTAATATCCATTGCTTAGTCATTCCAATAAATTAATTATAGCTGAATTAAAATTGTGTTATGAAAATTGTAGTACATCATTCATGCACAGAATTAACATTTTTACACCAATAAAAACGTGGTGAAGGAAATAGTTTATAAATTTTCCAATAAACGATCCTTTCCGGATTCAAAGCAAAAAATATGGCGTCAATTTAGCGCAGCCCAAATCTGCTTAAAGCTTGTAAGCCTCTTTATTGGTAGGATAATGAATGCCTCGGGAGTTTTTGCTTTAATGAAATTACCCGTGGTATTATCTAGGGCGTGGATTAAACATATTAACTCATGATATTAGGGATAAGAGGCTGTAAGTTTAATACGATCCTAGCTTGATATTGTTTATTTACCACAACTTCCTAGTATTCAGCAGTTTTATTCAAATTTACGTCATTGGTGACCTTTTAACCCTTAACCATAACTCCCACTGAATAAAGAGTTCGGAAAAGTTGTTTCTTATTATAGAAACAATACTATACCATCATAAAAACCGATTCTGTCCAACCCATGTATACTACAACAACTCATTGATTAAAAATACATTTATGTGCACAAATATTAGTGTGATAACCCTCTCAAGGCTATATATTTACTGGTAGTGCTGTCACCATTTTCCTAAAGAATATAATAAACTCTGTGTTTCATAATATAGATTTGAAGTAGTTTTATATCGTGGTCCATTTTACACTTATCCGGAAAAAAATTATTGTTTTTACTTTCCTGTGATAATTAGGTTAGTTCATGGATATGTCGATTCATTGGTCACTTTCGATTCATATTTTAGTCTAACGAATTGACAGAACCCCCCCTCCCAAAGCTAATACATATCCATGACAAAAAATTATTAAGACAATCTGTCACTAGTCACCGGAAACATTCGAGAAATTGCATAAATAAGACCGAATTTTACTGTACATTGTGTTTAAAAATAAAATTGGGTACACTCGCATGTGTAATAATATTACTTTCAACAAATTATACTCTGACACTGACGTTGAATTACATCGTTTATGTAAACTGGACAGTTTCATAAACCGACAGACATTGTCAAAAGCCTGAATTAATGGGCTTCCCATTCGAACCAGTATTTATGGCCATTTCAGGTAAAACCCCTCCCTTAAATCAATGGGAAGATTTGTGTGGCAACTAAATCACTGCAACGCCAAGTACTTTTGGTAAGACTGAGAAAGCATGCACACTATGGTCATGTATTTAAAAGCTGACTTAACAATTACTTTTTCACCTACAACTACAGAATATTTTCTTCAAATTTAACAGTTAATCCCTTGCATATTTATCAATTACTTTTTGAGCGCGTCCATATATCCAGTTTATATATGGATATATATATATATATATCCTATATATATATATATCCTATATATATATATATATATATATACATATATAAGACAATTTAACATGGGAACTTTGAACACTAACACATTACTAAAATTAGGTAAACTGAAACAGTTAACAAATGTTATGAACAAATTCGATATAAAAGTATTAGCTGTACAGGAAACACGATTCTTAGACGAAAAACACTTTGACTCAGAAAATATTAGAATATAGAAAGGTAAACCAGCCATAACTATTCCAGGACGTAACCTTAAACTTTTTGGTACAGGGTTTGTAGTACACAAATCTGTATTAGACGCGGTGGTAGATTTCATCTCAAACTCAGAGAAAATATCAAAACTTACATTAAGATCAGGGAACAAAGCCTACACACTGATTAATGCACATGCGCCAACAAATAATTACAATAAGAAAAACCCAAAAATAGTAGACGATTTCTGGGATGATCTTGAAGAAACTACCAACATAATTCCTCAAAAACGTGTAAAAGGTCTACTAGGGGACTTCATTGCCCAACTAGACAAGGAAATAAAGTTCAGAGACACAACAGGAAAACCCCACAAGAGAACAAACAAGAATGGATAAACCCTTATAAACTTTTGTAGGAACTTTGACCTAAAAATAATGTCAACACAGTTTATGAAACCAAACAAAAAACTATGGACTTGGAAATCCCCAAATAATGCTTTAGGTGAATTTCAAATAGACCACGTAGCAATATCCAAGAAAAATACCAGCGAAATAATGAACGTGAGAACAAGGAAAGGAATTTTTAATCAGATCATTACCTCCTCCAAATTAAAGCTAGATTTATACCCAATAGACAAAATAAAAGAGCCAACAGATTATTCAGAATTGACCCAGAATATTTACAGTTAAATAAGAACAAAATAATAGAAGAAATTAAGAAGATTGAGAGTGACGACTGGACGGAACTGTCAGGGAAGATACGTGAAATGATGAAATTGGGGCAACCCCCGAGAAAAAGAAAGCACAGATGGTGGAACAGGTGATGAAGCTATAGAAGCCAGAATAAAATTTTGGAAAAACTTTAACAGTCGCAAAAGACCTGGAAAATGGGAAGAACTCAAAAGGATACAGAAAATAACATCAAAAATAATAAGGAAAGAAAAAAAGAATATATGAAAATAACAGGTTGATGGAGATAGAAGAGGATTTTACTAAAAGCAACACACGCAACTTCTACAAAACATTTAGGGAAAATATTACAGAATATCAACCCCAAAGTCTATGCTTCAAAAGACAAGATGGAACATTGGAGACTAATCCTAAAAAGAATTGTGAAATACTAGCTAAATATTTTGAAAATCTTCTCAATTGCAAAATGCCAATAGAAAAGCAACAGTTTGTAGAGCCCACGCCCAATCCGGACTCAATACCACCAACAAAGGAAGAAATTGTGAACATAATAAAATCATTGAAAAATAACAGAGCACCTGGAGAACATTTGATTTCTTAATCAACAGCTGTTTGGTTTACTTTCCAGTAGCAATATGCTTTACTATCCAATGCCATCTGAATCATTCATTAATTTAAAACTATTTAGTAAATATGTGCTGTACAAAATGAACAGCTTTATTCACCACGTAAATAGTTTACGGTTTTTGGGATTACGGGGGGGGGGTGTATTTATGTATTTTTTCTGTTCATACATATTACATTTATTATAATAATCAGCTGTATTATAATAAAAGCCATATTACAGTTAGGTTTTGCTTGGGTTTAGATTGGATTAGAAAATTGTAGATCAATCCATTCCGATTTATTTGTTTTGTGAGAATGTTAAAATATATGTCTTATCGTTTTAGTACTGTTAGTACTTGGTGACCGAGCTTTGCTCGGATAGAATAAGACATTTATTTTACAAGTTAATTAGCAAAATTAAAACAAATTTACTGCTCAATGAAAAAATTTATGTGGTTTAAATAAAACCGTTTTCATACCCCTTAATTAATATGACATAAATACTGAACAAAAATATAGTCCTCGGGTAGGGATCGATCACGCGACCTTGCATACGTGAGATCTGAGCGCTACTGAGCTACGGCGTCGGACCAGTTCACGTCGTCGTTTAAGAGTTTTTGGCCAACCTCAATTGTTTTAGCTACTCTTATACTGAATTTAAATGTCCATACAGTTTGTTATTATTAACCTGTGATCAACTGATTTTGCTAGAAAAAGAATGAGGATTGAAAAGCAAAAGAGAAATTTAATTTACACCAGTTAATTGGTTTGTTACAGTGGCTTCAAGCAACAGAATGAGTACGTTTTCTTTCAAAACACAAAAGATTTTGGAGATAATTTTCTCTGCTTTTATTTCGCACAGTTATTTTACCCTTAAGTTTTTACAAATTGTTTAGTTATTTGATAATTTTTCATTTATTACATACATAAAATAAATATTAATGCAAAACCTCTATTCACATATTGTTTGCCACCATCTTCAATCAACAACTGTCAAACGGTTATAAACAGCTGTTTTGGTTTGTATTGCTTACATTTGATTCTCCATAAGCGTAATGTTAAATTTTTAGATTTTAAACTTAATATTACAAGAAAACAATAATTTTCCTGGACATTAGACCTATCTAGAACTTATTTTCTACTCAGGAATTAGGTATTTCCAAAATTTAAAGAAAATCCTTAGTGCCGTTTTCGAGATCCGTGTGCAAATATATATATACACACAAACCTTGCTCGTATTATAGTATTGGATTAACTAGCCCGCGGCCCAGAATATCTAATCTTTCACAACGAAGCCGTAAAGCTATTCGATTTCAGAACATGACCAATTTAAAAGTTAACATGTATTTACTGTAGGGCGTTACGAAGTTCACCGGGTCAACTAGTAATCAATAAAAAGTAAAATATTTAATCAAACGGATATATCCACTCTCAACTTAAATTCGAAAATTTTGACGAAAACAATACTTTCTCCATTAAACTATGTATAAAGGGAGAAAGTAAAAAATACATAGGGTGATAGGTGAACGCTAAGCTATTGAGTAATCTTTTTGGAGAAAAGTAAATGTTTGCACAAAAACATTATGAATGAGTGTGTGAGTAAAACCAATGTTGAGAGTGGATATATCCGTTTTGGGGTCCCCTGAATCCAAAAAACTGGGGTTCGACGTGATGTCTGTCCGTGTGAGTGTCTGGATATGTACAGAGCCACAGCCTACCCCGTTGGTCCGATTTAAATTAAATTAGGCATATTTGTATGTATTCACTATATCTTCAGGTTTTTTTCATTTTTTTGAATTTTTGATTTTTAAGAGTAGTTTACTCCTTAAACCCCTAAAAAACGTGAAAATTCCAAATTTCTCAAAAACGGCTTTAACGATTTTGATTACAGTTTGATAGTTTATAGTTTAGCACAGAGTACTGAACAATTTGACACCACTCGCATGTCTGTAAAAATGATGGTTCAAAAGTTTTGTGCTTTTAAATGTAAAAAAAATCAAATTTTCAGTGAAAACAATAAAAGTAAAGTATAACTTGACTGGCACCATTGAAACCAGTTTAAAAACTTAACAAATTAGTATTTTGAATTATTAATCTACGACTAACGGTTTCAGCGAAAAGTTAAATTTACTGTCCATGATAAACGCAGTACGTTGTCTGAAAGCGCACAATGTTATTCTAATGGAGAATATTAAAAAATCAATTTCTTCCTTATTTTCCAACTGTTTTCATGAAACTTGGTAAGAAGCGTAAAGTCAAATCACCCAATAAAACCAACTCAAAAAAGCTTGATATTACCGGTGGGGGGGGCTCCCCCCCATTCAATTCGAACAATAAATTTAACTTTGTCTCTATTGTTCTTATTTTCAGAGGGGGGATGATTTTTTCGAAACAATACATTACTAAATTATATTTAGATAAACTTTGAAGAACATGATAGTTATATTACAGATTGTCTTTTTTAAATTTACTTATTGGAGAAAGTATGTCTCAGTCCACTGATACTTATCATTTTTTAAGAAGACATGTCCTGAAATAACCTAAAGACTAATGTACACTTATAATGGGAACATTTTGTACCCAAAACTAGTCATGTTCAAAAGACTATTGTATTGAAGACGGCAGGTATTGTAACCTTGTAATCTATATGTATTTAGTATTTACATAAACCTTTAAAAAAATCACAAACGGGGGGGTTTGGACCGTTCCCCATCAAAACGTTAAAAATGCCACTGGCGTAGAAATACACAAAATAAAATAAAAAATAAAATAAAAATAATATGTAACGTTTATTTGACCTAAATAATACCACAGTCGACTATGCCACTGGTCATAGAATTTTATTAACGAACACTGAGTTCCTACCTTAATTCCAAACATCCACTGAAATGAAACAAACCAGCTTATGTGATTAGTAGATTCGTCATGGTGAAGCTCTCTGTAATCAGTACTACAAGTACCTTAGTATTTTTGGCAAAAGGGTTTACTTCTGTATCAGTTAAATTGTGGATTTATAATTTTAAAAATAATATATTATTAATAAGCTTAAATATTTTACTTTTTATTGATTATTAGTTGACCCGGCGAACGCCCTGATTACCAGCAGGTTGAAAGAAAATTATTCAAATTAGCTCACTTTAGCAAAGCATTTGTTTATTCTATTGTGTTCTTTTACTTTATTTCATTATGATTATTATTAATATTGAATAGCTATGTTGGTTAGCTAGTGGAATTAGTTTATTTTTGTAGATTGTAAGTATTCTTATATAAAAAGAAATGTTAAGTGTAGGTAGTTGGAAATTTACTATAAAAATATGAACACTGTTCACCTCTTAGTGCTATTAATAAATTGATTTTTCCAGTTATTTATATAATATAATTATAATGGGAACACTTTGTACCCAAAACTAGTCATGTTCAAAAGACCATTGGATTGAAGACGGCAGGTATTGTACTGTAATTGTACTGTACATTAGTACTGTAATTGTACTAATTGTACTGTATAAGAACCCAAAGACAAATCCTGCAAGATTTGTTGTGGCTCAATCCTGTTATGTATTCTTGGAAAATAAACTTTATGATTCTGAATTCTTAAAGATAATTATTTTTCCGGCTACAAATATCAAATAAAAAGGTAGCTGTATACTGTAGATCATATAACGGAGAAATGATGTTTTGAATATAATATCTGCCAAATGTATTCTAATATCCTGTTATGTATTCTTGGAAAATAAACTTTATGATTCTGAATTCTTAAAGATAATTATTTTTCCGGCTACAAATATCAAATAAAAAGGTAGCTGTATACTGTAGATCATATAATGGAGAAATGATGTTTTGAATATAATATCTGCCAAATGTCTTCCATCGGATTCTATGAGCTTCAGCAACTGGGCTTGGTGTTTCCCATGACATTTTGCAGCTTATTTTCTGGTTTTACTTTAATTTCGTCCCAACTTCGTTGTGGTGATGGCCGGGATTGTTCTGGGTAGATTATTTTGAACAACTGTTGTTTTAGAACGATTTTTTATCTTCTTCTTAAAAAGTAACATTCAGACAAAGACATTGTTTAGGACACAATGTCGAAAATAGGAATCATAGGCCCATTTTCTTCTAGGATATCAATGGAAGTGCTTTGACTATTAGCTCTGTGCATTACGTTTCTCCAGAAATCGAGAATTTTATCCAGAATATTTTTTACCCCCGAAATCACCCATTGCCTAGTGAATGAACACACAACGTTTCAACAAGATAGCGAGCGATATAAGTCACACTGCAAAAGCAGCAATCAATGCTGTTAATGATTTGTTTCCATGCATCGTAATTTTCCGAAAGGGAGATATCCCTTGCTCCCTCGTTCTCAAGATTGGGAAACCTGCGTTTTTTTTAGTGGAGTAACGTAAAAGAGTTTTTTTCAGATCAATCCACTCAACACTATCCCAGAGTTTACACAACAAATTTAGGACGAAATAACAGTCAGTAAGCTGCAAAATCCATGGGAATCTTCCAGGTCCGGCTGCAGGAGTTCATAGATTTCAATGGAGTACATTTGGCAGTATATTCACTTAAGTCAATGGCTACCTTTGTACTCTTATTTTTATAACCATAAAAAAGGATAAATTACAGTACCTAAAAGAATTATTTACTTATTTCAATATTTCTGTTTCAGTGGCTAACCTTGTACTTTCAACCATTTAAATGGCTAACATTATAGTGGGTTGAATGCTTAGGCTTTAACCCTTTAAAATAAATAAAATGCAATGCGACTTTTTTGCAACACAACATATTATTTGTGCTCTCGGGTAATATCTGAGATTCCTCTGATCTGGTACGCTATAGTAAAGTCTTGGCTTCAGTAAATTCTGATTCTTAAAAAACCTATTTTTGAGCGTCGTAATAATTCAAATGCGCAATAGTTGGAAAAAATAGATAGAATACAGTACTTCATTGATCTCTCAAATTACCTGATCTGAGGACATTTTCAGCGAACAAATTCGTAAAGCAATCTAGCTTGACTACTTACTCTTTATTACCCCTTATATGGAAAAATTAATTTTAGTATAAAGTGGTGAAAGTAAATCATATATGCTGCATATATTGTGTTTGCGCTACGGAACCTTCGGAAATATTCCCCAGACAACGTAAAATACTATGTTTCAATTTGGCCATCGTAGTTAGATACGGTATTTAGCTATGGTGTTAGGAACAATCACAAAACGAATAGAGAATCATACTACTGAATTTTTGAATCTTCATTTTATTGATAATTTTCAGTAGCATATTTTAGTTTAGGGGGATTTCGCATTCAGGAGTATCTTGCTGAACACGACACCGCTGTTACGTAATCCACTCCAGTACAGCAGTCCATGGCCATGCTCGCCACATCGTGTTGGCTACACAAACAATTACCCGGTGGTTGGGAAGTTCCATGGGGGGGCAGACACGACACTACGAGTGCCGTCGCCCGATTCAAATAATTACGCATATTAGTCCTATCAGCTGATAGGCCTAATATAATCAACTACCCTAACTAGACCATAACTAGTTAGTTATGGTGTTCCCAACGGGCTAAAACCTAAACTATTTGGTGTTCATCGGTTAAAATACTTAAGGGCAACAAAGTAAAGCGTGTATTACAAATTCTGGACATAGCAGTAGTTGAAAAAACTTATTAACACTAGGAGTATACTCAAGCTAGCTAATTAATAAACCGAGTAAACTAATTTTTACTTACTCCTATTATACATAGTATATAATAAAGACATTATACATATATATATAAACTAACATGTGAATAATTTATCAAAAACCGGGGATATTTATTTAACTAACATATAGTGAATTCAAACAAGAAAGCACGTCTGTCGCCACAAGTCTAGACGGCTCGGGTGACATTCCAGACGTACAGAATTACGGCGGCAGAGCCACAGCCACAACCAAAATCCAGTATTAAAAAATCACCTTCTCCCACGTGAAAACCCTAGAGTTTACCGCGGATTTACTCATGGTCAGCACCACGCCCTTTCACGGGAATTGAAGACCCAAGTGGAAGGGGTAGTACTATTGGAGCTTCAATTTCCAAGACCAAAGATTGGGATTGGCAGAGAGGCGTGACCGTGGTAGCGGACGGGGAGAAGGGAATTGGCTGGAGGAAAAGAGTCTGGGAAGAGGATCAAGAGAGGAAGGTTTACGGGAAAGTGTGGAGGTGGAGTGTGGAGGTCCTGGATCGAGCAGGGGCGATATCTCAGTTCGCATATCTTCATCGTTTTTAAATTTACTTAAGGGAGAAAGTATGTGTCAGTCCACTGACACATTAAAATGTTAATAAAACTTTACGACAGTATCGTTATTATTGTCTATGCTTAAGTATGCTATGATAAAATATAGTTGCTGCAAAGAGAAAATTTCAACACCAATATTTTTACCTAAATTAGGAGACTTAAACTAGATGTAGTTCCCTTAAAAGTTTTCTATCGGTTACTACAGTTTACATTTTCCTTAAAATATTTCTTAACTATTAAGAAAGCTATATCAATTTGCTTTTTCTCCAAAGGAATTGCATGGAATGAGTTAGTAGGGTTGCTGTCACAAAGATTTTAACCAATCATTATAAGATCTTACTGCTTGAAGAAGTATACCAATTGTCATCACAATACTACATATAATAAGCGAGATATTTAATTTTTATCTATTCCTCGAAAGATTATCATTGAAGGTCCAAGAGACAACGTACTGCGTTTACTATTTTTTATCACCCGCTTAACACTGATAAAATATTCAAGCTAAGATTTTAATAAGACAAATTTAATGTAAAAATCCCCAACAACCATAATTTAAAGTATAAGACCCCATGTGAACCCCCTTTAAATAGACCAGTTTGCTAGCATTTAGAACTTATGACACACAGCATACTCTATCGAATAGCGTATATTTCGAATTTTAAACCAATCGTTTCCGCCGTCCTTGCTTTATGGTACACTACACACTTTACTTTAACCTTGACATTTTAATTTTTATAAGCCATTAAGTTAAAAAATACAAAACACACACACACACACACACACACACACACGTATGTTAAAATTTCCCTTGCAATATTAGTTGAGAAGAGTAATGTATTTATAATGTTATATGACTGAAAAAAGATTTGTTCATAAAATACTATTACAATTCTTCCAGATAACCTCACTATGAGTTAGGTTTTAGTAGAAGTGTTAAAATTTCAATTCAGACGACGAATTAAGAATAAGTTATATTTTTAAATTTGAACTTATGCTTTCATAAAAAAATTCGACTGTTTTATTTCCGAATGAATAATATCAACGTAGGATAGTAATAATAATAATAACGTAGGATTTCTGTACAAAATCTCTAAATTTATTTAAGGAATTTTGTAGAGGGCAATATAAAATATAATAGACTTTTTCTGCAGTGTACAGGAGATATATTTGGGATTAGCCCAACAAAAATAAGTGAAAACGTTTCATGAATTTTGAGGCTGAATAATAAAAACCACAAATTAAAACCTCTAAGGATAATAGCTAAATTTTTAATTCAATTTAATCACCGAAAGCATAACATTGATGAGATCTTGGGGTCAGTGAATACTTGTTGGTTCAATTGAGCGTAAAAGTGGATATTACACTCTTTGTATGAATTTGTTGACGTAAACGATACTTTGTATGAGTTATTTTATAGAATAATACAGTAAAACTATCAGTAAAATATAGTATTCGAATCCATTATCTATAGTCTGTATAATATACTGAGTCTTAAGATATTATATTAATTTATTATAGTCATTTATTTTCATAGAACAAATCTATTTAAAACAAACTATAAATTTGTGAAATATTGTTTTAAAATAGATGTGATTTTGACTGGATATTACCGTAACTATTTATATTTACCGAGAATTGTTTCCCAATGATCCAGGGTGTGCGTAGAGACATGCAGAAATTTGTTGGCAACCGCACCCATTTATCTTAACACAATAGAGACGTCGCCAGCATCTGGGTCGCTGGTCCTCGTTAGAAAATACAACGTCTACGTAATGACTAATAGGCGTCACGGGTCCAAGCCCGGGCCTGTGTCAGCAGCTGTTTATCTGGTACAGTACATTACCGACAGTGCTGACTACAGGTCAATGCAAGTCGAACTATCGATTTACAAAGTAATTTTCTCCATAAGATACTCCAATACAATTTATATAAAATAAATAGTGTGTGACGAGTTAAATAAACGGTATCAGTGGACTGACACATACTTTCATCCTTAAGTAAATTAGGAAAGGGGCAATATTTAATAAACTCATCATATTCTTTTATCTTTATTTTTTAAATTAAAATTGAAATTTAATACTACAAACATTAACCCCCGATTTCCTAAACTAACAAAGAATGAAAACAAGTTAACATATTTGTTAAAAATTGATAGGAATATAACCCCCACCCATCTCCACAGACAATGCATAACTTTTTTCATTGGGTTTTGTTTGACGATTGTTGACATCACTGCATACCAAGTTTTATGGAAAACGGTTGAGAAAAACGGAATTAAACTGGTTGTTTAATATTCTCTATAAGAATAACATAGGGTGCTCTCAGACAACGTACTCCCTTCGAAATTGACATAAACTTGAGCTTTACTCTGTAACCGTTATTCGTAGAATAATAATTCAAGGTAGGCTACTAATTTGCTCAGTTTCTAAGCTGGTTTTAATGGTGACCACTATATTGT
Organism: Nephotettix cincticeps; assembly: GCA_023375725.1. Classification (NCBI taxonomy): domain Eukaryota; kingdom Metazoa; phylum Arthropoda; class Insecta; order Hemiptera; family Cicadellidae; genus Nephotettix; species Nephotettix cincticeps. Next base: position 113,451,760 of record CM041786.1, on the reverse strand, counting down.
TTTATAAAATGTTTTTTTTGTAGAAAAATGATTGAAATTTAAAAGCCTATAAATTTTGAACTATAAGTTCTAAAGACTTGCCAGAGGTCTCATATTTTTCGGGACCTTAATACCTATAGAACATGAAATTTTAGCCAAAATCGTTTAGAGTGGATTTTGAGAAATTAGTAATTTTTACAATTTTAAGGATAAACTAAACTTTAAAATGTAAAAAAGTCTGTAGGTAATGTCCATTATGCATTATTGAAACCAAAGTTCATGAAAATTGGTCGGTGTGGTCTCGGGGTTTGTACACATACAGTCAGACAGACAGACATCATTGTGAAAACCATATTTTCGGATTTTTCGGGGTGTCTTATAACTAATCCCAGGCATCCGTTGTGGCGTCGTTGTTAATTTCTGAGGTCTCAAAATATACCCCAAGCCCTCATTGTTGATAAGTTAGAAGTTCTGGTGTCGGTTAGGTTCTAGTGTACTATATGCCCTGGCGTGCAAGAAGTCTTGTTGTCTTAGGATATATTTTATCACAGAAGTCCTCGTGTCATTAATTTCAGTCCTTTAGTAGTTGTACATTAAGTCACTGTTGTAACAATGCTAAATGCAAGATTCAAACCTCCGATCACAACGACAACATACTACGTTGACGTAATTAAACAGCAAAAACTACATTAAAAGAAATTTGTCACAATACTCATACACACAGTAGAAGATTTAGGAGCTAAGGTGTATCCATTTAGGAGAAGTCAAATCTATTGTTAAGAATTTTATTTTTAGCGAATTTCCCATAGGGAAGAAGCTATTACCGTAGGTCTCATGGTAAGACTTAAGCCCGGGACCATGTTATTTTTTCTTCTTTAGGTGCCTAGAGACCAAAAACAATAGTCGTTAAAATTTATATATATATATATATATATATGTGTGTGTGTGTGTGTGTGTGTGTGTGTGTGTGTATATATATGTGTCTGTGAACACGATAACTCTCGTAAAACTGGTCCGATCGAGACCAAATTTGGTAGAGACGTGTATTCCTACAAATTCTCGGACGAGTTCGTAAACCAGACAAATCAGTCAATGGGAACGGGTAGTTTGGGGGGGTTTTGTACCCCAAAATGGGGTTTTTTGCGTTTTTCATATGTAGTTTAAAAGATTTTTATATTTAATATTTCACCATTAAAATCAGCTTTAAAAACTACACAATTAAGTTACTTAAAGTTTTTCTCTATCTCCAACGGTTACCGAGATATAAAAAAATCTAAACACAGTACGTTGTATTTTGATGCTGCAATGTTTATCATATGGAGGATAAGGACAAATTAATACTATTTCACTTATTAACCAATATTTTTGGATAAAAATTTATATTTAACTTTATGTGGTTGAGATCTATCCATTTATGCTTAAAAATCATAGTTTATGTGTTTATCATGGCAGCAAACCTGCATACTCTTTTCCCATATTATTCATATAGGGAATAGGCAAACTCCTTTATTTATGGACAGATGTTGATGAAAGTTAGTATAAATGTTAAGATAAAAATTATTTATGGTAGAAATGACTACTTTCAGTGTTCCTCACAGCAGCTAACCTGCACACTCTTTCCCATGTTAATCTTATGGAGAATAGGCAAATAATTCTTATGTTTATGGACAGATTTTTATAAAACTTGTCATATATTATTATTATTTTATTGATTTGGAAATTCGCTGAGTACGCAGGTCTGCTGCGACGGGGATATTATTTATTATTTTGTTTTCATAAAACTGTGAACAAAATCCAAATTGTTTGACATGGAAATAACTGTTAAATGATAACTCACTAAACACAGGCATGTGAAATCCTCTGACCACAGGTCCGGCCTCCAATTTCGAATTCACCGCAGTAATTCAATATTCGCGAACCCCCTGTGTCCACAAATCCAATGATTTGATTAAATAATTGTAACTCTTACTTTTTAGCGAATTTCTCATTGGAGAGATGCTATTTCCGTATGTCTCATGGTAAGACTTAAGCCCGGGACCATGTTATTTTTCGTCTTTAGGTGCCCAGGGACCAAAGACAATAGTCGTTAAAATATACATATTTTTGTATATACACATAGATACAGTATTATATAAACCAATACTATATATAATTTATATATATATATATATATATATATATATATGTCTGTGTGTGTGTATGCGTGTGTGTGTGTGTGTGTGTGTGTGTGTGTGTCTGTGATTACGATAGCTCTCATAAAAATGGTCCGATCGAGACCAAATTTGGTAGAGACGTGTATTAAAACATTTTCTCGGACGAGTCTGTAATTTACACATATCAGTCAATCGGAACGGGTAGTTTGGGGAAATATACTCAAAAATTGGAGTTTTCGTTATTTATAAAATGTAAGTAAAAAAAATTTTTTATCTTTTACCATTAGAATAAACATTGAAAAACTACAATATTTTGTTCCTTAAAGGTTTTCACTATCTCTAATGGTTACCAAGATATTAAAATATTTAGATACAGTAAGTTGTATTATGGGGCTCCAATGTTAACCTTATGGAGGATATGAAGAAATGAATCTTTCAATTAACCAATATTTTTGGACGAAACTTTTATATTTAGCTTCAACATGAGCCACTAAAACACAAAACAGGAGACTCATCTGCGCGACCATATTGGTTAACTGCGGGGCGGTCCATCACACTCAGAAGGTTCATCGGCGCAAACATATAGGTTTACTGTGGGGCAGTCCATCACACTCAGAAGGTTCATCGGCGCAACCATATAGGTTTACTAAGAGGCAGTCCATCACAGTCACGAGGTTCATCAGCGCAACCATATAGGTTTACTGTGGGGCAGTCCATCACACTCAGGAGGTTCATCAGCTCAACCACGTTGGTTTACTGCGGGGCAGTCCATCACACTCAGAAGGTTCATCGGCGCAACCATATAGGTTTACTGCGGGGCGGTCCATCACACACAGAAGATTCATCGGCGCAAACATATAGGTTTACTGTGGGGCAGTCCATCACACTCAGAAGGTTCATCGGCGCAACCATATAGGTTTACTAAGAGGCAGTCCATCACACTCAGGAGGTTCATCGGCGCAACCTTATAGGTTTACTGTGGGGCGGTCCATCACACTCAGGAGGTTCATCGGCGCAACCTTATAGGTTTACTGTGGGGCGGTCCATCACACTCAGAAGGTTCATCGGCGCAACCATATAGGTTTACTGCGGGGCAGTCCATCACACTCAGGAGGTTCATCAGCGCAACCTTATAGGTTTACTGCGGGCGGTCCATCACACTCAGGAGGTTCATCGGCGCAACCATATAGGTTTACTGCGGGGCGGTCCATCACACACAGAAGATTCATCGGCGCAAACATATAGGTTTACTGCGGGGCAGTCCATCACACTCAGGAGGTTCATCGGCGCAAACATATAGGTTTACTGCGGGGCAGTCCATCACACTCAGGAGGTTCATCGGCGCAACCATATAGGTTTACTGCGGGGCAGTCCATCACACTCAGGAGGTTCATCAGCGCAACCATATTGTTTTACTGCAAGGAAGTCCATCACACTCAGGAGGTTCATCGGCGCAACCATATAGGTTTACTGCGGGGCAGTCCATCACACTCAGGAGGTTCATCGGCGCAACCATATAGGTTTACTGTGGGGCGGTCCATCACACTCAGGAGGTTCATCGGCGCAACCATATTGGTTTACTGCGGGGCAGTCCATCACACTCAGGAGGTTCATCGGCGCAACCTTATAGGTTTACTGCGGGCGGTCCATCACACTCGGGAGATTCATCGGCGCAACCTTATAGGTTTACTGTGGGGCGGTCCATCACACTCAGGAGGTTCATCGGCGCAACCATATAGGTTTACTGCGGGGCGGTCCATCACACTCAGGAGATTCATCGGCGCAACCATATTGGTTTACTGCGGGGCAGTCCATCACAGTCAGGAGATTCATCGGCGCAACCATATTGGTTTACTGCGGGGCAGTCCATCACAGTCAGGAGATTCATCGGCGCAACCATATAGGTTTACTGTGGGGCGGTCCATCACACTCAGGAGGTTCATCGGCGCAACCATATTAGTTTACTGCGGGGCAGTCCATCACACTCAGGAGATTCATCGGCGCAACCATATTGGTTTACTGCGGGGCAGTCCATCACACTCAGGAGATTCATCGGCGCAACTATATAGGTTTACTGCGGGCGGTCCATCACACTCAGGAGGTTCATCGGCGCAACCATATTGGTTTACTGCGGGGCAGTCCATCACACTCAGGAGGTTCATCGGCGCAACCATATAGGTTTACTGTGGGGCGGTCCATCACACTCAGGAGGTTCATCGGCGCAACCATATTAGTTTACTGCGGGGCAGTCCATCACACTCAGGAGGTTCATCGGCGCAACCTTATAGGTTTACTGCGGGCGGTCCATCACACTCGGGAGATTCATCGGCGCAACCTTATAGGTTTACTGCGGGACGGTCCATCACACTCAGGAGATTCATCGGCGCAACCATATTGGTTTACTGCGGGGCTGTTTATCACACTCAGGAGATTCATCGGCGCAACCATATTGGTTTACTGCGGGGCTGGTTATCACACTCAGGAGATTCATCGGCGCAACCATATTAGGTTTACTGCGGGCGGTCCATCACACTCAGGAGATTCATCGGCGCAACCTTATAGGTTTACTGCGGGACGGTCCATCACACTCAGGAGGTTCATCGGCGCAACCATATAGGTTTACTGCGGAGTGTTCCATCACTGTCAGGAGATTCATCGGCACAATCATATTAGTTTACTGCGGGGCTGTTTATCACACTCAGGAGATTCATCGGCGCAACCATTTTGGTTTACTGCGGGGCGGTCCATCACACTCAGGAGATTCATCGGCGCAACCATATTGGTTTACTGCGGGGCTGTTTATCACACTCAGGAGATTCATCGGCGCAACCATATTGGTTTACTGCGGGGCTGTTTATCACACTCAGGAGATTCATCGGCGCAACCATATTGGTTTACTGTGGGGCGGTCCATCACACTCAGGAGGTTCATCGGCGCAACCATATAGGTTTACTGCGGAGTGTTCCATCACTGTCAGGAGATTCATCGGCGCAACCATATTAGTTTACTGCGGGGCTGTTTATCACACTCAGGAGATTCATCGGCGCAACCATATAGGTTTACTGCGGAGTGTTCCATCACTGTCAGGAGATTCATCGGCACAATCATATTAGTTTACTGCGGAGGGTTTCACCACTGTCAGGAGATTCATCGGCGCAACCATATTAGTTTACTGCGGAGTGTTCCATCACTGTCAGGAGATTCATCGGCACAATCATATTAGTTTACTGCTGGGCTGTTTATCACTGTCAGGAGATTCATCGGCACAATCATATTAGTTTACTGCTGGGCTGTTTATCACTGTCAGGAGATTCATCGGCACAATCATATTAGTTTACTGCGGGGCTGTTTATCACTGTCAGGAGATTCATCGGCACAATCATATTAGTTTACTGCGGAGTGTTCCATCACACTCAGGAGATTCATCGGCGCAACCATATTAGTTTACTGCGGAGTGTTCCATCACTGTCAGGAGATTCATCGGCACAATCATATTAGTTTACTGCGGAGGGTTTCACCACTGTCAGGAGATTCATCGGCACAACCATATTGGCTTATTACGGAGTGGTCTGGCATAAACTGTTGACAGATTAGAGACATACGAAAGTGTAATTTTGTAAAAAACCCGTTACTTTACAGTATGAAAACCTTTTCAATCGCTATGTAGTATTTTTTTAAATAATATTGCTATTCCGTATCAGTCGTATGATAAGTCGAAAGTAAATTCAAAAAGGTTTATAAGGCTTCCTCCTTATCGTCTTATCGTGTTTGAAACTTATACTCCTACTAAGTTTTTTTTTCATAAAAAACATATTTTTATAATTTTCCTTTTTATAAAATCAGAAAAAATTAATAATAAACATATGAATTTGTAAAGTAAAACAAAACAATAAGTTAGAGTCTCTCGATACATTTTAGTGATCAGTGTTTGTATTCCGTTGTGTTTTTATTTCACATCCCACTGGCGAGGAGGGACCGGTAAAACCAATATTGACACAAGGAAACTCATCGGCCAGCGCGCGCATTTTTTAAACAATAACTGCAATAAATCCTCCACGTATACTCTAAGTTAATATATTTTCCAGGATAAATAGTTAAGTTTAAAAAATAGTGTACATACAAAAATATAAAGAGGAGTAAAATTTGATTTTATAAAATATTATTTTGGTTTCAAAATTTCTAAATTAGATTGTAACTATCCCCTCGTAACTATTCTACAAAACACCGGACTTGTTGCTAAAGCAGCCTCTAGCACCCAGCAGCTGTACAAGACACTGCACCAAAATCCCTCCTTTTGTCACATGTCCTCTTTCAACAATAGGGCGTTATTTGTTCAGTATCATGACGATATTTATGTTTTTTACAAACTTGGTTTCCAAACGTTTTACTACTCTCGTTTATCTTTAACGTTAAATAATATAATATACACCTTCCAAGGAATTCAACAAAAGAATGCGTTGATTTTGTAAATCCTAATTCAGTACATCGTATATCAATGTATAATAGTTTATTTCGTAATAATTGTCGTAACTGGGTCATTGCATATTCGAGACCATATGGTTGAAGAATGTGATTTATCAAATAATTCACTAATATGGTCGAGAATATGCAAACCACTTTCGCTCGTGTTTTGAACGATACTTTTCGCTACAATACAAAGACTTAGGTTTTTAAATAGAAATAGAAATTTTAATATCTCTTTGTATATTACACTTATAAATAACCCCGTCGAAGAAGACCTGTGTACTCAGCGAATTCCTAAATCAATAATACGAGCGTATGGCCAATAATAATAATACAAGTATGTGACAAAGATCGATCAACCAATACATTTTGATAGATTAGAGTATTTACCTATTCTCCGTAAGATTAACATGGGAAAGAGCATGCAGGTTTGCTGTTTTAAGGAACATTAAAATTTTTAAATTTATAAACTAATAGTCTACTGTTTTTAGATTATCTTCTAGGTATTCCATTTTAGTTTATGAAACAATAAAAATGTCTTTTAATATCGGTAAAATCCAAAAACATGAAAAATCTTATCACGTAATAAACAATGTGAGGATGAATTTTCGCAAGTGTTAAACATACAAGGAAAACAGGTGATTTCAGGTTAGTGAAACAAAAAAGTTCTTCAATTAATAAAATTAATTCATATTGAATTTAAAAAAATTAAAAAATTCCTTTATACCACCAATATTTTTAAAGCTCTTTCTAGTTTTAACATATACTATTGATAAGTATATCTTTTAGTTACACTACTGTTTATAGTTACAAGTTTTTTTTTATTTTCATAAAATTTTACTTTCATGGAATTTTTGGGCTAAATAGTTTTACGATAAAAGATAATAGAAGTGATTCCTATACGTCAAAGCTTTAGTTGAAACATATTTCATCTCTTGAGATTGTATTGAAAACGATTTGTAAACTGTTTCTAAACTTTTACGTTTATGATGAATATATAACAGGATTAAACAGATAATACTGTTTAATACTATCCACTATAGTTACTAATCAACTTATATTTGTGATATTTTATAATTTTAATTATTACCATAACTATTTCATTTAAATTTGTTTCCCTTAGCTACAAAAATATTACGAAAACCTCCAATACACATTAAGCTTGCAATCTAAGCACTGTCTTGGTGAAAGAAGTTATGCATATGTTTGTACAAGTTTAACACAAAGCAGCATGTTCAGCAAAACCAGTTTCGAAGTCTGACTTGTTTCAATGTAATGCTAACGAACAAAAACTCCGCCACCACCAGGTGGTTGTTGGTCAGCCTAACAAGAAAAGCTGAATATGCACTTTCGTTTTAACTTACTCTTTAATTTGTTTCGGCGATAAAGTGGGTAATAATAGGTTTTAATAAAAATAACTTTCATATATTTTCAATTTAACTTATATCTCTCATACTCTTTTATTTAACCTTTTGTATTTTTTATAAAAAAGAGTTTATATTTAACGTTTGCATTTGTTATTGTTGGTTAAGAAAATCTTTGAATTAAATTAACAATGACTTACTTCCTCGCATCTTGTTAATACATCCATCGCAGCAGACCTGCGTACTCAGTGGATTTTCAAATCATAAATACATATAGTGATAATAATACCTTACAAGTTTTATCAATATATGTCGATAAATATGAGAATTATTTGACTATTCACCTTAATATTAACTTAGGAAAGAGTGTGTAGGTTTCCTGCTCTGAGGAACACTGAAAATAAGCATTTCTACCATAAAAATCTTTTATTTTGACCATTTACACCAACTTTCATTAACATTTGTCCATAAATAAAAGGGTTTTCCTACTCCCTATATGATTAACATGGGAAAAGAGTAAACAGGTTAGCTGTCATGATAAATACGTAAAATATGATTTTAAAGCATAAACGTATAGATGTTAACCCCTTGAAGCTAAATATAAAGTTTCATCCAAAAATATTGATTCATAAGTGAAATATTAATTTTTCTTTATCCTCCATAACAATAAAATTGGTTGGAGAGAGAGAAAAAACTTTAAGAAACTAAATTGTTTAAATTTTCAAGCGGACTCTAATGGCGAGAGATAAAATAAAAAAATGTTTAAATAACATGTGAAAAACGCAGTAAACCCAATTTTTATTACAAAACCCCCCCCAAAAAAACTACCCGTTCCGTTTTACCGATATGTTTACGAACTCGTCCGAGCAAGGAGTACACGTGTCTACCAAATTTGGCCTCGATCGGACCGTTTTTAGGAGATTTATCGTGTTCATAAAAAAAAAAAAAAAAAAAAAAAAAAAAATATATATTTTTATATATATATATGTATTATTATATATATTAAACTGTATGTGTGTATATAGCATAAAACTTGTGGCCACAAGAAGTTCATTAGTTTGTGTGTTGTTTACTCAAATAAAAAATAAACAATGGTCGTTCAATTTAATCTTAATCTAATCAGTATTTTAATAAAACATTCACCCCCAAGGAGAGGCATCTTATTCGATATTGAGAAAATCAACACTGTCTCCTGGCGGGGAATGAGAAATCAGTAACGTCCAAATCATTTTGATGTTGGAAATATAATAAAACTCCTCCTATATAGACAATTTGATTGTGGTAATGTTTTTGTTTCTATGAGACTACAATATAAATACTAGTTTTTTCATAATAATTTTTTTATCCAACGCCGTTTAAGCCGTTCGACGATAGTTTCATTACCATAAAAGTCGATATTTGCTTTGTTATTTCACAATAAAAGACACTTCATCTTTATTTTCGATTTATTTTTCACTTCTTACATTTCACAAAGCATTTGTTATAGTTTTTAAAGAATGATATGAAATATAACTAATTGTTCAAACAATTGTGATATTTTACATTGAAATAATTAACTTAAAATAGTGTTACATCTTGCAACAATAATTCGCTGAATTCTTTCTAGAACCCATGAAGATCTAGAAAGCTTAAAAAATTACACAATTTACAAAAAATATGAAATACCGTAAGCTAGTAAGTACAAGTTTCGAATGGGTATAAAATATTAAAAGTACTTTTCACGATAATGTCAGATAATGTATTATCAATTAATACAAAATACCGGGCGTTATTCTGCAAACCTATTTGTGTGCCTGGCCTAATTGACGCATTATTCTGTGTCTACTCCCGCATACTACCGTTACTGCTCATTAACATGCCCAGGTGGTCTGCCTGCGTCACGTTCTCTATGTCTGGTGATCCGAGTCACGTGACTAGGCTATGCATGAAGTCAACACGTGACTCTATATTGCGTATACCTACTTAGATAGAACCAATTCCTTCATCATTTTTGACATGGATCTAAGTGCTGGGGGGTGGTGTTAGTGTTCATGTTAATAAAAATTAGAATGTGTGTTCAGTTAAAACCGTTGAAGATGAAACTAAAATATATTCTGTATCACCAGTCATCCACGACCTGCAACGAGCCTTGCTGTTCATCCATTTGCATCATAGGATAGTACCATATTGGTTTGTGTGTGTGTGTTAACCACAAGTATTTTGACATGTGGAAATTAAAATCCTTTTTTTCTTATTTTTGTAGTTTTTCAATGATGGTTTCATGTATACTTTTATAATTTTGAAACACGTGGCCTGATATTTAACAACCAACTTCGAGCAGATAGCTGATTTTTGACTATTTGATTTTTTTCACAAATAAAATAAATAAAAATTGTCCGGGATAAGGGCGCGGTTCTCTAACAAAAGTCCATCATTAATTTTTAAGTACGCTTTATCCTTAGTGATAGTTTTTTGGAATGTTTATTTGTACATTTTACCAAAGTTATTTTTTTCTTTTTTCGTCAAGGACTTATTCGTCATTCGGTCGATTTCGCCATTAATTGTTTTACTTTTACTACAGTTTTATTTACATTTTGACAGCGGCACCTTGCATAGTTAAATTCCAACAATAACAGTATCTGAGAGTCTATAGAGAAAACAAATATAACATTTCAAGATTGTGTCATAAATAGCTATGAAGGAGGATAACGTGTGACATTTGTTGCTGGTAAGCCGTGCTTTAGTCTGCCTCGCTTAATCTCTTTATCTTTTTTATCCATCTCTCTTTTTTTACATCCTGTTGCTACGGTTGCATAGTTAAATTCCAACAATAACAGTATCTGAGAGTCTATAGAGAAAACAAATATAACATTTCAAGATTGTGTCATAAATAGCTATGAAGAAGGATAACGTGTGACATTTGTTGCTGGAGGAAGCCGCATGCTCGATAAACCAGCCTCTTCTTTGTTCCTCTCTTTACCGTATATAACGTACAGTTGCTGGAGGAAGCCGCACGCTCGATAACAGCCTCTTTTTCTCCTGTCTCTCTCTCTTACCGCTATGAAGGAGGATAATTTATTTTTTGCTGGAGAACAAACATACGATATATTCGCTATGTTATTCTTAGCTATGAAGAAGGATAACGTGTGACATTTGTTGCTGGAGGAAGCCGCATGCTCGATAAACCAGCCTCTGCCTCGCTCTCCTTCGCCCTCTCTCTCTCTCTCTCTCTCTCTCTCTCTCTCTCTCTCTCTCTCTCTCTCTCTCTCTCTCTCTCTCTCTCTACCGCTCCTGTTGCTGGAGGAAGCCGCACGCTTGATAACCCAGCCTCTGCCTCGCTCTCCTTCACCCTCTCTCTCTCTCTACCGCTCCTGTTGCTGGAGGAAGCCGCACGCTCGATAACCCAGCCTCTGCCTCGCTCTCCTTCGCCCTCTCTCTCTCTCTCTCTACCGCTATGAAGGAGGATAACGTGTGACATTTGTTGCTGGAGGAAGCCGCACGCTCGATAAACCAGCCTCTGCCTCGCTCTCCTTCGCCCTCTCTCTGTCTCTCTCTACCGCTATGAAGGAGGTTAACGTGTGACATTTGTTGCTGGAGGAAGCCGCATGCTCGATAACCCAGCCTCTGCCTCGCTCTCCTTCGCCCTCTCTCTCTCTCTACCGCTATGAAGGAGGATAACGTGTGACATTTGTTGCTGGAGGAAGCCGCACGCTCGATAACCCAGCCTCTGCCTCGCTCTCCTTCGCCCTCTCTCTCTCTCTACCGCTATGAAGGAGGATAACGTGTGACATTTGTTGCTGGAGGAAGCCGCACGCTCGATAACCCAGCCTCTGCCTCGCTCTCCTTCGCCCTCTCTCTCTCTCTACCGCTATGAAGGAGGATAACGTGTGACATTTGTTGCTGGAGGAAGCCGCACGCTCGATAACCCAGCCTCTGCCTCGCTCTCCTTCGCCCTCTCTCTCTCTCTACCGCTATGAAGGAGGATAACGTGTGACATTTGTTGCTGGAGGAAGCCGCACGCTCGATAACCCAGCCACTGCCTCGCTCTCTTTCGCCCTCTCTCTCTCTCTACCGCTCCTGTTACATTCCAACCTTTATTTAGATTCTTTTCAAATTGCTTTTTAATTGTAATTGTGCTATTTTAATTTTTTCTCCTGCTTCAGTTCAATCGAACAGTAATCCCCCGTAAGGATCGATCGTGTCTTGCGCTTCTTAGCGCAACTGACGAGATACAGACACATCAAAGCACTTACACCTGAGAATGCTAGGACGATACAGCCAACGTCCTTCCCTGTCTGTTATGGGATACCGTGCTTGGCGTGCTTTTCAATGCCGACCTGTAAAACTGGAAGTTTAAACATTTCCTCAGTCTCCTCACAACAGTTTCAGTCGTAGGTGAAAGATATAACAGTCTCCTCTTCTTCAACAAAAGGTAACCCCAGCGCGCTTACAGCCTACCTCAGAGGTAGTGCGGGCACCACCTCGCCGCTAGCCACGAGCCACCTGCGAAAGCTCCAAAGGCAATGTTTGCTAGCTAGGCACAGATAGGCAGCAGTTCCCAGCTGTCACTGTACTACAGTGGACTGAGTTTTTCATTCCTATTCTCATCGAAGCAGGAGAAGGATAAACTTGAACTTAAGAATGTATTATGTTGCATTGAGGTGATATAATGTGAGCTGTAACTAAAACCTACAATTTAATATAAACATTTTATGTGATAAGGATATCCCATTAATAATGGTGTTAATTAAATAAAATAAGGTCAATATTAATTTAATTTATTTCAGGATAAAAATGTTGACCATAACACGCTTACAAGCATCAAATAAGTAATATTCTATGAATAATATAATAAAATAGTACTGTGCAGTTTTGTTAGGATACTATATCTTCTTGTTCTCTTTTACACTTAAAGATAAAAAAATGTATGTAAAATGAAAAAACTTCACTTTAAACGGCTACAGCTGAGAGCTTCAAGTGACGTCAAATTTACAACTAATTTTGTTGGGGAACAATGTGATTCAATGAACTTAAACTGATATTAATACTGAAACTAGATTTATTGAAAAGTAGTATGTAAATAATTTAATATAAAACAGCTTTTATTAAATTAATAATAATAGAATTTTGTCATTAAAACAACATTGTTGGGAATTGTATTTTATCTATGACCAGTACTCTTCAATTGGACTGTGCATGTTAGATGCATGATTATTGTTAAAAAAAACCATATGAAATGTTGTTTTTGTTTACGGTAACTTGAAAAAGTTAATAAAAACTAAAATTAATATTTGATACTCATCAAAAATGATTAATTTAATTAAGTAGTAAAGTGCTATTTTTCAGTAAGGAGTTTTATTTAGTATTGTTTTAAACCGTTGTTGCTGAAAAATGCATACATAACTTGGAAAACATTTTTTAAGTTCATGTAATAATTGAATCCTTTCATTTATGCAATATGAACTTACTACAAAAACTACATGTATTTTTCCAGTGAGTGCAATCTACAAACAGTTAACCATTATTATGTTATTTTGTATATTTTTTATTGTTACTATTAATTTATTATAACTATATTTACTATCACACTTTTTATCACCATTTTCAGTAAAACTGAATTATCATATAAATTAGTAATAAAAGAAAAATAGGAACTCTCAGGCTACGGAAACCCCTGTAAAACCAGTCTATTCTCAGCAGACCTACAGTGAAAATAAAATATAAATCTGAATGATATAGAATAAATAAATACTTTCAAAACAAATTTTCATTGAAAATCTTATTTTGTTTGAAATATCTGAAACACGAGATTGATTTAAAACGCTATAATAACCAAATCAGAACTCATATAAATATATATAGATATGAATATAAAGAGTAAACTGATATTCGGAACGCCCTGTTGTACAATATGGAATAGAGCCCTCATAAACTGAGCGATCGGGCCTTCCTGTTATATGCCGTTTTATTTTTATGCCGTACTTTGAAATCAATCTAGTGTTTGACCTGCTTGATCATATGCGTAATCTATTTTTTATAAAAAGGAAACCCAATTCGAAGATATGAACTGTATTTCACTATTTGGCCTGTACTGTGTTTAGTTATCTTAACGCATGTCTTACATCTGCTATACGGGAACAAGATCCTATACGGAATGCCCTTCTGTCAGTCCAGGGCTGCTCCCTTGATCGTTTACACAACTTAACTAAAAGCTTAAACAACCAAACTAGCGTCCAACGAGTATGACGAAGGTATGAGGTACGAAGATATGAGTGGGTTTTACTACTCTTCTCCTTATCCTACCTTAAAACTTAAACCTCAATTTCATGAATAGAGTTTTTCTAAAAGAGAGGATTTGTTTCCTACTTAAGTTTTTTATATTATTGACATTAAAAATTTCCCAAATTGTTCTTTTTTAAAGTAGGTGCAGATATTTCCAAAGTGGTAAGACTTTAAGAGGTTAAAGCAAGCCTTTTCCTTGGCTGGTGAGTCTAGGGGGCGTGAGACATGGTTGGCCATGTTTGTGGTTTGTGGCCATAACGTTGAAGGCGCTGTTTACACGTTATTATTAACGTTATTATTACGGTATAATATAATTAAGTTCTTATTTATGCTTCTTTCAATACGAGATAAATGGAGTTTTGCTGATGATAGTAACATTTGAAAACAATGTTTTCAAACATTGAACCTTATGTAATTTAGATCACAACACATTTAATACAATTTTTTTTAAATATAGTTTTTCTACATCAGACGGCTGAATTGATAAACCTATACAGGAAGAAAACTAAACTTGGGTGTCTTGCGAGGAAAGCGGCTTGCATCTTGGAAGTGGTGCAAGAGGTCACGGTTTCAAATCGTGGTACACTCATCAGGATTGAGCTGTATTCTCAAAAACAGTTTGTGTAAAATTAATATATAAACCAATTAAAAAATGCAGCATATAGGGTAAAATATCTTTTGATTTTAATATAAAAATCCATCTGAAAATATTTAATTTCATTCTTACAAAATTAATTAATTTATCGCTCTTTGTAGGATTTTTTACAAAGCAACAATTTCATGTATACAACAAAATCAATAAAGAATTAGAGAGAAGAATAATAACTATATAAATAAAATTAGAGTTTTATCTGTATATTGCTCAGAGTTATTAATTTTTTATTTATTTTTACGTTTCATGCGCTAGAGAAGTCGAAACAAGTCTTATCTCAATTTGGGTCTGTCTGTTTGTCTGTGAGACTCCAGGGGGCATTTTACGCCGTCTTCTCCAAAAAAAAAGAAAAAAACGGGAGATGTGATAACAATCAAACTTATTTTATGCATTCTATACATTACAGAGAAGGGTTTTAAATGCTTGGAATTGTCCGCCGCCCCTTGAAAAGTAAATAGCGAGCATTTAAAAATCCACTTGTTATGCGATAATAGTCGCATTTAGCTTTCAGTTTTCAATGAATCACCTAATCACCTGTGTTATTAGTTTAATGATTTAAAATAAAGAAAATAAAACAGCTATTGGTCAGTGATTTTAAACCCATTTCGAAATCATACTATGTTAAAAAGCTATTTTAAGGTATAACTTATTTTAATAATGGTATAAATGTTCTAATCTATTTAGTTGTAAAGTAATGCTATATAATAATGCTGGGTATTTATTTATATTCTTTGTACTGATTTGTCTATGATTTCATATTTACATTTTAGTATGATAAATCTTTACTATTTTACTGAATCCTAAAACCCATACAAAGAACAGGTTGCTGCTAGTTTTAAAATAAGATCGTTCCGTAGAAATCAAGTTTGGTTGCAACAAATAAACCGGAGGTAAAATCACTGACTTTTAACAGCTTCAGGTGGTCTAATGTGAGGCTAAATTCAGTTTAACGACAGTTTGGGATAATACGTCCTCCGTCTTCCGCCTCGTCCGCCGGCCTCGATGCGAGGGAATGTCGTCCGATTGCTAAAATCTCTCGCTTTTCTTGCAATTTACACGTGTAAGTATTAAAAAGATTCGTTTAATATTATGATTAAAGTAATGTTTCAAAGAAGCCTTAATATTGTGAGTAGTTTTCTATTATAAAATGTTTTATTACAAATAATATAAAAAAACTGTCCTCTGTTTAGAGGTGAGTCTTGAAGAATCATAAGAATATTAACATAATTTAATGGTTAGTAGCACTCACCAAATCTTTGTTGAATGATTTCAGTAATATTTGAACTAATTCGTAATAAGAATTTTATCCAGGGAAATCTTAGCTGACAAATGGTAGAGACTTAAACCCCCGCGCAGAGATAATTCTCTTAGCTTGTTTATTATTTTGATGATTAATTACCTGTGTAAGGTATATTTATGATAATTATTTCTTACAGAGCCAATTTGCAAGAAAATAGACCGATTTCACCAATTTTATGGTCCAGCACTAAATTGTATTACGGTAACACGAAATGGAAAAAACTATGTCATCGTCTGTGGAAGAATTGTTTTTGTTTTTTTATAATGATGAAGCAAACCATATTAGAAAATATATTATTTTGGTTGACAACATTTTTTAAATCTTGTATATAAATATAAAATGTAATTATTTTTAATTTAATTTACGAATATGATATATTAGATATGTTTTTTAAAAACTCATTCATAATTTATGTTATTTACTTTTTCTATAAACCAGAGATAGTTTTGTCTTTTCCAAATCCAAATCCATTTAGGCTCCTGAGACCAAAGAAGGATTTGTGACTCGAGATTGAAGCCTCGGGTCCCACAGTCCAAGCCACTATGTCTACACCATACACACACTTAATTATTCAGTTTATACAGGTTATATGTTCCGCAGATATTAAGTAAAGACTTTTCTATACATCAAATGTGTTTTTGAGAGTAAAAGATGTTGAAGAGGCACAGCGGGATTTGCTCTGATCATTGCCGTTAAGTCCCTATAAAACTGAATATATTGGATGCTTCACCTCACTCGACGGCAGTTTCGTGGAACACTCCTTCTCTAAATGTAAAATTAAATTATTAAAATAGTTAAAATAAAACTACCATTAAATATAACACCCTTTTAATTTGACTTCTCCAAAACTACAAAACCAAAATATGAACAAACAACATCAGCTGATAATTTTAAAACAAGATAGTTTGACAAGTTATATCCATAGATTCCGCTAAATACAAAAGTCCATCCAACGTTAGATTAACATTAATCAGTGTTAGAAAATTAACACCTCCAGAAAATTGATCTCTAGCTCTTTCATCAAAATTTATCTCGTATTTACAATAAGATGGTATTCTTGTAGTCGTAATACAAAACTGAAAAACCTTTCATCCGTTCCTCTTACACACTTTCCAAACTCTAGACATGCTGCAAAAATAGTTTTACGAGGTCTACACATATCTGAATTTATCAATCAACTCCTTCCAAGAGATATCATAAATTCTTTTAGGTAAAACATGATTTGACACTTTCTTCAGTGGTATTGGCCCAACATAAGCCAACAAAAGATTTCTTCTGGCTTTTTCTAATTCTTCACTGTCTTCTCCTAAGCCCCTTCACCTGACACATCAAAATAAAACGTGTTTCATAATCCTCCCAATTTAATTTTTCATTATAGGAATCTATACAACATTTTTCTATTTTCTTTTGATCTTTTTCTATCTTCTTTTGTTGTTAGAGTTTTGTTCTACAAATGCACTTTTTTGGGGTTTTCTCCTTAAAACTACAAAACATAAACACAAACAAACAACATCAGCTGATCAGCTGATAGTTTTACAATAAAATAATTTGACAAGTTAAAGCAGTAAACTGGCAGAAGGTTATTTACTATAAAAACGAAAATAGTTAATCGTATTGATACACCGTCAATGAATCATTCTATTTTTATGTCAAAGCGAACCTTAATGAAAAAAATAGTTCAAACCTAAAAATATGTCTTTTTAGCGAATTTCCTTTAGGGAAAAAAGCTATCGCCGTAGTCATCAAGGTAAGCCCTGAGCCGCGGAACGAATTTTTGTGTCGTTTTGGAGTTCTCAGGATGTTAATGTTGTTCGGATGATGTGTTAAACAGCTGTGTTCTGTTGTTTTAAATAGAAAAAGAAAAATGGAAGCCAACTATTTAATTTCATTCAGTTATAAAATTATTTTTTTAATCATTACTGGTACCATACCTTAATATAGTTTTTAGAATTGATAAACTTCATCCGTAGTTCAAATGCAAGCGTTTTTTGGAGATTAGTTGAATTTCAAGTTAAAGAAACAATTGCACAAAACAAACCTTTTGCTGCTAGTGATTAAAATTAATATCCTATTTTTACACTTATTCATAGATAAGTAAATCTTTAGGCCATTCAAAAATATTTATAAATATATACTATACCAGTCGTTTATAAAAACTATTTTTTCTGTCGTAACTAAGATACGTACTGGGTGAAACAATAGTGGTACTTGTTATTATTTATATAAAATTGTAGGCCTGAGGAGACGTCGCCAGATCCAATTTCCAATACGGATATTACAACGTGTCTCCCCTTTAGGCAGCTGAATGAATCTTGGTGAGAAGACGAAAAGCAATATCTAAATTTGTTTTATCGTTCGTATGCGCCTGAATATGTATTTATTTCTCCAATTTTTCTCAAAACTAGTTGAATGATCTCAATCAATTTTGAAGCTCTAATAAAATATTACAATTAATTTGCACAATTATCATTTTTATAGACAAGAAATAAGCTAGATTTTGAGGATGAATGTTGTATTATTATTTTCTGTTATCTGAACCCTAATCATTACTAAAAACGATAAAGTTTATGAAAAGATTACGTTAATCTGATTTAAATTAGAACCCTGTTCTTCAGAATATCTCGCTTCATATTGCTTAGCATCAGTCTAAACCGTTCCTTGGTGGATAAACCGTTCTGGTAGCGGTAGACTTCACATTATGCTTATCATTATTCAGTTATATTTTTAAATTATATATTACATACACTATCCAGGATATTTGTTTTCATTAAAATGTGTATAGTTTAAATGTTTTTGGCATTAATAATAATCAAAGACCTAAAAAACCATTTTCAATAGATGTTACATCTTTTGTCATTAAAATGTAACAATACTTATCGGATACACAGGTGCATTCTGTCCTTTAAATATTTTCTGTTTAAGAATGTAAGTATGTTAACTTAATTATGATTTTGATTAAATTCTATGTTTTGGATTATATCCTAGTAACTTCTTTTAATAATGTAAATACAAGGTAAAAAACTCTGACAGTATTTTAAAAACTAATAGTTGATTTAAAAGTCACCTGTTTAAATAAATAATACTTTTTGATTGTCTTGAATGAAAATAATATAGTATACATTCATAAAACACATTTAATACCAAAAATTCTTAAAATTTATAATTTATCCTATATATATCCTTGAATGAAAGAATTGATAAGAATAGTGTTTAAAGGTTGAACAAATCAAATATTCACTAACACTAGGGCCTATAACTGAATCCCCAACGACACTTGGTTGTCACTACTGACACTAAATCATTGAAACAGTGTAGGAAAGGTCAACTAAAACATGTCTTATACTTTAAATTCGAAACTTACTTTAAAACTTCTTTGATATTCCTTTCTTCATGCAAAACAGTTTTCAAGTATGATCGTAAAAGAGAAGTATCGTAATAGGGACGAAGAGAGTTCAATATCTCGCTGTTTACGAGAGCAGTTCATGTTAAACGTGGCACGTACTCGAATATACATTTTACCGTTCAGAGTAAACTGGGAATTACATATTAAACAATACACCCGTTTCCTTTGACCTTTTTGAGGTCCCTGGGAGGATTAACGGCGTTTCCTTACCTTCCTCTTTCGGTCAATATCAAATTTGATGTAATTTCTTCAAATTTTATTTCTATCAATTTTATTTTTTTCAAGTTTATATTTGATTATAATTTAGTATAGAGCTTTTTATTACCACTATGGTTTAAATTTATTAAACGCTTATTTTTTAATAAACGTTTTAGTATTTTGATTCGACTTTTAAAATTAAGGAAATTTAAACATTTCGATATCGTATAATCATTTCAAACTCATTTATTGTATACAATTTAAAAATAAATAAAATCAATTATAAATTATTCACGTACAATTATTTACAAATTTGTTTTAAGTGAATATATTCTGACATTATCATGGCCCCACCATGTTAACAAACCTGCTGGTGGGGTCTCAGATTCATAAACTTGCAATAGTAAAAATGAATTATTCCTACAAGTTCCAATTATTCCTACAGTAATCGATTTGTATACTAACGAAAAGTTCAAATCTTAACATGCGGCAGTTAAGGGCAGGCAACCTAATGTTATCTTTTAATTTTGTAGACGTTTATACACACACAACGAAACCCGAATTAAGTACAATATGCGAAAAATAACAAATACCATGATAGCAAGTGGTTCAAAGTATTTATTGTTTCGTCGTTGCTCGGCGGAAGTGTCGGAGTCGCTCCCCATGTAATTGTTATCAGCTTTACGACCTTTGAGACTCGACACTTTACATCCAGTCTCTCATCACAAGCCTTAAGTCAAGTTTCAACCTTACACTTCACCGTTGCAATTCATCTTACATCACCTATTTGTTAATCACACCACAATTCAATCCCTTCAAATCAAATCAAATAATTTATTCCAGAAAAAAGAACATACATATAAAATATACAACAATGCAATTAATTAAATCTGGAAGACCCCACATAAGCATAAGCCTGTGTGTAGGGTCTGAGTTCTTTGTAGTTATAATATAATTAAAAATAATATATATATATATATGTATATTTTGTATATTGTATATTCTTGCACATATACACTCACTGCACTCTATCTTATTCTGCTATTACATATATAGTTACATAGACGCTAAAGAGCCACAGGGATGCACCCATGAGAGAAAAATAATTAATTTAATTTCATTAAAGTTCACAGAGAGCACACACACACACACACCCACACACACACACACACACACACACACACACACACACACACACACACACACACACACACACACACACACACACATACATACTTGCACCCTATTGTTTACTGATATCAGTGCCGATATAAAGCTGACAGATACATTTATGTATCTGGTCTCTGCCGATCTCTACTATCTACTAACCAACTATTTACTAGTAGTTTATATTGGTTTTTGCTATATAGGTGGTGGTTTTTTTAGAGAATCTCGAATCCTGGAGTAAACAGGCATTATAATAAGAGGATGTTTTATTTATAGATTTATTTATTACTCAACCAACTACCAACTCTTACTCAACCACCAAGTAAAATAACCCATGAACGGTATTGTTCAACGAAACAAGGATTATAACATCGATCAATAACTATATCGTACTCCTATCATATCTTTCCTTTGAGTCTCAACTGTACGAGATACAGTTACAGATAAAAATTATATTTACTTCCTTATAGGAAATAGGTTAGATCATGGATACGTCTAAAGGGGATGTTTTCAGTTCCTTTGAACAGTCAATTTCATTGCATATTTTGGTCTGACGAATTGCCAATACCCCCCCCCCGAGCTAATACATTTCCATGTCAACGAGTTATTAAGACATCCTGTCCTGGGTCACCGGAAACACACGAGAAATTGCATAAATATGAATACATGTAGGTGCTTTACTACTTTAAAAAAACCGCCTAATATAATGATACCTATGGAACAAACAGGTGTATCTTTTGGTCCACGCGTCCCGACAGAGATAAAGATGCCTTATGCTTAAACCTTTGCTCCGTCCTCAAGGATTGTAGTACATGCCATGTTTTCAAAAGCGGATATAATCAATAAGATAAAAAGTTTAACTTTATTTTTAACTTGATCATTGCAGCTGCTTTTAAAACCATTAAAATATATGTAAATAAAGATACTATTGACTACCTTAATTTAAGCATAATAATTAGTGATCTCTTTTATGATTAAATTGGCTTTACAATTTTAGATTTACATTAGTTTCATACATTATATAAAATTAAAATAAAACTTATCTAATTTCTACTTTCTAGATACTAATGAATTTAAACTTCAAAAGTAAGTCTCAAAAAACTATTCCCCTTGCTTACTAAAACCCCAACTTATTAAAGACTTTGTAGACCTAAAAATACGAGTACATTCAAATTCTTAGTACTTACTCATAGTTTTTACTATAAAGAGCTACGCATAATTTGTTAAATAGCGAATTATTGTATTACAAATTTTGTATTAGTTTAGTTGTTTTACCATAAAAGCTGTATAACACAGTTAATTAGGCTATCTTAGTCACCAATAAACCAACTTCTACTAACAAAATTGAAATTGAAATTCTTCATTTTCATATTAATCTGTACATGATGATGTGATACAAAGTTCCCAAAGACGATGTTGTTATCCTAGCGAAAGGGGATGGTGTTGATAATGACGTTGGCCTTTGTGTTGCTCGATAACAAGTCAGTTACACACTGGTGATCCGTCAACTGTCCGGGTTCTTCAACTCTCAAGCCGTTGGCCCTTACCAGATACCCTCTACCGAGCCTACCATCACTCACTACACACTGGTAATCCGTCAACTGTCCGGGTTCTTCAACTCTCAAGCCGTTGGCCCTTACCAGATACCCTCTACCGAGCCTACCATCACTCACTACACACTGGTAATCCGTCAACTGTCCGGGTTCTTCAACTCTCAAGCCGTTGGCCCTTACCAGATACCCTCTACCGAGCCTACCATCACTCACTACACACTGGTAATCCGTCAACTGTCCGGGTTCTTCAACTCTCAAGCCGTTGGCCCTTACCAGATACCCTCTACCGAGCCTACCATCACTCACTACACACTGGTGATCCGTCAACTGTCCGGGTTCTTCAACTCTCAAGCCGTTGGCCCTTACCAGATACCCTCTACCGAGCCTACCATCACTCACTACACACTGGTAATCCGTCAACTGTCCGGGTTCTTCAACTCTCAAGCCGTTGGCCCTTACCAGATACCCTCTACCGAGCCTACCATCACTAACTATATTTTTCAGTTTCGTCGCAGTTCATTATGTGCCCTGATATGTCTTCCATGACTGTCCACTAACATAACTAACATTTTGGGTTGATTGACCGCAGGTTTTTTCGGGTGCTGAAATAAGAGGCTGTGTTCTGCCTTCCTATTAGGGATTATTACTTTTTGGAGTTTAAGGGATTGTCCCCAACAGTACTTGCAGGATTCACTTGGTCAATCAGAACGAGGAACTGCGGCAGCAGGCTGTACAGCAGTGTGCATATGTTGCGCCGGCAGGATTACGGACGGCTACTCCTAGTGCCACCGGTGTGATCGACAAGCGGCAGCAGGCTGTACAGCAGTGTGCATATGTTGCATCGGCAGGATTACGGACGGCTACTCCTAGTGCCACCGGTGTGATCGACAAGCAGCAGCAGGCTGTACAGCAGTGTGCATATGTTGCGCCGGCAGGATTACGGACGGCTACTCCTAGTGCCACCGGTGTGATCGACAAGCGGCAGCAGGCTGTACAGCAGTGTGCATATGTTGCGCCGGCAGGATTACGGACGGCTACTCCTAGTGCCACCGGTGTGATCGACAAGCGGCAGCAGGCTGTACAGCAGTGTGCATATGTTGCGCCGGCAGGATTACGGACGGCTACTCCTAGTGCCACCAGTGTGATCGACAAGCAGCAGCAGGCTGTACAGCAGTGTGCATATGTTGCGCCGGCAGGATTACGGACGGCTACTCCTAGTGCCACCGGTGTGATCGACAAGCGGCAGCAGGCTGTACAGCAGTGTGCATATGTTGCGCCGGCAGGATTACGGACGGCTACTCCTAGTGCCACCGGTGTGATCGACAAGCGGCAGCAGGCTGTACAGCAGTGTGCATATGTTGCGCCGGCAGGATTACGGACGGCTACTCCTAGTGCCACCGGTGTGATCGACAAGCGGCAGCAGGCTGTACAGCAGTGTGCATATGTTGCGCGGCAGGATTACGGACGGCTACTCCTAGTGCCACCGGTGTGATCGACAAGCGGCAGCAGGCTGTACAGCAGTGTGCATA
This sequence comes from Nephotettix cincticeps, assembly GCA_023375725.1. NCBI lineage: Eukaryota > Metazoa > Arthropoda > Insecta > Hemiptera > Cicadellidae > Nephotettix > Nephotettix cincticeps. The sequence continues at coordinate 113,427,737 of CM041786.1, read as the reverse complement.
TGTTGCGCCGGCAGGATTACGGACGGCTACTCCTAGTGCCACCGGTGTGATCGACAAGCGGCAGCAGGCTGTACAGCAGTGTGCATATGTTGCGCCGGCAGGATTACGGACGGCTACTCCTAGTGCACCGGTGTGATCGACAAGCGGCAGCAGGCTGTACAGCAGTGTGCATATGTTGCGCCGGCAGGATTACGGACGGCTACTCCTAGTGCCACCGGTGTGATCGACAAACGGCAGCAGGCTGTACAGCAGTGTGCATATGTTGCGCCGGCAGGATTACGGACGGCTACTCCTAGTGCCACCGGTGTGATCGACAAACGGCAGCAGGCTGTACAGCAGTGTGCATATGTTGCGCCGGCAGGATTACGGACGGCTACTCCTAGTGCCACCGGTGTGATCGACAAGCGGCAGCAGGCTGTACAGCAGTGTGCATATGTTGCGCCGGCAGGATTACGGACGGCTACTCCTAGTGCCACCGGTGTGATCGACAAGCGGCAGCAGGCTGTACAGCAGTGTGCATATGTTGCGCCGGCAGGATTACGGACGGCTACTCCTAGTGCCACCGGTGTGATCGACAAACGGCAGCAGGCTGTACAGCAGTGTGCATATGTTGCGCCGGCAGGATTACGGACGGCTACTCCTAGTGCCACCGGTGTGATCGACAAGCGGCAGCAGGCTGTACAGCAGTGTGCATATGTTGCGCCGGCAGGATTACGGACGGCTACTCCTAGTGCCACCGGTGTGATCGACAAACGGCAGCAGGCTGTACAGCAGTGTGCATATGTTGCGCCGGCAGGATTACGGACGGCTACTCCTAGTAACACCGGTGTGATCGACAAGCGGCAGCAGGCTGTACAGCAGTGTGCATATGTTGCGCCGGCAGGATTACGGACGGCTACTCCTAGTAACACCGGTGTGATCGACAAGCGGCAGCAGGCTGTACAGCAGTGTGCATATGTTGCGCCGGCAGGATTACGGACGGCTACTCCTAGTAACACCGGTGTGATCGACAAACGGCAGCAGGCTGTACAGCAGTGTGCATATGTTGCGCCGGCAGGATTACGGACGGCTACTCCTAGTAACACCGGTGTGATCGACAAACGGCATCAGGCTGTACAGCAGTGTGCATATGTTGCGCCGGCAGGATTACGGACGGCTACTCCTAGTGCCACCGGTGTGATCGACAAGCGGCAGCAGGCTGTACAGCAGTGTGCATATGTTGCATCGGCAGGATTACGGACGGCTACTCCTAGTGCCACCGGTGTGATCGACAAGCGGCAGCAGGCTGTACAGCAGTGTGCATATGTTGCATCGGCAGGATTACGGACGGCTACTCCTAGTGCCGCCGGTGTGATCGACAAGCGGCAGCAGGCTGTACAGCACTGTTCGTATGTTGCATCGGCAGGATTACGGACGGCTATTCCTAGTAACACCGGTGTGATGGATCCCACGACGATAGACTCGGTCTCTTGCAACGTCCATGTCGGGTAAGCTAGTGTTATTTTAATTTCCTATGTTGGCTCTTGTTACGGGTGAGGAAATGCTCATTAATTCTAACAACATTTGTGTTAAAAGCTTTCAACAATTTTTTTCACTTTTATATGGCATTCGGCTTGTACCCACAGACTTAGTAGTATGTTCATAAAGTCCATAATCCTGTGAGCATACGCTGGCAGCCCGGACAAAACACTAACACCAGCAAAGAAAACTGTCCACGAGAAAACTACAGAAGTTTTCCCATTGCCACGGGCTTTATCCCATATGCCACATATAACTTTGATACAATATATCAATTTTCTTTCTAATCAATTTGTTTTTTATTGTCTATGCTATACAAAGTACACTTTATTATTAACCGATTTCATAACGTTAAATATTATAATTAGAGATTTCGATTCTTACATCGGTTAGAAAGAAAATTCTATAGAAAAAGAGCATTTAAACGTAATTGGAACATTTCAACACTGGGATTTCACTTTAAAACAGTTTTTAACTTGGGTTTCATATTTCTTTGTTAAGGAAATTTATCAAGTTTGCAAGGCAAAGGCTAATTGCAAACGGTGGTTATTAACTACTAAACTTTTCGGTGGCTCTTTTAACTGTTGTGCCAAACTTTTACTGCTTATACAGTAATTGTGTATTTCCATTTGGTAACCCTATTTCTCAGAAAACTGTTACTTCTTATAAAAAGTAAACTACGACGTTTTTATCCAGCTTCTGATACATTTTTAGGTCATAAATTATTGATACAATAAACAAAGCTGTTCTATTTTTGAACAAGTCGTCTGCTGAATTCTACCTACTCCTTATGAACACCAAAAACTTCCACAAATGTAAAGAAGCTATAATACAAGAACACTTATGTGGTCTTATTAATATTTACTCTACTTTGATTTTGTATCTTAAAAAGATTAACAATAAAATTAATTTGTCTGTTTGGATGTATTTAAGGAATAAAACCCAAAGTTCCATTAATAGTTTATTTTGATCACAAAGAATGTTGGTAATCTTAGCGTGAGGTTCTTTACCGAATGAACGATGAAATTGTCAACTGTTTATAGCGAAAACTAGATACATTTTAGAAAAGGAAATTTTGCTTAAAAAAGAGAATATTCCGAATTTATAAAATTAATGGTGGTTATCCGCGTTAATATATGTATGTGTATATTAATAGTAAAAAGTGAATTTAAGTTTGAAAATAAAATAACTTCCTTTGTTTAAATAACAAAATGTAACTAACGTAACAATAATATGAGATGCTTTATGACGTAGTTTGTAGGCTACTATTACATCCTGAAAATGTAAAGTTGACCAAAATTGAACCAAAATCTGAACACGCTTGTTAAAAAAATTGAATAAAATAAGATTACAAACATAAAAATTGAAACTTTACTGGCCTGTGAACATATTACATCACAGTGTCAAAAGTAATTGCATTTAAAACTTTATCCTGTTATATTTCAATACTTAGGCGGTTGTTTCTTGTTTACGTCCATTTATATACCATTTATATACTTTATATAAATTGTATTATTATTTTTATTGTAAAATATGAAATGAATCATAAAGCTTTTGTTAGGTAACAAGATTACACTCGATGATTTTACTTTAGCAACGATTTATTTTCATGTTTACAACATTCAAAATCTGCCGCAAGTTAAAAATCTTGAAAGTAAAGCTTAAAATTTAGCATCAGTTTTAAATCACGGGTTTTAAAAGTAAATTTAAAAATAAGTCTATTAAAAAAATATGGATCCCACCAGAAGAGATGAATAACTGTTGTTTCCTCAGTCTCGGTCAACGCCATGATATAGAGACAGTCAGAGTCACGTGAGTGATATAGAGCCAGTAAAGTAATATCCGTATACGAGCTATTGAATTCCATCCAGTGGTACAGTACACCACTCAGGGGTTTAATATTGTGTCGTGTCGTTTGAAAGATTGTTCTTTGCCCGCGACGCGCCAACTAGCTAAATATATAAAACTGTGATTGTAATTAAGTAATTCCAGCCAAAAGATAAACTGAAACATTTGAGTACATGGGATCTAACCTGAAATATAAGGCGGTATATAAGGTTTTGTTGGGACAAAACTAAAGTTTATTTTAAAAATTTTAATCGTTGAACCAAATAACAAATTGTGAATAATAATATACAAGTATGCTTAGATTGTGTGTGATTTTCAATTCTCCACGAATTTAATTTAAAACTCATTCTCTTGATTGTAGTTATTAATATTAATTGAAAATACGATGTTAAGATCCTTTAATAGATATAAAATATTATTCAATATTTTTTATAAATAAAAACTTTAAATAAAAAACTTTTCGAATAAAAACGCTGACAGACTCGTATATCTTCCTCAATGGGTTTAAAGTATATAACTAAGGCAGTGCACTTTGATCCGGTGATCCAGCCTCGCAACAGGTTAATTTCCCATTGTTGTTCCAGACTAGACATCTGTGGGATAACATTAAAATCGCATTTTCTCGATTATCCAGAAACAGGTTTAATTGAAAATAGAACAGTTAGTATTGTAATAAAAAAGAAAATCGTTTTTGTAAGATATTTCTGAAAGGTAAATATTGTAGAAGTACAAAATGACATCAGATTCCTAAACTAAAACATTTTCGACATACGTTAATAGGATAGTTTTGGTTAGTTTTATGAGATTTATCAGCCCTAGAAGTTTGTTACTAACTTCAATACGCACCCTGTATGGTTTTAAACTCGTAGCATATTTTTCATTTCAACCAATAATTATTGAAACCATTTCGTTTCTAAATTATTAGGAACTACGTAACCTATAAATCAGTTATGTCCAACATTAAATTAAGTGTTGTGACTGCTGTAGTTTTATATTCAATTTCATAAAATTTCATTAACCATTTATTTTATCTTTGAAGCTCAACGCAGTGCATTGCATACACACTTAACAGTACGTTACACAGTATTTCCATCTTTTAACTAAAAAGGTAAACACATTTATTGGATTGTGCGTAGTATTTTTTACATACTATATGCGTCAAAGATTATTAACTATTGGCTACTGTATAATGAAACTATAAACTTTTACAATTGAATAATGTAATGAAATAAGTTATCTTAAATGTTAAGCAAGATTACTGTTTTACTGTTAAGTGAATTGTTATTGGCTGGACCCATCATCCAGTTAATAACCAGCCATGAAGCAAGTAAGGGCAATTTCCTGATTGGACTTTCATTATGAAAAACTGGCCTGGCGAGGATAACGTCGGGGGCAGAGAACGTGTATCAAAACACTTTTTGTATCGCCCAAGTTTTTAAAATGTTAAGTGTACCAATTAATATTACACTGCAGTAACGAAATTAAAGTAAGCAATAATTTTATTGATTTTCTATATTTTTGTATATCGTACTCGATTAAATCGAGTACGATATACAAAAATCAAATTTTGTTTGTTGAGGTTTTCATAGGCTACAGCTTAAAAGATTTTTGTATTTACTTCCCTGTGGGAAACTGGTTAGATTATGGATATGTCTAAAGGGAATGTTTTAAGTTTATCCAGATGTTCTAATAACCAATCTATAACATCACTAACCATATGATGTCACTAACCAAATGACGTCACTGTTTCAAATTTTGGTGGTGAAACTACACCCCCCTCAGAGCTAAGACATATCTATGTCAATTCCTAATCCTCTTTCTGTATATCCATACAGATCTTGAAACTTGGAAATTTACAAAATAATGAGGGGAACAATAGCCATGTCGTTGTGATCATGATGATCATGTCCTGCTGTCGTGTGAATGCACTTGTAATTTTATAAACCACCTAGAAGACAAGTAACTAAAATCGGTCGTAGCAGCAAACCTGGAAGCTAGGTGCATTTACAATGATTTATGGATTCACTGTGATGATTTAACTAGCCTAAGCCGACCTAAACTAAGCCTAGTAATATCGATTTACTTATCCTGTTTAACAATAACATTCTTAAGAAACAAACCAAAAACAAATCACCTAACTCACAGAAATAAACTAACCAAAGCATGCGCTAAGCACTCAGTCAGCTGATAGACGGTAGTCATTCACCTACAACACTAACCTCCGGTTTTTCGCAATGCAATTGAGGTTACCGGAAACCTAAAAGCTATGTTTACATTTATCTCAACGGGGAAATCAAACATAACCTAAATTACTTTTTTATTGTAGGAAAAATATTGTTTGTAATACGAGTGTAAACTGTCATGGCAGCCCTAGACGTTCTGGCAACACTCAGCTGACGCACCTCTCGTGCGATATGACATCGTTTGCGCTCTTGTTACACAAATAGCTATTTACCTGAGAAAAGGTCACTAATACAATTAAGTCCCATACAAATTACGAGGCATATAAATCACGTATTTAAATTTATTAGCTATTATTATTTATTAGCTACTTCACTAAACAGAAACTTTACTCTTAAATATTTAAAACCAAGTTTTTATTTTTTTAAATAGGCTATTCGCTAATAGTTTTTTATATTGCTCTATTTGTTTATAATATTGAAAATAAAACTTTTATTCGATGAATTTTACATGGATATGTCTAAGTTCGAGGGGGGCGTTGTTAGCAGATGAGATTTGTGTAACGCAAAAGGAATGCAAAAAGTACAGTGTAAGTGTTTCGATCCCGTTTCCAGGGAAACTAACAAAGCTATTGTATTGAATGTATGGTTATAAGAACAGCTGTTTAGATGAACTGAAAACATTCCCTTTAGAAATAGTCATGATCCCTGACCTATTTCCCACAGGGCCATAATATTATGGCGACCAGTAAATTATGGTGGACCTAAATTTATTATGAATAACACTAACACAATAATTTTGTATTTACTTTCCCGTGGGAAATACGTTAGATAATGGATATGTCTAAAGAAATTTTTTCAGTGCATCTAACCAGATTTTTTTAACCAAACTAGGACGTCACTAACCATATGACGACCCTAACCAAACTGTTTTACGACGACACTGTTTCAAATTTTGATGGCGCAAATTGTCAACACCCCCCTCCCAGAGCTAAGACATATTCCTGTCAAAAAGGATAAAGAGAGATTAAGAAGCAAGAAGAGCTGGACACTCCACATTATCCTGAGTGAACATAAGTAGAACATTAGTGAGCACAAAGTATTGTTTGATAAAATAGAACTGACAGAAATTAAAATTTATATTTTTTTTCTTGTTTTGAGATGAACACTGATGATCATTAGGTTTAGGTTTAATTTAATTTCGATTAAATAGAAAGACACCTGAGTATGATACATTCATATATGAACCAATGAAGTTTTAGCGAATTTCTCATAGGAAAGAAGCTATTACCGTAGGTATCATGACAAGACTTAGCTTGGGACCATGTTATTTTTTCGTTTTGAGGTGCTCTGAGGCAAAAAACAAAAAATTGCCCTTTAAAAAAATGCTCTTTCAAATGGTGTTACTTTCCATGCTTTAATAGTTTGCATTCTATCATCAAACTAATAAAAAAGTCGTGAATGTTTAAAATCACAAATTGCGCTATGCAAGCTACACGGTTAATATAAAGATATGGATACTTATAAGCATTTTTTGTTCCTTTTAGCGAATTTCCCATAGGGAAGAATCTATTACCGTAGATTTCATGGCAAGACCTGAGCCCGGAACCATGCTATTTTTTTGTATTTAAGTTTCAGAGGCCTAAAACAATAGTTGTGAATACATATATATATGATACGATATATATGATATACGATCCGATAGAGATCAAATTTGGTACAAACGTGCATTCCTACATTTGCTTGGAAGAGTTTTTTAGTCCAGACATATCGGTCAATCGGAACGGGTAGTTTGGAGGGTTCTTGTACCCCAAAAAAGAGGTTTTTAAGTTTTTCTCGTATATTTATTAAAATTTCAAATTTTATCTATAACTATTAGAATCAGCTAAAAAACTACACAATTTAGTTCCTTATAGTTTTGCTCTATCTCAATCGGTTGCCGAGATATTAAAAAATCTAAACACAGTACATTGTATTTAGGGGCTCCAATGCTAATCTTATGGAGGATGAGTAAAATTAATATTTCTCTTGCCTAGGAATATTTTTTATGAACATTTTTATCAATTTTCACGTAGATCCATCTATTTATTCTTAAAAACCATAGTATGAGTTTATAATGGCAGCTAATCTGCATACACTTTTCCCATGTTACTCTTAAGGAGAATTGACAAACTCATTTATTTATGGACAGATAAACTATCTGTCCATTCTGTCACTTCTGTGCACTTTGTATATGATCAAAATAAAAATAGTTTATTGTAAAAATGCCTCATTTTAGCGTTCCTCACAGCAACAAACCGGCATACTCTTTCCCATGTTCATCTTGTGGAGAAGAAGTAAACACTCTTATTTATTAAAGATATTAATCAAACCTGTGAAATATTTTTTATTGATTTGGAAATTCGCTGAGTACGCAGGTCAACTGCGACGGGATTATTTGGCCCCGGCGCAAGCTCTTTCGCGCACCGATCACTGTCACTTTCCGGACTAGTGAGATAGCTGGAACCCCTCTTAACTTCAAGAGATCATAGGTGGCGCCAAGCTAAGGAACACGGGTCAGGATGTCAGATCAACGTGTGTGTTTGATTTCGTAATATCGTTGACGACACCAAGAACAGGAACAGGAGTCAGGATGTCAGATCAACGTGTGTGTTTGATTTCGTAATGTCGTTGACGACACCAAGACCAGGAACAGGAGTCAGTATGTCAGATCAACGTGTGTGTTTGATTTCGTAATATCTTTGACGACACCAAGAACAGGAACAGGAGTCAGGATGTCAGATAAACGTGTGTTTGATTTCGTAATATCGTTGACGACACCAAGAACAGGAACAGGAGTCAGGATGTCAGATCAACGTATGTGTTTGATTTCGTAATATCTTTGACGACACCAAGAACAGGAACAGGAGTCAGGATGTCAGATCAACGTGTGTGTTTGATTTCGTAATATCGTTGACGACACCAAGAACAGGAACAGGAGTCAGGATGTCAGATCAACGTGTGTGTTTGATTTTGTGATATCGTTGACGACACCAAGAACAGGAACAGGAGTCAGGATGTCAGATCAACGTGTGTGTTTGATTTCGTTATATCGTTGACGACATCAAGAACAGGAACAGGAGTCAGGATGTCGGATCAACGTGTGTGTTTGATTTCGTAATGTCGTTGACGACACCAAGACCAGGAACAGGAGTCAGGATGTCAGATAAACGTTTGTGTTTGATTTCGTGATATCATTGACGACACCAAGAACAGGAACAGGAGTCAGGATGTCAGATCAACGTGTGTGTTTGATTTCATGATATCATTGACGACATCAAGAACAGGAACAGGAGTCAGGATGTCAGATCAACGTTTGTGTTTAATTTCGTGATATCGTTGACGACACTAAGTAAAGAAACAGGAGTTAGGATGTCAGATCAACGTGCGTGTTTGATTTCATGATATCGTTGTCAACGGCAAGAAAAAGAAACAAGGCTCAGGACGTCGCCTTAACATAGATGTTTAATTTCGTTATATTATTGACGGCGCCGAGCAAAGGAACACAGGTCAGGATGTCAGATCAATGTGGATGTTTAATTAAATGGAAACACGAATCTTGAAAAAGAAAACTGTAAGAGGTAAATCTTAGGCTGTAATAACGTGGGGCCATAAATCCAAACTGCTAGCTCCCTGCACAAATATGTATGTAAAAGGAGTTTTCGAAAATTTATGCCTGCATTTCTCTACTTTCTTGTAAGCTTGTAAGATTGTGTCTTCTTTATACGTCAATTTACGTATCATAGCCTCTGAGTCGTTTACGTAACATCGTCATATTGAACAAATTAATAAAAAAATGGTTTATAGAAAAATTGGTCACAGTATGTGTAATGTATTTTTTTAAGCCAACTCTGTTAAGTAATACTATATCAATCTCCTGAAAAATTCCAAACTTCATATGAATTTTGAAAACTGTATGGAGATATTAAGCACTTATCTAAACCAGCAAAGTAAAGTATTATTTGAATAGCTTTTTAAATTTAAAGTATTTTACCAGCAATAAAGAGTTTGATAATTTCATGACTCTCCAAAGATGTACTTTTCAAGTATTTTTGAGATTTTATTTTTAATTTCATTCAAGTTTACTTGATTCTAATATTAGCTAGTGAACACTGATACATTTCAATAAAAGATCCCAACCGTAAACGCGGGCAAACTTTAAAAATACTATATTTCTTACATATTGACCACAAATTACATTCCAAAAGAAACACTATAGAGCTTTATTGATTTTAAATCATGAATCTGTACAATTAAGCCAGTCCTGAGAATACCTAGGAAGGACAGTGGCAACGGGGGGTCGCGGATAATCCAACACACCCGGTCCTGAGAACACCTAGGAAGGATAGAGGTAACTGGGGGTCGGGGATAATCCAACACACCTGGTCCTGAGAACACCTAGGAAGGACAGAGGTAACTGGGGGTCGGGGATAATCCAACACACCCGGTCCTGAGAACACCTAGGAAGGACAGAGGTAACTGGGGGTCGGGGATAATCCAACACACCCGGTCCTGAGAACACCTAGGAAGGACAGAGGTAACTGGAGGTCGCGGATAATCCAACACACCCGGTCCTGAGAACACCTACCTATTAAGGATAGAGGTAACTGGGGGTCGGGGATAATCCAACACACCCGGTCCTGAGAACACCTAGGAAGGACAGAGGTAACTAGGGGTTATTGAAGTCAAAGGGGCAGAGGCAAATTAATTATCGTTTTCTTTTTTCCTCTGATATCCACAACTTTAAATGTCCGCAAAAAATCAACGTTATTGTTGTCTTTTGGATAGTTTAATTTGGCTTTATATTTTAATTTGAATTTTCTGTATTTTTTAGCTACCATAACAGGCGGAGGACTGTAATTTATGCCATATCTATGGTTGACAAATGGTTTACAGTACCACAAGATATTGCCTAGAATTAGATCCAAGTTTAATGAAAGCTAATATCTTAACTTCTGTTTGACGACAGTTTCAAGCCGTTCATCTTCACTCGAGTAACAAGTTAGACACAGGACACATTGACTTGAGCTACTTGACACTCCTCCACTAATGCCCAAGAATCATCTTTTTCAACACCAATTACCACTGCTTTTGTAAACATTAGCAATTTATGGTAAACATAAAACAATTTTTATCGGATTAAGCTGATCTCCTGATCGTTTTGGGCATAGTCAAAAATGTGGCTAAAGAGTGAGAAATTGGGTACTTTTAAATCTTTTTTTTAAATTTATTTTTTGGTATTTATCATATATATGCTATAAAATTACTGTATTTAATGTTTATAGAAGTTAAAGTCTTAAAATCAATAATAAATAAAATAAATTAAATATTCAATATGCCTTACAACTTTTAAAGTTGTATTTAATACTATGTAGCCTTAATTATTTCATAAATACTTCAAAAGTTATTTAGGAGATGATTCTGCACATGGCGCCTTATGGTTGCATTAACAAGCTGTGACGGTAAAACATACACCCAGTCTGGTAGTTAGAACAACACACGATACATTATGGTTGCATTACCAAGCGGTAAAATATACACACAGTCTGGTAAAGATAGGACAATAGACTACACATTACAGTTGCATTAACAAGCTGTGACGGTAAAATATACACCCAGTCTGGTAGAGATAGGACAATAGACTATACATTACAGTTGCATTAACAAGCTGTGACGGTAAAATATACACCCAGTCTGGTAGAGATAGGACAATAGACTATACATTATAGTTGCATTAACAAGCTGTGACGGTAAAATATACACCCAGTCTGGTAGAGATAGGACAATAGACTATACATTATAGTTGCATTAACAAGCTGTGACGGTAAAATATACACCCAGTCTGGTAGAGATAGGACAATAGACTATACATTATAGTTGCATTAACAAGCTGTGACGGTAAAATATACACCTAGTCTGCTAGAGATTAGCTCCAACACGAGGCATCACGTATTGCATTACTCAGAAGCTTAGCATAACATTACACTGCCTGGCTGAGTCAAGGACCACCTTCTATGCATGTTAAATTCCCAATAGCACGACGAGGAACCTAATTTTATGACATTGTTAAATATTAAATACTGTCTATAAAAACTCGTGTAACTAGTTAGACGCTGTAGATGTTTTGCGAATTTGACAAAATCAACGAAACACGACTTGTTTTCTCTTACCAGAATGTAATCAAAGAAATATTTGTATTGATATAGGGTTTTGATAAAATCGAATCCTAACATGAAATCGTCCAACGTTTAAAATAAAAAAATTAATAAAATTCCAAACAGTAAAAGTAAACAAAGTAAACAAGACATTCTTACTAAAGAAAAATATTGATTAAGAGACCATTTATAAAGCTATTTAGTAATATTTTATAGATATCACGTCAGTTAACCATTTTATAAATTAAATTTATAGACATCACAAAACCCCTTTTTACATTGTCTCTTTATTATGTAACCCTTAAAATCAGCGGTAAAAAATATACGTTAAATAAAAAAAGTTTTTATGCAATTACTTTTACTAATGGAACTAAGGAAAATAATTTCGTAAGGTCCCATAGAATGGAACTTACATGATATACTGAGACACAAACTAGTATTTATAGTTTGGCAGTTTCGGCCGAGGAATGGGTTTCCAAGAAGGAGCTTGATTTATGGAGAAAGTTGAAATTGGAAAAATATGCAAATGCAAATAAATCCAACATTTCAGTGACGAATGTCTTGTTGAGCTCAAGACCGGAGTTTCAAACAACTGCTAAACGATGTTTAATTAACGAGTGGCCTCAAAGCCTCTGCGTTATTTTAACGCAGTTGGAAAAATTATTTTAGTAATATGGTCAAGAATGATATTAATTAATGACACAGAAGATTTTACATGCAATAACAATATTATTGTTTATAAGGTAGGGCTTATTTAGATTGAAATTAAAAATTATAAAGTTAATTATTTTAATGTATTAACCACAAAAACGTAAATGGTGTAGTTAATTTATGTTGTGATAGTTAAATGATTACCAGTGATCTTTTAGTTATCTTTTAAAAGGATGTTTATGTAAAAGGAGGACGCCCAGCAAAAAACCAACCGACCAATCCCCTACAATGTTTGGTCTTTGATTTTCTGAATCTATGTCGCAATGTATACATGATATTAGTATTTTAAGTAATTAATTAAGCATTATATTATTGAATTTTAATAGATTGCGTTATGTATATAGTGAATGATCAATACATAATTATTGATTAATTTGATTGATTATAAGGTCAGCAGAATATGGCGATGCGCAGCGACGTCTTAGTCACCGCTCCAGGCGATGTCCTCGAAAACTTACTGTACAAGCGTTTAGAAACTAATGGTATGTGACATAAACATTAAATTTTCTGTCTTAGATTTTGACATGGATATGTCTTAGCTCTGGGGGTGGGTGTTTTCAGACCAAAATTTAAAACAGGAACGTCATTTGGTTAGTGGCGTCATAGTTTGGTTACAAGAACAGCTGTTTAAGTGAACTAAAAATATCTTTAAACATATCCATGATCTAACCTATTTCCCACAAGGAAGTAAATACAAATCTATTTATTATTAGGATGTATAATTATCCCAATATGATTTCCTTGCACTAAAATACACTCGTACACCCTACTAATTGATGGTAAAAGTAAAATTTAGCTTTATCTAATCATATTTTTAACTCTAAACTTCTGGTTTTTGTACTCTTTAAAAATGCTTTTACAGTGCTTTAATAACATTTTGCTTGCATAAAGAAGTTAAAAGAGGGTCATACTAATATTGGTAGTCACGCTTGCACTCCCCTTATGTGATCTCCCGGATGCAATATGCAAGTTACCCAAACCGTCGGTATAACGTTACAATAGCTGTACTCGTACAGTCAGTCACACAACAACGCAGCAGGCTCCAGGATTACAGCTCACAGTAAGTATTGTTAGAGAGCGGACTAGAACTCATTCGTAACAGTTGGTAGGCCTAATAGAATAACCGAACTACCGAATAACCGAATTACCTAAGTGTGTAAGTATAAACGCTAATGTAAACATCACATGGACATGAATTACACCGATAAGTTTATATTTTAATAGTAAGTGGAATGACGTGTTTACCTTTTAATCTGTGATGGTGTTTAGCTGAGATGCTGCTCGCAGCTGCCAAGACAGCTACCAGGACCGACAGCCGCATCTTGCTGGCTCACTGCACAGGTTCACTCACTGCAACATCTACTTGATCACTTCCAAACAAAAATGTATGTTTTTACACTTTATAGACGTCAGTTACAACGGATTACTAATATATGCGATATAGTTCATTGTATCACTTAACCTACCATAATATTATTACAACTACCTAAGCTACAGTATATTTATTTAAATTATATACAAATTAAATTTTTACTAACTATCATTGTGTATAGTTTTAATTCTACAGATAAAAAACGTGCAGCTGTTCTTGAGGAGGGGACGAGATCTACGTCCGAACTAAGGAAGAAGAAGAAAAATAAAACAAACTTCGCTAACAATTAATTTCACGGAGTGACAAATCTAGAAAGTTTGAAGATAAGGGTCATTAGACAAGTACAAGTGGTGTTAGGAACTCTGTGGGAGGTGGGGCTTGCGCGATGTCGAGATGTCGAGAGGGAGGTTCGTCGTACTCGCAGGGGACCCTCGCGCCGCGTGATCCGGAGACATACTGTCTGCTCAGGATCGTCGCCGGCGAGCGAGGCGCTCCTCGCGGCGTTTCCCGCAACCACCTGCAACAATCAACTAATGATGTTTAACTTCTGCCGGCATCGTTCCATTTCCATCTCGCTCGAGGCTTACTGTTTGCTGATGTCCGGGATTTACAGATCTGTTACCATAATTCTATTAGTTGTAATTACAATGAGTAAATGTAGATAATTCAATTCTAATGCATCAAAATGTTAATGACACATACATGTAAAGATTGTTTTTGGAAGTTCCAAATAAATTGCCGGTAAAAAAGCTAACTAAGTGGTGTACTAAATGGTGTACTACTTTTTTTTACGAAATTAGAAGAATTTGGCCGCTAAACAAATAGAAATCACTTGATAGTCATCCAGAATAAGAAACTCATATGAATCATTCTGGTTCGTGAGAAACCTCGTCATCTTGTGTCGTTGATTTGCGAACTGTGAACTCGCATTTACCTTACTGAAATTCCGAGTCCCACCATATAATACGATGGTCAAACTGAAAAAAATATAAACACCTAATACCCAATGGCCTAATGTTACCTAATACCGAATGTCATGAAAATCGGACCAATAGTCTAGTCTCTAGGCTTCTGCACATCCCCACATACATACAGACATCACTAAAACCCACTTTTTCGATTCAGGGAGCACAAAAGGATATACCCACAAGAAACTTCAATTAAAAAATTCTGATAATACTTTCAATATTTTCTCCATATACTGTCGTATAGCGAGAGAAAGTATATGGCTGAGAGGTGTCGCCATAGCTTGATTGAGGCTTACGATAATATAAGTGAGATACGAAAAAAAGTGTGGGTTAAGTGGTTGAAAACTAATTCGGTCAGTTGACTATCCCGAGCCAAGAGAAGGCCCTCGCCCTGCTAGGTCCTTAACTTTCAGGGAATCTGGGTTCACCAAAAGGCAGCGAGCCCTAACCACTCGCACCACCACGCACTAATTCCCCATAATGGGGGACATACAATGGTTATTAGGAGTACAGTTTTATATTTGTCTCCGATTTTGACAACATTCCTTAATGTACTTCCCTCAATGTATCTAGACTGACAAAAGACAACTAGAATCTCATTGGGGATAGGGATGTTAAAAAAAATATATTTCTTAGTTTACTGATACTGTATTATATTCTTAATAAGTGTAAGTTGTTTAAGTTATTGTTAAGTTTAAGTGTGTTACTATCTGAACTTTTTTGGAAATTATGGAGAATGATTGTACTCCACAGCCCAAAAAATTAATACAAGTGTCCCGTATGTAAAATGCCAAACTCTGTTTTTATGGGTCGAAATAAAAATAAAATCTAGAATAACATTTTTTTTTAACTCTTCATTTACCAGATATCCTACAAAATAATTTATATCTTAAGAACAGTTTTGATGAAAGTTACAGTTTTCTAGTAATTTTCATTTAAAATTTTAAAATGTCCACCATTTTGAAATGTATTTATAAAACTAAGCTGATTATTTTTTATTATCAGCTCTTGTACAAAGTAAGAACCATACAAAGTATGAAACGAATCGGCCAAAATGTTCTTGAGATATACTGTAAATTATTTAAAAAAAATACAAAATGGCGGATATCTCGAAAACGAACCGTTTGTTGCAAAAATTGTTATTCTAGATTGTATGTATATACAATTTTATATTTTTTTAATCATCTAGAAATTGTCATGTGTCAATTTTCTGACGCTATATTAAAAACCACAACCTAATTCAATATTGAAATAAATACTAGGAAATATTAAGTTGAGCGTAGGTTTATCTCTATTATTGGGTTTTTTAGTATAACTAACCTTTGACAGAGGTCCAATTATTTCACCCTTTTTATTTTTCATTGATGTTCTATTTTTTTCCAACCTTACCAGGTTTACAAGATTTGTTCAATTTGATAAATTCTTTTCCTTCCTGAGGTGAACAATGTGCTGCCAAAGGTCAAAGTAAAAATAATAAATTATATTTACTCTACATTTCCCTTATGAAGCAGAAATATTGGTCCAAAATAATTGTCTAATTTAACGTAAGATCTTTCAAAAGAATCTACCAAGATTTTTCTTGTAACTCGAAAAGCCCCGCAGCAAGACGGAATAAATCTCATAAGATCGCAGTTAAGCCCAGATCAGAAGACAAGTGGTCCAGTGATTTACTGTAGAAACCCGCTCTCTACCTACAACATCTTGGATTTCACATTTCATTCTACTGTTTTATTTCTTTGTTTATTCCTTCCGTGTGAATTTATCTCACTGTAGAGACACCCAAACACAAATAGTTATTTTAACAAAATTCTTCCAACCAACAGTTTAAAAACCAAAATAGCCAATAAATAACCAGCTAAATAACCAATTTTTTTTAATATTAGCGAATTTCCCATAGGGAAGTAGCTATTACCGTAGGTCTCATGGCAAGAGTTAAGCCCGGGACCATGTTATTTTTTCTTCTTTAGGTGCTCAGAGACCGAAAACAATAGTCGTTAAAATTTATATATGTATAAATATGTGTCTGTTAGCACGATAACTCGCGTAAAAATGGGCCGATCAAAACCAAATTTGGTAGAGACGTGTATTCCTACAAATTCTCGGACGAGTTCGTAAACCAGACATATCGGTCAATGGGAACGGGTAGTTTTGGGGGGTTTTATACCCCAAAGTGGGGTTTTTTGCGTTTTTCACATGTAATTTTTAAATATTTCTAATTTTATATTTCACCATTGGAATCAGCTTTAAAAACTACACAATTAAGTTCCTTAAAGTTTTTCTCTATCTCCTACGGTTACCGAGATATTAAAAAATCTAAACACAGTACGTTGTATTGTGGGGCTTCAATGTTAATCTTATGGAGGATAGGGAGAAATTAATATTTCCCATATTAATCAATATTTTTGGATAAAACTTGATATTTAGCTTCATGTGGTTGAGATCTATCCATTTATGCTTAAAAATCATAGTTTATGTGTTTATCATGGCAGCAAACCTGCATACTATTTTCCCATATTAATCATATAGGGAATAGGCAAACTCCTTTATACATATGGACACCTTTGAGAGAATTATATTTCGTTATTAGACAATAATAGTTAGTTTATCTTAAATATAAATTATTCTTAATATACGAGGGTGTTCAAAAAAGCAATTTAAACTACAGGGCTATTCAAAAGAATGGTGCCAAACTAAACGGTTAGTACGTCAGTTTCCGTGATTTCAAATAGGTGATTGTTAAAAAATGGAAAGGACGTATTCATAAGTTTGTTTTGACAAGGTTATATTTTTCTCAGTTAAGAGCTATGGAGCCAGTCAATAAATGGCTACTACAAAACGAGAAAAAAATATTTTGTGAAGACACAAAATTGTCACAAAACTCTAAGAAGAGTTTGCTCGTACTAATGCTATTGTTAGTGTTCAGCGGAGCTTTAGTTACGTACTTGAGTATAGGGGTTATCAAAGACTAAATGTACTAACCTCCGATTCCCCAAACCCTTCAAGAACTAAGACATCGAATATCAGTAACTCTGAAGCCGTGCGGTCACTAACTCAGGAAACGCTAGAGAACGTCTCGGTTCAGTTGGAATTTTGCTTGCATATTTGCAGAGCGTCAAATGGAGTTAACATTGATCATTTGCAATGCACACAGGTGTGTTTTTTAATATTAATTAAAACTTGTTAATATAATAAACAGGTTTATTCTATTTTCATGGTTTTATAATTCAACGTTTGCAAATGAATTAACCTTACTTTCGCACCATTCTTTTTTAATAACCCTGTATATTCTTACATTTGATCGGTGCCGATGATCCTTCGGACGTCTTCACACTACATATGCCTACATTGCAATCAGCGGTAGTTTCATTGTCTCCAGTTCTTAACTATAGTTATAGAATGCAAATAGCAGCCGCATAGGAATCTTAGTGCTGCCACTATACCCGCGCTGAATTCTCTGCGTATTTCTGCACATTTGTCTGACCTTTCTTGTCAGGTACTTTTAAATAATAATATTGAATAACTTAATTTTAAGACAACCCTCGGATTCAATATTTATAATAGGACGGAATGAGACATACTTAATTTTTAGCACACACATTTTACTATAAATTTTATTATTAGTTTTACAGTTTGTACATTTAGTTGTAGTTGTTCAAAAATATGGACCCAACTTCATGGCTTTTTTACTGTTTTTCCGTTGGCAGGCTAACAGTTCAAGCTATGCAGCCTCGAAGTACACTCGTTATTCTAGATATAAACTTTAAAAGAGAAAATTTCCAAGTTTTGTTACCATATTTTCGTAAATAGCCGAAAGGTTTGTGGCAAAAATGGGCAGTTATTTTGGTTCACCATCAGTGTTAGTAAGTGTTGCGTCAATCTGCAAATTGTTCTGAAATTGAAATTAATTTGATTATCAATATTGGCTCGTGAGTTAATTTCCGTTAAATAGTTCTGCACAACTGTATTATATGAGGTGGATGAGAAGGATAAACAAAATTATTTAATTCAGTTAATGGAACCGATATTGGAACATTCGTTTCTTGCTTACAGAGAAAATTTTTTTACATTTCGCCAAAGAACAGTGGAAGACTATTTTCTTTCGGAAAATAAACTATGAATATGGCGAAGTCTGGAATTACAGAGTTGTTTTACTTGACTGAGAAGCTGACGATATTTGGTGATAAGCATTGGATCCCTTTTTACTCTGCGATGGACCGAATCTCTCCGAGCCATAACTCAAGGATCTCCTCAAAAATCCTTGGTGGTTATCCTTGGTGGTTGGTCAGATATACAGGGTCAGATTTCACTAGCTCTTCAAGTTATTAATGGAGAGTGCATGTTATATAATTTCTAAACAGAATCATTCAATGAGTTGACCATTTCATTAACATACTCCAGAGTTAGTATGAAGTGCCATGGTGTATAATTTACATAAAAAAATCTATTTCATTAAAGTTTAGAAAGATTCAATAACTAATAATTTGTTTCTGCTTTGGGAAGTCTCACAAGGCACAATATACGAGATCATGGCGGGAAATGAGTGGAACTGGAAGCTGCTCGTGCTGAAGTATAATTACTGGGCCATTTAAAATCATACGATCCAGGAATGTTTCGTCTTCATTGGTGTGATGTGTCGAGTCCAACGGAAGTATAGTCATGTAGGCGGCAGTCGTATCTTTCAGTTTTCAGTGTGTCACAGTTAAAGTCAGCCATCATTAACATGAAAGTAACCTGGCATATAATAAGAAATTATATTGTGTAAAGAAAACTTTTATACTTAAGTATATGCAAATTAAGTGTAATTATTCCTACATTTATAGTTTAAAATCTTAAACGTAAAAATGTTATAACAAAGAAATATGTCATCTCTTAGCGTGGGTCTAAATAAGAAGTCATTCATGTGATGAATTCTGTATAGTCTGATCTTATTATCCATTCAGTCAGGAAGCTAATTTCGTTTATAAAAACAGCAAAACAAAAACTAACACAAAAACAACAAATCAAAAAACAAAAAATAGCACAAAATACCGCACAAACCAACATAAACACACAAAAAAACCAAAATAACAAAAAATTAACTACATAAACAAAACACCTCAATACTCAATACAACACACACATAACCAACAAAGACACACAAAAACTCCAAACAAATCTAACACAAACAAACAAACTCTCTAAACAAAAACAACTAAAATAACAATAAAACACTATAACCCAAAAAAAACAAAAACAATAACCCACAAAAAAACCATCCAGGAATGTTTCGTCATTCGACACACAACATGTAATCTAACAACACATAAAAACCAAAAAAAAAAAACCCTAAAAAAAAAAAAAAATATAAAAAAAAAAAAACAAAACAAAGAAAAAATAGCTAAAAAAATGTTAAATCAAAGCCAAAAAAAACAAAAAACCCAGTCATTCATGTATAAATCTTAAAAAAATAATCAAACCACGCCAGGCGCACGGGAAGCATTTTCCACCCAAAGCGCTAAGTGAGCATTTACTCGTACAGTCCTTAAAATACTCAAGATACGAGGTTCCATGCTTGCGATAGTCACTTCACCTGGAGCAAACTAGAATATCAGTGTGCTTGGTATGGCCTTTAAAAGCATTATCTGGATAAGAAATTAAATTTAAAATTTTACCTAAGTTGGATGGTTCAAAATCTGGTAAAAACTATAATTGGGCATTGAGGAGGTGAATCAACGAGTGATTCTAGATTATTACTGTATTTAGTATATTTACTTATTTTTAGATAGTACACAAAGATAAATAGTATTAGTAGATCAATAGCTAATAGCTACTCAAGCTATAGCTACTCAAGTTACAGTATCTATAGCTAGAGTATCAATAGCTACTCAATAGCTACTCAATTATTTTTCAAATGTAAACGTTTGAAAAACAACTTGTTTTATTCCGACTGCATTTTTATTGTTTCGTGGGAACAGGTTAATTGTAATATTCTGTTTTTTAAACAATACTCAAAGCATCTCGATTTTACAGATATACAGATTACAATATTTAATAAAAACATAGACAAAGGTAATTTTTCCACGGTAAGCTCCATATTTCCCGTTCGCGAGGAAGGTCATCAAATCTTGATCCCCCCATTGAAGACGATGGTAATACCTTCCCAAGCCCCTTATATGTTATCCTAACCATTTACTGGTGGGTTTTATTGCTGCTCCGTGAACTTAGCTCAACTAACATACTCTCAAGGAACAACTTAATATGTCCATCTTGGGTTCAAGTTTTTAAGTATAATACTAAAATATTTAAACATAGTCAACATTTATTCTTAGTTTTTACCAATCGTAAGCTTGTGAAAAGTTGAGATGAACCGTTGGTTGATTTTGATTTTATGTAACACATTTTAACGAAAGGCTCATTTCTAACTTAAACTAGTATTAGCTTTATTGAAAGTTTCTAAGGAATTCCTAAAACGATTCCTATATGCAGCTATTATTTCTATAGCCTGGTTTCAGTTATTTTTGGCATGGATATGTCTTAGCTCTGGAGGGGTGATGGCAATTTGCGTGAACAAAATTTGAAACAGGATATCATTTGTTTACTGACGTCATAGTTTGGTTATAAGAACAGCTAAACTAAAACATTTACTTTAGACACATACATAATCTAACCTCTTTCACACAGGGAAGTGAATACAAATTTTTTTACCGTGTCATGTATTTATATTATCTGGTGACGAATACGTGATAGTGGTCCAAAGGCGATATTGAACAAGGTAAAAGAAATAATTGCTATAAATATAAACTTCTAACAAATGCATAATTTATATGGTCAAAAGGTTCAAGGCAATGTCAGGTATGACGGTATAAATATTTAAATTTCAATCACAATAATATAAACGTATATTAATACAATAACGTTTTCAGACAAATTAATTTATTCATAATTTTATCTAACACTCACAAATAGTAGGCCTATTCTGTAACTCAGTAATAGTAAATAAATAGTTTTAACCGCACAGCAGTAACACTGTAACCGTAAAACTAAACAACAGTTTAAAATTTATATAAACTCTTTGCATTCTAAATGGTAAAAAATAGCCGGCTATTATCCAAAGAGAGAGACTGGCATCAACAGATCAACATATATATTGGCAGTTTCTCATTAGTCCCATCCTTTTCCGGCAGATGTTACCAGAAACCCTCCCCTACACAACCCTGCTCTCACACATCTCAACATAGGAAACTCTTCTCAACGTGGCGATTTTATAGTTTCGACTAGTTTACAGAAGAAACGATCAAAACTCATCTAAAATAGAGTAAACTGGACGAGATTAAGGAAAATTTCGCTGATAGATCAATTCATTCAAAAGGTGAGTTACTCCTCGTGAACTAATGATTAGTTAAACGAATATTTAAATTTTCTTAGGAACAATTTATAATAGCTTTATACTGACAGTAACTCAGTTACCGGAATATTACATTTAGATAAAATAAAAATAGTACGTAAGCTGCTTCGGAAATTTGTGAGTTGTTATTATATTTAAAATGAATGAAAAATACCTCTTACAATATTAAAAATGGGAGGTCCCAGTGCAAACCCTAGCCGTCGGTCTATGTATTAAGGCTAGAGAGTTAGTGATGTTTAGTCATATGTTAGTCTTGCTAGTTTGTTTTAAAAAGCTAGGATTATACGCATATATTCAAGTAATGTGATGAACGAAGTCAGAAGAAACACATTTTGACAAGGATATGTCTTAACTCGAGGGGGGTGTTAGGAATTTGTTAGACGAAAATTTGAAACATGAGAACAGCTGTTTAGAAGAACTGAAAAAAATCCCTTTAGACATATCCATGATCTAACCCATTTCCCAGAGGGAAGTAAATGTAGACATTTTTAAAACTCTCGTCGGTGTATCATTTTTGTCTAAAATAACACATTGTAGTAAACTTAATAAACATAGGCTATGTCACCAGCAAACACAAAAAACAGCAGATTACAACAGATTATTGTTGGTACAGTACTACCAACATTATTATAACACGGATTCTACCTTGACTTACCATTGCTTTCTCCTGAAACACATTGGCTTGTCATGTTTTCCCCAGGATAGGGTATTGAAATAGCCTATATCTTTGGACTAAGCAGGTTCTTCCTCATTATAACTGAATAGCAAAATTATATCCATTATTCTCTATCCACTGGCATAATAATCCAAAAATTGAAAAAATAGACTTACTAGATTCTTCCCCTGGACCCTTATTTATTTGATTACTAGTTGATTTGGCTATAAAATACTGAAAAAGGTTGAAAAGTAAATAATAGTATTTAGAGGGTGTCTGTGTAAAATATTAGAAGAAATAAAGATCAATTAGCACCCTTTTTTATCGTTTACTGTTAATATCTTCGGCATGTTATGCTGAAAGATTATTCGGAAATATTATTATTATTATTATTACTATTATTCGGCATATCAAGCCGCTTTTACCTAACATAATTTAAATTAGATTTGTATACAATTTAAATTAGTTTATGTAAAAGGGGCTTTCAAATAAAAATATAATGCTGATAAACAATAAAATACCCCCGTCACAGCATACTTGCGTGCTTAGCGAATTTTCAAATCAATAATAATATAATACAACAGGTTTGATCAATATCCGTAATAAATGAGCTACACTACTCTCCAAAACATTAATATGGGAAAGAGAATGCAGGTTTGCTGCTGTAAGGAACACTGAACACTGGTGGATCTCAACAACATGAAGCTAAATACCAAGTGTCATCCAAAATTTTTATTAATAAGCGAAAAATTAATTTTCTTTATCCTCTTTATAAGATTAGCATTTGTTTAATATCTCGGTAACTAATGGAGATAGAGAAAAATCTTTAAAGAACTAAATTGTGCAGTTTTTTTGAGCTGATTCGAATAGTACAACATAATATTTAACATTTTTAAAATTACATCTGAAAATCGCAAAAAACCATTTTTGGGATACAAAACCACCCCAAAATACCCCTTCCGAATAACCTATGCGTCTGGACTAAGAAATCGTCCTAGTAAAAGTAGGAATACACATCTCTACCAATTTTGGTCCCGATCAGACCATTTTTACGAAAGTTATCTTGGTCACGGACGCATACATATATAAACTTTTTAACGGCTATTGTTTTTGGCCTCTAGGCACCCCAAAACAGGAAAAAATAACATGGTCCCAGGCTTAAGTCTTGCCATGAGTCCTACGGTATAGCTTCTTCCTTATTGGAGATTCGCTATAAGGTTACTAATTGTTTTCATTATTGCTATATTACAGATAGTTGTAGTAAGTTGTGGATTTTTAAAAATAATATATTCCCTGTTAATCATGCACGTGTGTAAGTATATAAAGTTTCTTATAATGGAGAGATGCAGAATATTTATTTCTCATGTAAGAACATTAAGTTCCCAAATCTTCTTAAAAGGTTTGTGTTTTGGTCGTTTTTACCCTCCATCAATTTTAGGAGTGTAATTTATGTAGAAAGCTTACTTCTCCCCTAAGTCACTATTTATTAGCACGCCCAAAACCTTGTCCTAACAGTAGGAAAGGCTGTTACAAAACAATGGGGTGCCGCCTAACCATTTTGGCACATGCAGGGTGAAACATCTAGAACAGTTTCATCAGAACACTTACGCTGACACTTGGGGGTTTACAAATATTTATACTGTGAGTCTGTTTGAAGGTTTAGAATATGAAGGGAAACAATGGTTTGAGAACTAAGAGAAATTTAATTATAACATTGACATTAATACAAGGTTTTCATAATATATATTAATGAAAATCTAATTAGAGTTATGGCTGTACATTGCTTTAATGATATTTTTGGTTAGTTTTACGTATCATAACCCAGAAAACCCAAAATGGGACTTATCTTAATTTCTGGATATCTGTCTATCTAACACTTAACAAGATATTTCCGTCTTTCCCCCATAGTTATTAAACTCATTTTCCTCATTATGTACCTTTTGGAGTAGATTTTTATTTATTTTTAAACCAAACCACACACTACGAAAATAAAATAATAAGCTCTTAAACCCAGTTTTGAGCAATATTAGACTTTTTTAATTTTCACTAGACACATTTTCAAGTTTATTCTAAATTTATCTAACTGAAAATTAATGCTAAATAATCTGGCTAAAACATTATTTTTTATATTTATTTGTTTAATATTTTAGGTTTATATTTTGTCATGTTAATCTTTCTTCTTTACACTGAATTTTATCACCCATACAAATGACTGGCCTTCTGCTAGCTATCAGTAATACATTATAAGCTTAAACTTTGACGGTAAAGTCAAATTTTAAATTTTATTTTAACCAGCTAATTAGTTAACAGATCAACAGGACAGGACGTTTATCAACAGATCAACGTTGCGATGTTTAATTTAATTAGTAATTGAATTACAAATTATTGAACCTATCTTACTTTGTATACGTTCTGAAAAATCAATGTTATTTGTATATGATATTATGATAGCTATTAACAAGTAAATGTACTTAAACACTAACAAATACCAGAATCAAAATATAACCCTCTTACTTAACAACAAAGGAACGTGAAGTTAAAATATTTTCTAAACTACAACTAAACACTATAACTAAACTCTATACTGAACTCTTTAACTGAAGATTCTTACATCTAATTACAAGGATCACAGTTTTTATTTTCTTTGTTTCCCTTTATCATCGTCACCAGTAGATTTCAAGTAGCCTTAATTTACTCTTGCTTTATACGTTTTCCTTTCATAGGATATACGTATAAGGTAATGTATCCCACCATTTGACATATTTAATGTTGTATATTGTTATTTTAATGTAAAACTCTACCCATTATATTTGTATAATGTATTAATTGATAAAAGACTAAAACAGATAAGCAACTATTGTCGGAAACAAAATTTGACAAGGGTTAAGGCCCCGAATCAACATATATATTGGACATTTCTCATTAGTTCCATCCCACCCGACCAGATGGCCCTTTATCACTCACTTCCTCTTTCTCATTTCTTAAGATTAAGTATAATTCATTCCTCTGCAATTATCAAGATTCAGTCGCTTTCGTTTTAAGATGAAATAGAGAAGCCTACAAAAACCAAAATTAATCACTCCACGTTTGATTACGTACTACTATTGATTTATACCAGTTACAAATTTAATAGTTTTATTGACGAATGTTTCTCGTATGTTATTTTTTGTCTTTTATTAAAAATTGTTTATAAAACGAATATTATATAGACACTTATGATAGTCAACGTGTTTACCATTAAGCGTAAAATTACTGGCCCAATAAACAATAATTTATAAACACAAATTTTGAAATTGTAATAATTTTTTTCATAATATATATGTATATAAAATATATATAATATTTTATTTTGCGTTTTATTTCAAGTAATGCGATGTTTTTCTAAACTTAAGGAATAACTCCATGTTATTTTTACTATTTCTAAGATTGTGTTCTCAAAACCCAATCTCAATTCGCTTTCGGCAAATTTTCCATAAAGAAAAATCTATTACCGTATGTGTAGCAAGTATTACTGGGTTTAGGCGAGACCTAATATATATATATTTATATTGTGTGTGTGTGTGTGTGTGTGTATGTATATGTATGTGTCTGTATAAGGTATGAGCCAGTAGCTCTCGCAAAAATGGTCCGATAGAGACCAAATTTGGTAAGTATGTGTATTTCTACATTTACTCGGATGCGTTTGTAATTAAAAAATTAAATATTTAACTTATTAACCAATCATATTTGATGGAACTTGGTGTTTAGCTTCATGTGGTGAGATTCACACATTTATGATCAAAAATCATAGTTTATGTGTTTATCATGGTAGATAACCTGCATACTTTTCCAATGTTAATCATATAGAGAACAGGCAACCTTCTTTATTCGTGGAAAGATGTTAAAGAAAGATATATGGTCAAAATTAAATTATTATTTATTGTAGAAATGCCCACTCTCAGTGTTTCTCACAGCAGCAAACCTGCATACTCTTTTCCCTGTTAATCTTATGGAGGATAGGCAAACCTTCTTATTTATCGACATATATTGAATACTTGTAATGAGACTATATTATTATAGTCATATTATAGATTGAGAAATTTGCTGAGTACGAAGGTCTGCTGTGCGGTATGTGTGCAGTAGGTCTGTCACAGCAGACTTACTGGGATATTTGTTCTTGTTTCCAGAAGACAAATAATGCAAAGTTAATAAAAATGCAAACATTGTATCCTTCCAATAACTTTCAACCATTAATAATTTTGCAGTGCAAACGTTTTAAAAATAATTGTGTTTTGACGAACGGTTATCCTGTGTCTTCAAAAATTTAATATCTCCGCTAATATACTTTTTACCGCCTGCTTTATCCCTGCTCATGCTGCTGGAACGGTTTTACACATTACTTCAGGCTAATGGGCTGTAATCATGTTAAATATCATTGTAATTGTATCAATGTTTACAATCCAATGTCACAACCCACTCATTGGTGATTGGCGGGATTCGAACATTGGACCTTGGGCACCAAAGTCCCTGGCATAGGGCCAGGGACTGCTAGACCTGCGCGCTCCCCTCTTTAACACTCCGGTGCTCGCGTCCTATATTGAAACGTTAGCGGTCGCGTGGAGTGCCCCTGCTCTCCACTTGTTTTTGTTGTTACTCTTAATTAGTATGAATTATCTTTACGATGTATTGGCATTTTATGTTAAATACACACATATAACACATAACTGATGTGATTGGTGATGTTATAAAACACATAATTTAGACCAAAAAAATATTTTGCAAATTTTTAATACATTAAATAAATATTGGTGCATAGAAAATTTATTTTGAAAAATGGTTAGGAATAATTTTTTAAACAACGCAATTGAAGCCCAAAACCAACTATGACAACATACTTTGACAAATGCACCTAATTAGCACATTCTACACACACACTTTTCAAATTATCAAGGTAGACCCACTTGTTACACATAAAAATTTAGCAAATTTTACAAAAAATATATAAATATTTCTGCATTGAAGAATTATTTTTAAAATGGTTAGGAATAATTATTTAAGTAACGCAATATTATCTATTTAAATTTATCAGGGTCTTCATCACCGATGACACTCTCATCATATTCCGTTTTAGCTGAACAACAACATAACAACTGTTCTTGGTTGTCCGTTGTCCATTCATTATTCAATACATGCACACAGTATGAAGTTTTCATATAAAAATAACTTTAACTACATGAAATAAAATCCACAACATATGTCACTCAATGAAAAACGGAACACGGATACTCGCGTGGAGTGCACCTGCACTACAAATACTGCGGCACCTTGGGGAAAAAATCAATTAAAAATTCGCTTAACCCGAATTGGTTGCTGTCACTATTCTGACAGGTTCCAGGATTGTCAGAGGGAAGGTAGATGACTGCTCAAGGGCACACATGCAGTCATCTGCGTTTTATGAACAAAACAACATGACTGGAGTGCCACTGCACTCCGCGAGAGCACCGGAGTGTTAATAATATACTAGTAAAAGTAAAAGTTGATTATCGTGGATTTAATACATTTTATTTTGCTGTAAAAGTTAAATATAGTTAAAGGTTCGTTTAGGAATTACTTAAAATAATCCTAAAAGGTATTTAGTAACTAGTAAGAAACCGTATAAGTATGAAAATGTCAAAGTAAACTTTATAAATGTATTTTTATGTATAACTCCAGTTATAAAGCAATAAATCATCTGAAACAGTTCGGAGGTATCAGCAGTTGAGCAGTTGTCGTGCGACGGGACGTCAGCAGGTGACGCGGCGGTCGGGTTGGTCTCGTGACATGTGGCGCTGACCCACCATGTAGCGGCCAATATACGTGACGTGACGTGACGCCTGTAATTTGTTAGCGGCTAACAATAAATTATATATTTGTGATTAGAGAGTGTTTGTGAACGATTATACATTCATATGGTTATGAACGTATAACCGTAATGCTATTTTGTATTTTGGTGTACAACAAATTAAATTGTATATAAAAGGAGAGTAGTCAGAATTACTAGGTTTATAGAGTTTTTTTTAATCAGGCTAAACAACTTCATACAGCACATTAAATTAATCGAGTTATTATGTTGTTATTACGATGTTAGTTGGTTATTTACTGAACTGGCGACCAACCCAACCAGGTATTTTAAGCCAAGTGTGAATTAAAAATGAGCGTAAGATGATTGTGGCACGATCTTGTTTATGTTGTATTACAGACAGGTTCCTTAGGCATAACTTAATTGATAGCCCAACAACCGATGGCATATCAAAAGACCTACAGTTTAACTTGTCCAAACCACTGCCTCTGAAATACGAGCTGGTCTAATTAATGATGAGGATGGTATTTGTGGATCAACGTAGTATTCAATAGTGCGGACGTTAATCTACATAAGAGAGCACTACACCCACCGATCTTCGCTCACAACTATCCACAATTAGTGACTTCCAAGTAGCTGGTTTAAATGACACAAGTTCCCATTCCATCCCAGATGATGAGCCTCAATAAAGTATTTTGCCACTAGTTGTTGAGTTACGTGTATAATTGTGCAGATCGTACTGGAAGCCCTGGAGGTCGTCAGTTATTTATTGTATTCTCAATTATTCTCTTCCAATACTATGTAAGACACATATTTCAATATTATAAAAGAATAAAACTAAAACCAAAACTCGGTTTTGATTTATTACTTCATCAAGTATTCAATCCAATTCCGACAAACGTTTAATAACAATAGATTGTTTGTGTTTCAATTACAACGGTACATTTGAGGGAATGGGTTCGCAACAGTTGCAGAGACAAGCAAACATTATTTCACAACACCGTTGCGTTATCACTCGTGTAATAACGTTCTCCGCCAACATGACACATCTCACTTGCAACTGAATGGTTCATCAGTTGTATTTGTTTGTTATTTGTTATATTCGTAACAGGCGCAGACACGAGTAAACAGTATTTCACAACGCCGTTGCGTTATCACTCGTGTAATAACGTTCTCCGCCAACATGACACATCTCACTTGCAACTGAATGGTTCATCAGTTGTATTTGTTTGTTATTTGTTATATTCGTAACAGTCGCAGACACGATTTCACATTATTTATTCGGTGTATTTAATCCTAGTTTAAGTTGTTAGAGTCAATCTATTAATCACAAGGGTCGAGATAATACAAGTAGGGCATATAATATATAGTTTTCTCTATAGTTGATGAGTTAGTTTAAATGACAATTCTGAGATGAAAGACGGGTTGAATGACGAGCCTAGCAATGACGACCCGCGTAGAGTGGTCTGCGTATTGACTCCTGGTGGTAGAAGGTAAATTACAGAAATGTACATGACATTCCGAAAATTAGAAGATATTTCGATTCTAGGAACCTGCGCACTAATTTCTATTGCCCTACTGTACTATCTCGACCTTTGTGATTAATAGATTGACATGAACAACTTAAACTAGGATTAAACACACCGAAAAAAGAATGTGAAATTATTTTTATTTTAATATAACATTGTTAAACAAATTAATTCAAACAAGGTGAATTTTACAGAAAATTTTGTTTTTTCATATAGTTTATACAGTAATTTAACCTACTCACAAATAGTAGTATGAATTATACAATTATATGAAATTCTTTGTTCCTGATTAGTTCATAATCACTATTTGACATTGATTCTACCAGTTTTAAACAATATTTCTGATGTCTTCATTATTAAATAGATCTGAATTACTGAACTACTAAAGTTAGTTTTTCTGTTACAATTCATTTTCAAATTCGAGTTATTTTAATATTGGTTCTAGGTCATCAATTGGAATTTATGTCGGGGGAGTGCCCTTGCCTGCTACTACCAAGGTATTTTTTTAAGAATTTTCATTTTTTTCAAGGTGCGATTCTTTTGTGGCATATGTTTATGTACTGGTACGATTTAATCATTCATTTTACCAGTACAGGTGTCCCTGTTTTTCATTGAGTAGGATAACTCCAAAATATCTTTTGTCTAGATATTTAGGAGCTTGTACCAAATGGACAGGTGAAATGTTTTCATACTTGACTTGCGAACGTGAAGTACGTTCTGACCCTAGATAAAAAATAGTTTAATTTAAAAAAATATGATCTTCCACATTTTAATAGTCCATTCTTCATTATGTTTTGCCCATTAGAGTCTTTTTAACATCATACCTTTGGTCACTCGGTAACGTTGGACCTCATCAATCAATAATTTCAGGATTGGTTTCATAGTGGAGACACACACAAAATTTTACTGCCGTGGAGGAATTTATGTCAAATATGGTTAATGAGCTTATCAAGAACAAAGATGGTTGTATAAACTACTGAGTAAGTATAACCTACTGAGTAAGTATAATCTACTGAGTAAGTATAAACTACTGCTAAGTAACTTGTAAGTTAGATGAATGACTGTAGTATCTATATGAACAAATAATGTTTTCTGTAAAAATTGGACTTGCTCAGAATAATGTGTTTGCCACTGTATTAATAATCTTTACTCACGAAAAAGAATGTGTATAGTACATACTTTATTAAAGGTCTCAATGATTAATCAGTGATTGCAGAGATAGACTCATAGAAGTAAGTACAGAAAAAGATATTTAATAATAGATAATGCTTATTCGTGGCTGAGGTCTAAAAAGCATATAACTATATATATAACGCTAACGCTAATAGAACTTAACAAATTTTCCTAAGGAACTTAACCTGAACGAACGGTTTTTTCCCTTCCTACTTCCTTTGATTTTAACTTTAAATCAAAAGGGAGACAGGAAGTTAACACAAGGCAGATAGTTAGCAATTCTGAGATGAGCCGGAGAACCAAGATGAACACTGAACAGCATTTGGTTCAAGCAAAATTTTTTCAACCAGCACAAATTCTTATAGTATTCTCTTTTCTTCGAGTATTAACGAATTTTGATTGTAAATACTTTTCTGCTAAAATAATGCGATTTTTACCCGTAGTATCACGTCTGAAATATTTACACCAGAGTAAAATAATCTAGGGTAAGATTGTTTGAAATACAACACAATTAAGTTTTAAAACCAACTTAATAAGCAATCTAGTTTTCCCAATGAACTCTGGTTTAAAATCGATTAACTACAATTTTTATAAATTATTTTTAGGCTCTCCATAAAATTATATAAAAAAATTACTGTTGACCAGTTAAAAATCATATTATGTTATTATGCAGAATAAATTTTATTTTTAATATAACACAAACTTTTATATGGTCGTATTAAAATTATATATTGTTCAAAATAAATAGTTTGTGTTAGAAATTTTTTAGATTACAGCAAATAATTATATGTTAGTCTAAAAATACAGATAATTCTCATATATATAATATTAAATTTGTCATATATATATTATTAGTTATTGCTTTGAATATTTAGTATATGTCGACATATTTTATAAACAAATTGTTCCATAAAATTATATTTTTGAAAAATAAGTTGTTTATTTAGATTAAAATTTTTATTTATAGATAATATACATTTTAAGGACAAAATAAATATTTTATAAAATTCTGCATTCAAATATTATAACTACCTAATTTTATTCAATCACATACTTCAAACTCAAACTACATAAACAATATGATCTATATGAGACAGTGGTCTAATGAACAATAGATGTATTGAGTGTTTTTTTAGATAACGAATTTAAGTACTGGTAGCTCCAGAAACGCGATGTCCGCAAGTATGACTCTATATTGATTTCACAAACGGTTTTTATAGTTTTGTAAAACTTTAGCTGAACAGTCAACGGAAAATGTGTTGAATATCTTCAATAGATAAACAAAAGTAATGTTCATTAGCCTTTTAAATTATATTGAATTTAAATAGATGAAAGTTTTGAAATTTCACTTTTAATACTAAAAAATTAATTATGGTGGAAAATTCTACATAGCATGCAAGTTAGTAAATGCGGGCAACATGACCTCGTCAGGGATGTATATGGCTATTGAGCGATCCCTTTAAACTATCAATGTGCACTATCATTACTGTATTGATGGTTTTATCGTCCAGTCCATTGAGGGCAATGATGACTCATCCAATAAGAGACTCGTCTATGGGGTGATTTGGTTGATGAATTTCCAATAATTAAAACATGTTTGAGCTATATTTTTTCAGTAACATGTTAATATGTTTCTAACTTGCCTTATTTTATGTTTATTAACTAACAATTTTAAACTCTTTTTTTATTCAAACAAATATAGATGAATACCAATATTTTATTACTTACCTCACAGTCAAGATAAATTACGTAGGCATTAATTTTGATGAAGTTCTACTACAGGCTAATCAATATATCAATCAACGGTATATTTATCAACAATAACATGGGAAATGAGTAAGTAAGTTTGCTGCTAGGAGGATCAAAAATTAAACATTTAACCACACATTAGATGTAACTGTACTGTTTTAACCACACATTAGATGTAACTGTACTGTTTTAACCACACATTAGATGTAACTGTACTGTTTTAACCACACATTAGATGTAACTGTACTGTTTTAACCACACATTAGATGTAACTGTACTGTTTTAACCACACATTAGATGTAACTGTACTGTTTAACCACACATTAGATGTAACTGTACTGTTTTAACCACACATTAGATGTAACTGTACTGTTTTAACCACACATTAGATGTAACTGTACTGTTTTAACCACACATTAGATGTAACTGTACTGTTTTAACCACACATTAGATGTAACTGTACTGTTTTAACCACACATTAGATGTAACTGTACTGTTTTAACCACACATTAGATGTAACTGTACTGTTTTAACCACACATTAGATGTAACTGTACTGTTTTAACCACACATTAGATGTAACTGTACTGTTTTAACCACACATTAGATGTAACTGTACGGTTTTAATCACACAATTATTACTGTGATTAGCTAATCAAAACAAATTTAATTAATAAATTAACATTCCATCTAATATTTAATTTCAGTACAGGATTTAAAAATAAAACTGTATAGCCTCTTCTGAGTGTTGATGTGTCGTCATATTTAAAGGGAAATGGTTGTATTAATGTAAGACAATTTAAGTCAGAACACATCCTTGGTCACTCCAATTTATAATTTTTGTAAGGTTGAATCCCCGAGTTCTCATTTTAAATTAATTTTCATTTTATATTTTGTCTTTAGATCTTTTTATAGAACACTCCTAATCCGGAGGTATAATCCGGACATACAGTGGGTTATTAGTGTGCAAAGGAGGGATTATGGCTACAGGAAAGCCTCTTATATGTCTTTCATTATTGCCCTCGGTCGAAGCAGACTTTTATGACTCCGTATTTAAACAAAGCTTTGTCGTCACCGTATGACGTCACTGCATCACCGTATTTTACTAACACTTTTATGTAAAATTGGTGTTTATGCGATATATTAATCTTAATAATTGTTCCAATTTGGAAATTATTTTAAACTATTAAAACCAATAATTTAATGTTCAAACTATTTTTAAGACGTATTTCAATTAAATCAGCAGTGACCTTCCAAAATACTTCAAACTTTAAGTAGTTGATTTCCCCTTAACATTTCAAAACTTGTGATTACATTTAAAAAGTGTGGTGAAAACCCCAATTATAAATATCATCTGTAAATTAAAAGCAAACACGAACACATGGCTACGTTTTATCTATATATTTGTATATTTAAGCTACTGATTACGATTACAAATTAGAATTACTTTTTTTTAAATACGATTTTGTATTCTTATGAAGAACTAAGTTTAACATTACCAATTATGGCCTAATGATCAATGTATTTCATCATTATGATTTCAGTAGTACGGGAGCAAATTAAAAATATGTCTTCGCAATGTTAAATTTTTTATCTTCCCTGTGTGAATTGGTTTCTCCGTGTCTCGTTGGGGTCGCCGACCTTGAACCTTGGAGGGCGTAACCAAGGTTACTTTCTCCGTCCTCCGTCCGGATCCTGCCTTTACGGGATGGAGGTTTTACTAAACTGAGTAGTGTAAGTATACTATGCCAAAAGCTACCTAGGATTCTATATGAAACGGAATATTGACCGCTACTCGAGGTCTTCTGGAAACGGGAACAAGTGTACGCTATTTAGAGGTCAACTTGGCCTTGGTGGAACCATCGCATCTATATTGTTTTGAAAGGTTCTAAAACCTTACTTTGAAACATCGTCTAGCACAACTGAGAAATTTACTATACTATAAGCTTTCCCACCGCCGTGATCCACGACTGTACGCTACCACTGTAAGCCAACGTTGTAATCCACCACTATACGCCACCACTGTACGCCACATCTATATATCACCTCTGTAATGCACAACTGCTATAAGCCACCTACTATAAGCCACCACTACATGCTACCATTGTGAGCAACCAATGTTCGCCACCACTGTAAGCCAACGTTGTAATCCACCACTATACGCCACCACTGTACGCCACATCTATATATCACCTCTGTAATGCACTACTGTATACCACTATAAGCCACCACTACATGCTACCATTGTGAGCAACCAATGTTCGCCACCACTGTAAGTCACCTCAGTACGCCACCACTGTACATTTTAGGCATTACTCCTCTACTTTTTAATTAAATTTTAATTTAAAACTTTGAATCAAGTAAGTTATGAAAAACAATAAAATATTGAATTGTCTGACAGTAAAAGTAGGGGCTAGGATATTGCATGGTTAAATAGTGTTTCTATCAAAAATATTATTTAGTTTTTTACACTATCGAACATGTGGTAGGAATAAATGTCGTTATTGTTAATATAAGTGTCAATATAATACAACCCGCTAAGGATTATTGTCCCTCGCAAAATAAATCCCATGATCAAAGTTGGACCGAGGACTTATTGGCAGCTGTCACTTTGACCTCAACTAAACCTCTGATTTCATTCGATGAGAGAAAACAGTTAGTCCACTTCCCCAAACTACTTCTCAAGAATATCGCAGTCTGTATCTAATTTGTTACTTCCAATAAATGGTACAATAGATAGGTGTTAGATTTAATTAGGTCTACGTTTAATAAATTTTGTGTTTACATGATATTTTAGCGACATTTGTCATTCGGTTTTTCAAAAATTATATGTTTATGAAATTAATTAGCGAACATAGTATTTTCTCATGTATAACACCTAGCTTATATCCCTTTTGTAACCCAAAAAACAATAAAATATTTACATATACACAACAATGTAAAATTCAAAAACATTTCATACTAAACGCAAATTAAATTCTTATTTTATTTGGTAAATCATTTGTAATGCTAACGTAGGACTATTTACGAATATCGCCCTGAGATGAAGGATAAATCACAAAGTCAATAATTCGAATCGATAAAATAGCCAGACATCGGTGATTAGTTAAAATAAAATAACTTTGACGTACACATATATTTATTGCCTCTGATATGATGTAACAATATGTAGTGATTTTCACATTAACATAATCTAGAATAAAAATTTTTTTCACAACAATATTAAGTAAATTTGGTTTTTGAATGACGCATGCAAACATCTCTTTAAATACACATAAAATTGCAAATTAAATGTGCCATAAAATTAGCACTTATTGTTCGAGATTGAGAAGAGAAAAAATTTGATGAAATTTTTAGAATAAAATATATAATTGCTTTGAACTAAAATCAATCTGAAACATTACATTAAATTGATAAACAAAAATAATTGCATCAATTTTAACATTTTTTCCAAACAATGGGACATTCATAAACATTTTTGAATGGTATACAATTTAGGCCAGTGTTTGATGGTCCATGTAGAACAAACACATTGAAAACCTTTCCAAGTCATAATTCAAGATTGTAAATGTACTATATTAAGCTAATCTAGTAAATCCAACTAAGTAATAAGATCTTGTAAAATAAATTCAGTAATTCTTGGAAATATACTGCAATATTTCAACTACAAAAGACAACAAAAGTCTCAACTTAGTACTCAACACATCCTGTTACAGCTACAAAATATAATAAAACTAAAGTAAATTAAAACTCTCATACATATATTACGGATGTGCCAATATTAGTATCAAGTTGCGAATGACGTCATAGATATTGAAGTCACGCGACTACCAGCTGTTGTCCAAGTTGCGTCATTGTTATGAGAACAACACTTGCGGTCAAGTCGTAACTTGTTTCAAACTTTTACACTTTTATTTTACTTACAAAAAGAAATATCTTGATAATACATTATTTCTTTTAAAATAAGATATTGAATACACTTGCAGGACTACAGAACGGAGCTGCAAAATATAAAATGAACCAATAGCAACATACATAGCCAGCCTAGGACTTTTCATTCGAAGACATTCATTTCATCATGATCTCTTGTCATATTGATCCAGGAATATAGCCTAATATCATCCTACACTCGTTTCCCATTCATATTTGGCTTAAAATGCCTACCATGTGGTACGGTTGTCCTTTCAATAATTTAATCTAATATATTAGTGGTCATAAATAATTATGTAACAAAATAAAATGTCAATAAAACATATTGAATTTATTCAAATACGTAATATAATTAATACTGTATAAGCTAATTTTGTGTTATAAAAAGACCGTTACATTTTTAGTAATAATATTATTAATATATTTTTATGTAAGTAATAGTTAAGTATATACGTAAGTACATGTTGGTAGTAGAATATGTAGGACGTATTAATGCAGTATTAAATTTTATATGTAGAATTGTTTAATGTAGCGTTTAATGTATAAATTTAGTTTTAATGTAAGTAGTCATATTTCGATTTCATCAAATCGCTAAAATATTTAATAGTTTAAATCAGTTTATTATATTGTATTCATCTTATGTTTAATCATGCGCGACGAGGAAACAATTAACACTATGAAAAGTAAAATTGAGATTAAGTTAGTCCCTTCATTAAATGGGGTTAGAAGAGATCGCTGGAAGTCCTGAATACAAAACACGATGCTATACGTGGACGGCGAGCCGATCAGACGTTGAAGGCGAACCCTTCATTTGTGAAGGGTGTTTGTCCTTTTAATAAGGATATAAAATGAAAGTGCTCACCACTGATAGTAAAGATTATTAGGTGAAACACGTCTTCGGGATTCAATCTTTTAAATTAATTTTATTTTTATTTTGGTAGTTAAACCTATTACAATCTGTTACGAGACTGATTTTATTTAAATTCTGGAATTTAGTTTTAGACAACACTAAATTATATGTCAAATTTGTAGGAATAAGTTCAACGTTTTCAAAATTATATTTACACCATAAAATATATTTCTTAATTCACAAGCAAAACAGAAATAGATCCTGATAGTTGTTAACAAAATATAAATGTCATTGAATCCATGTGAGGCTTATGGTCCGATTGTAATTACGATGTTAATAAGATTCAGAACTATGTAATACCTAATAATCTTCTCCACATGGTGACTTTATATCGTAGAAATAAAGATACTCTCTTGATATCCAGGGTTTACACCTAAAATACTTTAATTCTACAATATGATTTTAACCTGCACATAGGAATAAATCTATATTAGCTTTTATGGACGACCTCCCTATGGCCTTACCATTTTTTTTAAATGGTTACAAGACAATGAAAACAATTTACTTCAACACTGTATTTTAATGAATTGTTTTTTTGTATGGAGACAGTGTATCTTATCTGGGCTAATTCATATACTGTATTTGTTTTCGAACGAACAATTAAAACGAACGTCCTTGAATCCATTGCAACAAATCATTGTATTTCTTCACTACTGACCGTCTTTTAGAGCTGTTCCATTGGGTCATTTTAGAGCTGCTGTCCAATTTGTTTTAAGGACGTCTGTTTTTATCATCCGTTCAAAATCGCATGCAAAATGTTTATTAGAAGACTATTATTTTCAAACCAACTTTCCAAAGATTTCGTCACTTAAAGCTGTCCCACCGTTGATATAATTCAAAATTTTACCTTTGTAAGGACAAAATAATAGTCGGTGAACATAATCTTTATTATTGTTTTGTAGCAATAATCATTCGTTTTATGATGAATACAATTTTTAATACAGAAAAAACAAAAGTGGGAAGAGGATGTAACTACAATAACTTGTAGTTGTGTTTAAAAGGAGGAACATTGGGGAATCCTTTCATTATAATTTTAGTTTTCAAACATAACCGGACAAGGTGTTATTATGTTAAAAAATAAATTTTCCTCTACCAACGGGATACTGTAATAATATGAAAGAAGTTTATTATAATTTATACAAATTACAGCTGATATTTAAGATAAAACTATTTAAAGAATTTGAATTAATTCTCAATACTATTTAGGAACAAAACAAATAAAATATAAATCACTTTACATTATGCCTATACATTATTACTAGGTACAAATAAAATTATGGATCTAAAAAATTTATTAATGCTATTTTTTCTTTTGTACAAAGATGGCTTTAAATATGCTTTTAATTTTTTCCACCATCGTGATATATTTTAACATCCTTATGAAACGGTATATTATGTATGTTATTACAAAAATATATTTACATTTTTAATTATTATACTATTATATTCGTGATACTATTCATATCAAAGATAGTTACATATTATTAATAAACCATAGAAGTGCTTATCGTGGTACAAAAAAATGTATGAAATGAATTTACAGTTACTTTCTATATAGATCAATTATATATTTGAAGTAAATATTAGCAATTATAAATTAAAGATGTGATGTTAATTCTGTATTCTCAATAATTTTTCTTCCCATAAATAACCTTTAAATATTAGTTATTTTCATGAATACCTTTTTAGTTACAATAATAAATTATGATATTTAATTTAAGATGTTAAAGAAAGACTTGAAAAGAAGTTAATTACAGCCATTCATAACAAATAATCGCCCGTTTTCTTCTTTTAATGAATGCAGATGGGCTTCATCAACGACCGAAACTAGAAAATGAAATTAATTTCACAATTACTGAGAAATATTACTGTCTACTGTGTAAGTTATGTCAAAAACAGGATATATTTCTTCTTTTCAATCATATTTTTATCATTCAAATATATATATATATATTACATATATTACATATATAGGCATAAAATAATGTAATCGCATCCATTCCAAAGCTGCCTAAGCATATAAATTAATAAAAATATCTTCCTCTTAATTAAGTATACAAGTTTAACGAGATATACGCTTGGTGTTTTATCACGCAGAGTTTTTGATTACGTAAAAAGTGAGGTTTTGAGCCCATCAGTAATAATTTGAATATACAGTAAATTTAACTTCAATGTTTTAATACCTGTATTAAACTAGATATGGCCGATAAATATCATAATTAATTCATATCGTGCTTGGTATTGGCCAACATAAACGTAGCTTACAGCACGTTTACCTCAATGATTTCTAAATGTGTGTACGAAGTTAAATATGTTTATTGAAATTTTCGATAAAAGAGTAAACGGTTAATCAGTGTTGCTCCAAGGAAGTTCATATACGTGAGTTTGGAAATGCTGTTAGAATAAATGAGTAAGTATGCTAAGCGTTTTAAACTCTTACAACCTCTGGAATACTCTTAGGAGGTCCACTGGATTGAACTTTTGATCTGCAGTCAATGTGGTGCTTACGCTATATAATAATGTGAATATGCTTTTACTATTTTAATTATTATATTATAAACAAACTTGATTGTATTTTTTTAAATCATATAACTTTAATTTTAAATTAATTTTGATTGACTAAGGTCTCGTATTTTTACTTATTTTATTAAATGAACATTAATATAGTATATTCATTAAGTGAAAATTTAAGTCATTTTTCTCATTTAAGATTTGTACTGCTATATTTTCAGTATTAAATCTTTTATCAGTCATCTTCAAAAGTCTTAATTAATTTAATAGTAATAACACATTAAACTTTTTTACTAACGATTAAAATACATGTAGGTGGATGTTATTAGTAGAATTGAAACAAACGTTGATTAAACACGTTTCAATTATTGGAAATTCGTCAGCACAAATCACCTGTTGACATGTCCCTTGTTAGATGAATAGTCATTATTTACGGCAAAGCTCAATGAAGAAACCTATCTTTATTGACTTATTATTTATTTTTAATTATTTTCCTCGCTGCGGTGGTTTGTTCGTTGCGGGGTTGATCTTAGTAATAAAAGTTTAATACGTTCTGTAGAGGATTACCTAAATTACAAAAAACTTTTCAAATGTACTGAATTCCTAAGTAAATTAGGGTTTTTTATTTTTTTCATGTGGTAATATATAGTTTTATTTTTTCAAATTATATAATTTTAAACCTATTTAATAAATATTACAAACATTAATTACTTAATTGTATATTAACTGTCCTTTTCTCACATAATATTACTTATACAAGGTGGTTTTAGAATCCCTTCTCCCCTACTTTTTTCTACGATTTATAAATAAAGTGATTATCAATTATGGGATTCATTAAATATGTACATACCCTAACTTTTGTAGTAATTAACAATATTGGGAGTCACCAGAGGTTCAATATTTAGGAGTCAACTTTACTATTCTTTGTAAGAAGGTTTCCATAACATAATTTATCAAATAACACTGTCTTTCTCTCCTGAATACAATCTATATTTAAAAAAATTATGATGATCTTTCTTATTTAAACTGAATCCTACAACCTTACAAAGGACGGGCTTAGTGCTAGTTACAACGAAATTAAACTAAATTTAATTTAACTGAACTTTTATTTGAGGTTTAAGCCAAAGCTGTGTAATTATTAACAAAATTGCCTTACCGATTGTATGGAGAAATCACTGTAGTATATATAATTTTAGTGGTGAATGACAAAATGAAAACTGATGGCATTTTTTTACGTTGATTTAAAATTATTTTTCTCGTGTGCATCCATAGTTAGAATCTCAACAGTAAAGCGTGTTATTAATCTTGGCTTTTCGCATTACAAGCAGGGCTCGCGCTTGCCCAGACAGCCCGGTGGGATATTACTTTTTCTTTTACATGACGGTGGCATCCGCGGCCCATTACTATGCTGACGGCTTCTCCTGGTTTTATTGTGGGCGGTCTTATTGCTTCCATGTCGATCTCGCTGGTCTACAAAACCGTTGCATAATCTCGCAATTCTCTCCTCATTCCGCATCACACTACCGGTGGATCGCAATACATTTCCGAATAACTTAACTCCACATTAATTGAGTAATAAATACTATTTAGCTTATTAGTTCCATTATTTTCAGTAATTACACGTTTT
Source organism: Nephotettix cincticeps (assembly GCA_023375725.1). Taxonomy (NCBI): domain Eukaryota; kingdom Metazoa; phylum Arthropoda; class Insecta; order Hemiptera; family Cicadellidae; genus Nephotettix; species Nephotettix cincticeps. The sequence continues at coordinate 113,385,661 of CM041786.1, read as the reverse complement.
ATAATCTTAATAATAAATATCAATCAGTGGACTGAAACATACTTTAACCCTTAAGTAAATTTGAAAAATACAACCTTTAATAATACTACGATATTCTTCTAAAATTGTTATTTAAATATAGTTTTAAAATTTGTTAAAAAAAGTCTTCTATTACCTTAAACTAACAACAAAATAAAACAAGTTAAAATATAATAATTATAATTTAATTATAATTAATTTTAATTATAGTTTTAATTATAGTTTTAATTATAGTTTTAATTATAATTTTATAATTTTAATTAATTTTTTATAATTTTTTTGGAACATAGCCCAGGCAATGCCAAACGTTTTGAGTGGATTTTATTGGGTGATGTAACCCTACACTGTATACCAAGTTTCACGAAAAATAGTCGTGAAATAAGGATAACATTGAATTTTCTATATTCTCCATAAAATTAATACTGGGTGCCCCCAGTGCTTTTACCATGGACAGTAGATATAATGTTTCCCTAAAACTCTTAGTCTTAAACTAATGATTTAAAATACTGTACTGATTTGTTTTAGCTTTTACCTGGTTTCAATGGAAATAGTCAATCTATTTTTACAACTCGTTTTGCAAAAAAATCAATCAAATATTATTTGTTTTACATTTAAAAGTGCATTTCTATTGTACCATTGGTTTCACAGACTCGCGGGTGTGTCATATTATTTGGGACCCTAGTAATTTTAATAACTATGAAATATTAATCAAAATTGTTAGAGCAGATTTTAAGAAATATGTATTTTTCACATTTTTAAGTATTTTTAAAAGTAAACTATCCGTAATAGTTGAATATTTAAAAAAAAATAGGTCTGAAGTATAGCCAAAGTGCAACCATTTCCCTAATTTCTTAAAATAGGATGATCAGTTTGGTCTCAGAGTCTGTACACAGACTGGCAGACAGACTGGCAGACAGACTGGCAGACAGACTGGCAGACAGACTGGCAGACAGCAGTCCAACAACTCGTTTTGGATTCAAGAGGCCACAAAAAGGATATATCCACTCTCAACTCAAATTTGAAAATGTTGAAGAAAACAAAAAAAAATTGTATACTATGTATAAGGAAAGGAATTATAAATGAAAGCTATTTATGTACGGATGATACTGAAATGTATGCTTTTAGTGTCATGTATTATGCATTGCATAAAATGCACTAACGTAACAAACATATTACAGTTAGTTATTACAACATATCAGGTATTATAACGTTTTACAGTGTATTACATTTTATTGCAAATGTTCTGGAAAGACCTACGTGATAGCTGAGTTTATTTTATAATATTTTCATAATTATTACATGCCTTCCATGTAAAATTATTTCATTAAATCTTTCTTCTTAGATTCATGGATTCAAATTTGTTTTAATCCAAAATCTGTATTCCGTATTCCAATGATTTAAACGAGCGCCATTTACGCTGGGATGGTCGAAACCTATAAAACTTAACTATAAAGGTATGAGACTATACTATCAAACGACTCCCTTCGTGTTGATCGCTAATCGTAACTTTATTTTATTTGTTGGGATAGGCTTTATTTAGGTAAATTAAGGGTTTAATATGAATTATGGTTGGGTAAACAGTACTTCCAGAAACTTCTTATAATTCAAATTCATTGGTATAATGATATAATAGTATGAAAACAACAACGTTAAGGAGTATAAATATTTTTACACTGTTTTTAAAAACATTTATATTTAATACATTACATCAAACATTTAGGTAGAATAAAATGGATGTCGGAAGCTTTAGCTTTGATTAGTAGCCTAAGTGGCCAACTGGAGGAATCCGCAAAACGACTTTTGCCACAATATCTGTCAGTTGGGGGGGTGGAAACTGATTGTCTCACGTATTGGATATTTATGTCCTTTACTGACTTGACAACTTCCACTATTATAAAGAAACACTCTCTCACCTAAAAGCTTCCTATATGAAATTAAAGCGTATCGATATTTATTCTATTTTATATATTTCTTTTTATTTATCTTATCCAATAAAACACAACAAAATACTTAAGAAAAATCATTGTCTCTCTAGTTATTTCAGCTGATGTTATTATTACGTACTCATAAAAACAATATAAAATAAAATATTTTTAGCATAATGTAACAGTTGTCAAATATAATTTAACAGCAAAACAATTTAGCAGATTAATTTCTCTTTGCTTCCTGAGAAATAATAGTAAGAGATGGTAACAGGTACCATTCCACATGGATTACATGGATTATCAAGCAAATACAGTATATAAATAATCCTAATTTCAGGATAATACATCAGCATGAAAATCAAAATATTTCCGCTTATTCACAATAATTAAAACAATATCTCTTTTATTTGAATTGATTTAGGTTCTGTCAAATTATTCCTTCGATATCTTTGATGTGTGGATACTATGAAGATAACTTCATTTTTATTACTACCGCACCAACCAGACTAAATAAAACTTTAGCAAGAGTTAAAAGTAAGTAAGTGGTTTATAAATAACTTTAAATAATTTGATACCATATATTGTCTCAAATTACTACTTTCAAAGTAAGCACTTTTAGAATAAATAATAGGTTAAATCCCTTCTTAGCTGCCGTGTAAATCCTGGCGTAATCATAACGAAAGAAACGCGTTTTGACACCCATGGTGTCATTATGAACACTTACTTTTTAAACATGAACTTAATTAAAGGGTTATGTCATGATTAAAACACTTTAAATTTTTCTCCCAAATAGAATATTTTTCTAGATTAAAAATAGCCACAAAGAGGTAGTACGAGAGAGACAACAGTATTGAGGTCATGTTAGAGACAACAGTATTGAGGTCATGTTAGAGACAACAGTATTGAGGTCATGTTAGTGACAACAGTATTGAGGTCATGTTAGAGACAACAGTATTGAGGTCATGTTAGAGACAACAGTATTGAGGTCATGTTAGTGACAACAGTATTGAGTTCATGTTAGTGACAACGTTATTGAGGTCACGTTAGTGACAACAGTATTGAAGTCACGTTAGGACAACAGTATTGAGGTCACGTTAGTTTTCATTTATTCGTGCAAGTGACTAGAACCTGGCACCCACGTGGAATGAAACCTTATATGTTTTAAAACGATTACCCATCAGACCAATTTATTTAAAAATTATTCAAATTTTATCTGTATTTTCCATAAATAAAGCTATAGACTTTATTTTTCTCTTATACTTTTAATAAACATGAGGGTTTAAATTGAAATTATTTTATAGTTAGCTCATAACATATTGTTAAATGTTGGGTAGTATATTTTTATAATTACCTTCAAAATTTAATATAGTCGTAACCCGCATTTGTTTACTACCAGCTATTCAATCTACTAATGCTACTCCCAAAAATGATACCTCCTAAAATTTAAACCTCGTTCTTTTTTCCAGATAACTTATTTTTGCAGTTGCCTTGCGTTGTTTAAATGATTTCTTAATGTTCACGTAAAGTTTTTCATTAAATATGATACAATAGCTTTTGTAATATTAACAAAGAAACAATTTTAGTGTATATTGCTTGTCAAAATCTTGTGCAAAGGAAACTTTTGTAATTTTAGAACTAACATCGACTTCGAGAATCAGTCTAAAGAAACAGTTTACAAACTTGACAGATGTGGTAGTTATATTAGGTTCCTCTGGAATCAAACCGCTCGAACCATGTCAACCACTGACTCTTGGTTTTATCATCGTGTTCTTTGTGTTTGGCAAAAGTTTCGATAAGGGAATGTGTGTGTTTTCTTTCTTAAACGAACATTAATAATACCAGTACTTACCACTAAGTACCTAAAAAACCTTTGTCTTTACTTCCCTGTGGGAAATAGGGTAGATAATGGATATGTCTAAGGAGAATGTATTAAGTTCATCTAAACAGCTGTTTTTATAACCAAACAATGACATCACTAACCAAATTACGTCACTTTTTAAAAGTTTTGTCACGCAAATTGCCAAGCTAAGAGCTAAGACATATCTATGTCAAAAAGCAAAGAACCATTTTATTTTATTTCATTTATACTTCAAATATTCAATTTAAATAATGAACGTTAGTTGAAATATGAAATATGTGGTAAAAACTTTTAGTAGATGGTTAAAAATAATTACATAGCCTTTAAATATAGTAGTATAAACATATTCAAATGTTTCAATTACTACTTGTAACTAAGCAAAACTTTAAATTTAGTATGAAATATTTGTTATGAATGAATCAACAGTTTTGAATTAAACGTTTTTGAACGATATTAATAATGGAGTTATTCTTCCTTTTAGAAAGTAATGAAAGATCAGTGGTAAGCTATATTTATCAAAATGTATACTAAATAAGTAAACCCCCTATTAGGGTTTTGTCGCTTATTATATTACTAACTCTATATTAATTTATAACGAATAATGTTATCTTAATATCATTGTTCTTGGCCACACCTTATTAGCGCATTTTCTATGGAAAGGTGAGCCATTCACATGGCCTGCATGGTGATAGGTAAGTGTCGATATACAATTTCGAATGACCCCAAAACGTGTTCAGGGGGTTGAGTTATGAGTTATCATGGTCCCGGGCTTACCCATCATCATGCGGATCATGTGAATAGCTCACTAATTCATAAGAAATTCGTTAACAACATTTTGTAAATATAACAGAAAAGAGTACTAGATTAAATATAAAAATAAACTATTTATTACAGTCTAAACCTACACTGTTTTCACTGTGTATAAACAATATGTCTGAGGAACTCATTTTGATTTAATATATGATATAACATTTTAAAAAGGACGGTAAGAAATGTACCGTAAACTCTGTTATTAAGGAAGAAAATTAAAATGGGACTTGTTTGAATCGTAAAATTCATTTTAATTAAAACCATTCACATCGTTATTTTACTTCCCGAGAATGTTCAATCGGCTTATCTGTTCTTTGTAAGCAATACATTTATATTTATATATAAAAAATATGTTTTACTTGTAAAAGTCCATAACTTTGAAACCCCGATGGTTAGAGAAATTTGGGTTGTATCATTTTGTTTATATGAGATAAAGGACTAAAAATTATATAGTTTTCATAAAAAAATAGCTTGAGCCGCTTTTGGGATAGTTTCATTTTACGTGTTTTTTGGGGGTTTTAATGATAAAATACACTTATAAATATAAAATATATCCAAAATAGTGTGGATTGTTACCTATATATCAAATTTCATGAAAATTGGACCAATAGTCTCGTATCTAGGCTTCTGCACATCCCCCCACACATAGACATCACTCTAAAAACAACTTCTTTCGATTCAGTGGGCACTAACCTCTACGTTTAAGCACATCCCCACTTTTTCGTGGGCACAGGCATATACACAACATCACTCTGAAAACCACCTTTTCGACCCAAGGGAGACTAAATTGGATATATCCCCTAGAAACATACATTCGTAAATTCTGATGAAAACAATATTTCCTTCTTATACCGTACATACATCGTATAGGGGGAGGGAAATTAATAAAAATAAAAAGTAAAAAAATAAGGAAGAGGTTTTACTTAAGTCAACATATTCATTATTATTGGCAGTGTTGAGATAAAAGCAATGTTTTTATTTACATTTGCCATATCTTAGGGGTCTGTATGATCGGGGAATTTGTCGTTAATTTTTAAATTAGGAATGTGCAGATTCGGGGATTGAAGCGGGTAATTTAGGGTTTTTTGTGAGTAAAATCGGGGATTTCCTACGTTATCATCCAAGAAAAACCTAGAAACGTTCACATTACTTACTGACAAGCCTTCCTCATACGGCGATGGTATTGCTTAAAAAATAAATCCGAAAATGACAAAAAATTTTTATATATCCGTCAACACTGTCAAATATGGCAAAAGGAAATTAATACCGCACACTTCTGCAGACGTCTTTGGTTACTTAAGGTCAACGCACGTATGCAGACGGACGGAGAAAAAATCAACCATCACGTGATTAAATGTAAACATCTGCGTGCAGATGTCGTCAGACACAAGGATGTATGTGTGCATTGCAACATCTAATAACATGGCGAGTGATTTTTCCTCCGTTCGTCTGCATACGTTGCTGTGTGCAAAAATAAGTAAATTAAGAAATCCAAAGTTCAGTAATGAGCAAAGTAAAAAGTGCCAATAGACTTCTTAGTCAGAATGGAAGATTGACTTTGAAGGTAAAACTTTATTATTGGCAGCGTTCGTCAAAGGGAATTACTCTTAAACAATGTTAAATCCGGTCTCAAATATTCGTTTGAATCATCATTCATTTTTCTCGTCGAGTCAGCTCCAATACCACCTTTCACAACGGCTTATATATCATAAAAGATATTAACATTCGTTTAGAGGTGTTTATATTTTGTATTTTTACCTTTTTCCAATGTAAGTTAGGAGAGATTTTAGAATATCTGCATATGGCAGCAAATAAAACTGAATGGATATATTTTAGGTTTTTATTAAGTCTGCAGTTAGAAATATCAGTTTTGCTGTTATATGTAACAATGACGGTAGGATAAAAAATATATACTCTATGTTACATTAAGACTCACTTTTAAAATGTTAATCAAAGGTAGACAGTCACGAATTTAATAGAAGCATGAATTACTGTGGGTTTTTGTAAATATCAGAGAAAATATGGTTGCACAGTTGACCAACTAGGATTGAATTAAGTTTCTATACAGTACTTGTAACAAATTATGATTAAAGCATAGTTAATGCCAATAAAATGGAGGAATATCAGTCATTAAGAACCGATAGCGGCGCTACAAAAAGAAATAGATAATATATATATTCATATATGAATATGTGTACATGCATATGTACACGTATATATATACATGTATACAGTATATCTATAGTTTATACCATTTGTTAGATTATTTTTGACTTTAGATTACAGGTTATGAGTTTCTGCGATTGTAGAAAAATTATGAATTTAAAATTTAAGTTTCTAATCATTTTAACCGATTTCCAGCTCTGGGGCTGTTATGATGGGGTTCCACGTACTTTCCTCACGCATATCACGTATAGCTAGAGTTCAGGGTTTCATGTACTTTCCTCCACGCATAACACGAATAGCTAGCGTTCACATTTGAAACGGCTGACGTTTGAAGATAAGATAGTGTCATACACACCGAGATATTACCAATAGTTTGCGTTGAGATCACTTTGACTAGTAACCCATCACTCATAAGGACACTTATTTCCACAAGCACGCGCACACACACTCCTTCAGACTTGAAGGATGCAATGTCAAACGTCAACATTTTATGATGTGATCACTTTGGCTAGTGACTCATCACTCATCAGGTCATAAGCGCACGTACACATACACAAGCACACACACTCCTACAGACTTGAAGGTTGCAATCTCAAACGTCAACATTTTATGTTGTGATCACTTTGACTAGTGACTCATTACTCATCAGAACACACGCACGTACACATACACAAGCACACACACTCCTACAGACTTGAAGGTTGCAATCTTATTCGTCAACATTTAGCTCTCGTTTGAATATTATTGTTTTGAAATGTGTGTAATAACTGAAAATACGCCAGACCATGGGGATATTATTAGTTATTTATCCATTTATTTCTCTATGTTGGTCAATCGTGTTGTTTGTTATCAATAAAATATTAATGAAAATGTTTGCAACACAGCTCATACAGTATAAACTAACCTCCATTGTATATGAACGCCAAAAAACAACCAATTATAATTTTATGGACTGTTATGGTGTTTTCTGTAGGTATTTTATAAAAGTATATGAAATAAAATTGTAAGTTTAAAATCTAAAAATTTAACATTAAGCTTATGGAGAATAAAATGTAAACAATACAAACCAAAACAGCTGTTTATAAAGGTTTGACAGTTCTTGATTGAAGACGGCAAAGAACAATATGTGAATAGAGGTTTTTCATAAATATTTATTTTATGTATGTAATAAATGTAAAATTATCAGGTTACTAAACAATTTGTAAAAACTAAAGGGTAAAATAACCGTGCGAAATAAAAGCAGAGAAAATTATTTCCAAAATCTTTTGTGTTTTGAAAGAAAACGTATTCATTCTATTGCTTGAAGCCACTGTAACAAACCAATTAACTAGTATAAATTAAATTTATCTTTTGCTTTTCAATCCTCATTCCTTTTCTAGCAAAATCAATTGATCACAGGATAATAATAACAAACTGTATGGACATTTAAATTCAGTATAAGATTAGCTAAAACAATTGAGGTAGGCCAAAAACTCTTAACGACGATGCGAACTTGGCCGACGCCGTAGCTCAGTTAGTAGCGTTCAGGTCTCACGTACGCAAGGTCGCGTGATCGATCCCCATCCGAGGGCTATATTTTTGTTCAGTATTTATGCCATATTAATTAAGGGGTATGAAAACGGTTTTATTTAAACCACATAAATGTTTTCATTGAGCAGTAAATTTGTTTTAATTTTGCTAGTTAACTTGTAAAAACATGTCTTATTCTATCCGAGCAAAGCTCGGTCACCAGGAACTTTTACATTTAATCAAGTTATTCTCATTATTATTGAATATAACTATTGGAATTCATTTATAGATTTGTATACATTTTTACTATGTTTATTCCTACCCAATGAAGGATGTCTTGGAATATTTTCTCCAAATCTAAGATAAAATGTAAATATTAGTTTTCCAGAGTATAAACACAAAATGTAACTATGATAATCGAGCTTAAACGCGAGCGCTTTATAAGGGCTTTTCCTTGAAGCAACCCTTGTCAAGGATATAAAAGGTTCCTCAGGATATAATGTGTGGTTCCATTGAAGGTGCTAAAATCTTTGGGTAACCTGCAAGTATCCATTTAGTTCTTTAATTGTTCATTGTGTTGTATAATAGGTCATATAATATATGACCTATTAAACAACTGATGAAGAATATAATATATTCTTCATCAGTGAAAGGTAATGGACAATTTTTTCAACACGGAAAATGTTGCAATATTTTTAATTCTACAACAGCTTCAAAGGTTTTAAATTAAACAAAACAAACAAAATTAATAACACCTTATTTACAGCATATAATTTGCAATTGTCTATGCTTAGTAAAAACTACACTCAATTTAAAAAAAGCATAAATTTTCCTTTAAATTACCGTATTTTATTTTATATTTAATAATATAAGATAATTCACCTAGTTTTTAGTATATATTGCATTTAAAATGGCTTATGTTTCATTACCATAAACTAAAAACAAACCGTTACTAAAAAAGATTCATACAGAATTCCTAATAGGGTTTTTACTAGATGGGATTACCATTATCTTAAAAAGTGTTTAACCAATTTTTCTTCAAATAAAAAATCTAATCATATGCAAAAAATATTCACAACGAAATGCTGGTTGCGGCCGGTTAATCACGTGGAGGACAGACGATGCCGTATAGCCTATCCGTTAATGTTATCGCATATTTACTCGTAGTTTCTCGATATTGTTCATGACGCCCTAGGGCCATATGGATAGAGCCCGATATCATCTCCGAATAATGTTTATAGCTTAGGCACAACACATTCAGATCTTCTGATTACGGTGGCGTAGCTATAGACCCAATCTTAATATTTAAAAATAGGAAGCTTTGGTTAATTTTACGTCAATATGAGCTCTGATTGCACGTTATAGACCTACCAATGTTTAATGTGTTTTTAGATTAGATTCAATTACCTTTTGAAATGACGACCTACCCAGGTAGGTATTTAAAGCCAAGTATGAATAAAAAATTAGTGTAGGATGATTGTGGCGCGATCTTGTTGTCTTTTTACTGACTAAGGCTGGCATGTTCTTTAGATAGGACTGTTTTAATTAATAGCCTAATAGCCAAAGACATCTAAGGGTCCTACAGTTTAAAGTGGAATCCAAACCACTTTTGCTTCTAAATGACGAACTGGCTTAATTATGAGGATGGTCTTGCGGATTAGTATAACATTCAATAGAGCGGGCGTTAATCCACATCAGAAAATATCACACCCACCGACCATCGCTGATAACTATCCACAACAGGAATTGTGGATAGTCACGACCTACAACATGGAGAACACGACCTCCCGTAGATCCCACAATAAATATGCAATGTTGGAGTGATACTGCGCAAATTAACTTGTAAAGCACGATATCAGAATATGAAAATAATAAAACTGTAATTTCTTATTTGAGAGGTTCGCCCTAAGCAGTATAAGATTTCTTAAAACTATCTTATTTGTTTTATTCTTCCTCAATTTTAATTTAATGAATCAAAAATAAAATGTTATTTATTTTAACGTTTATAACTAGAACCTTTTACATCATTATTAAGATTACAACGTGACATTCAAATCTGTTTAAATGAAGCATCTCTAAAAAATAAATACCGGTATTTCCCTTCATTTTTATTGGACTCAGTCATATTTATTGGTATGGGGTTGGGGTAAATTGGTGGAGCTAGGGAGTAATTTACAAAAGGTGGGCGAAAATTGATAACCACGTGTATTAGAGAAATCTCTTTGCTGCTTACATTGTCACGTTCTCTTTAATCTTCCTCACTGATGGGTAGTTTAGTGGAAATGTCCGTAGATTTACCTTAATGCATTTTTCAAATTAACCTTCAAGCGAATAAGAAATTTAAACGTTTAACAATAATCACTAAGGCATATTAGAACGACGTAGTTGGTTGGTCGTTATATATAGTTTACATATTTTTACTCTCGGAAATGTAATCAATTCATATAAATTTGTTTATATAGTCTACAACTGGGACGATTTAAGCATCATACCTGTAAAAAATAACGTTAAATTTGATTTATTTATTATAAATTAGAGGGACTGCCCATACCAAGCTGTGAAAGGACTTGAAGGAGGGTGATTAGTTTATTCAACGATTTTTTATATTTTACTTTTATATATTTTTATGAATAATATACAATAAACTCATTGATGAATTTAAATTAACAATCGCATTGAATGTAACCAATAAACTCTGCACTTTGAGGTTAATCCCTCAAGAGTTGAATGGACATTTTTATGGTAGATCAACAACATATTATATTAAACTTCTTCAATCTCAAATATGCAATTATTCGATTTCTAAAACTTCCTAGTGAAGAAAGCTTTAATATTGGTTACAAAGGCTATTATCAGTTCTCTTAGTAATGAGAAAACAATATCCTACTACTTACAAATAAAAATAACAAAACCAAACAACAATAAAGAAAAGCATAAGGGATGATTTTAAGTTTAACATTTTAAACATTGTAAGCAATACTTTTCTTTTTTCTTAATTTGATTCTGCAATACAATTACGAAGAGTCTAAAAATCTATTCCACAAGTTTGTCCTCAAACTGCATTTCTATGTATAAGTACCTGGCGACCGAGCTTTGCTCGTATAGAATAAGACATGTATTATAAAAATTAAAAATTAAAACACATTTATTACTCAATGAAAACATTTATGTGGGTCAAATAAAACCGATTTAATACACTATAATTAATATAGCACTGAACAAAAAGTAATGCCCCTGATGGGGTTTGAACACGCTACCGCTGTACCACGGCGTCTGCCGAATGAGCGACGCCGGTTAAGGTGTTTTAGCCAACTTCAATTGTTTTAGCCGATCATTTACTGTTTAACAATCCATACAGTTATTATTAGCCTGTGACCAACTGATTTTGATATAAACGGAATGAGGATTGAAAAGCAAAAGAGAAATTTAAGTTACACATATTAATTGGTTTGTTACAGTGGCTTCAAGCAATACAACAAATACGTTTTCTATCAAAACACGGAAGATTTTGGAAATACTCTTTCCTGCTTTTATTTCGCACAGTTATGTTACCCTTAAGTTTTTACAAATTGTTTAGTAACCTGATAATTTTACATTTATTACATATATAAAATAAATATTTATGAAAAACCTCTATTCACATATTGTTCTTTGCCGTCTTCAATCAAGAACTGTCAAACCTTTATAAACAGCTGTTTTGGTTTGTATTGTTTACATTTTATTCTCCATAAGCTTAATGTTAAATTTTTAGATTTTAAACTTAATATTACAAGAAAACACGAATTTTCCTGGACATTAGACCTATCTAGAACTTATTTTCTACTCGGAAATTAGTTATTTCCAAAATTTAAAGAAATTCCTCGGTGCCGTTTTCGAGATCCGTGTGCAAATATATATATATACAAACCTTGCTCGTATTATAGTATTGGATAACTGAACAAATACGAGTAGACGTTTTTATTCCCTTAATAACATTTTTAACGGACTAGAAACATGAAAGTGAAGCAGGACGATTAATTTATTCAACGATTTTTTCATATCTTACATATTTATATATTTTTAGGAATTATATAAGGTACTCATTGATAAATTCAAATTAATAACATTTATAACGTACAGAATTATTATTTTTCAATAAATACATATTAAAAGTAGATTTAATATAATAGTTTTTCATGCATTTTTCAGTTGGTATTTTACCACAGCTCAATCTGATCTCTCTTTCACATCTAATAATATCATTACAACTACTTGAACTGTAATAAGAGGGTGTTTCCACTGTGTCAAAAGGAACGTATTGCGCCGCATTCTTCCAGCACAGGCCACAGGCCTACCAGTGTCTGTGTTCTGTTGGACTAAGACAATGGTTGATGTCACTCGCATTCCTCATACTCCTCCGAGAGTGTTTGGCAACGGTATTGCGCTGGGCTGCCAAACCAGGAATCTCACAATCACCGGTGTAATTCTATTGTCCTCTCCTCACCTCACATCTCATACTGTGGCGAACAAGTCATTCTTAATCATGAGATTATTTACAAACATATACTTCTATACTTCCACATACTTCTAGTCCAAATTCAAAAGTGCAGCAAAAGTTTGTATAGATTTTATAATTACGTTTAAACAACATAACCCAGCCATAAATTAAGTATTACAAAATTAATTGACTAATGTTGATGATTGAATCCAAAAGAGTTGTTTTCGGACTGATATCTGTCTGTCCTACCCTACCAACCCCAAGACTACGCTGATCGCCCGAGTTTTATTAAATTTGGTACACGGGTACACTTTGGCTATATCATTAAACTAGTTTTTGTTTTGTTTTTTGATTTTTATTTTTAAGGGTAGTTTACCCCTAAAAATGTCAAAAATACAAACTCCACTATAACGATTTTCATTAAAATTTCATGGATCAAAGTTGTTAAGGTCATAAATAATATGACACTACCCGAATGTCTGTAAAACTAATATGAACTTTTAAATGTTAAAAAACTTTTTTTACTTTTTTGGAAATTTTTTATAAAATAACCTGACTATTACCATTAAACCCGACTCTAAATACTGAAAAAATATTACTTTGAATTATTAATCTACGACCGACGGTTTTAGAGAAAAGTTAAATTGAGTATCCATGGTAAACGCAGTAAAAAGCAATTTACTCGTTATTTCCAAATCGTTTCCCATGAATCTTGTAGCAGTGTAAGGTCACATCACCCAAAAAAACCCACTCAAAAAGTTTGGAATTTCCCAGGGGGGGTATTATGCCCCCAAAAATTCTAACAATTTAATGTAACTGGTTTCCTCTTGTTTTTAGTCTCAGAAATTGGATGATAATTTAAAACAATAAAACTTTAAATTCTATTCAGATGAACTTCAAGGATTATGGTAGTTTTATTAAAGGTTGTAGTTTTTCAATTTACTTAAGGGAGGTGGAATGTGTCAGTCCATTGATACCGTTTATTTTAACTAGCAGCAAGTCCGTCCTTTGTAAGGGTTGCATGAATCTTTTTTAACTTGTGTTAAAAATAAAGTTACTAATGTACTTATTTATTTTAACTAAATATTTGTCTCAAACCAAAAATAGAAACAACTAAACGAATCATTTAATAGGAAAATGAATTTTCAGCTCAATATTAGGTATAAATTTCCAATAAGATAAATTATAAAATCTGTACAGTTAGTAGAGGTTTTGCATTTTAAATAAAATTTTAATATAATAAGGTTCTGAAATAAGCTTAAAACCGGTAATCTATGTAAACAAACTGTTATTACTACTTTCTCTGTTTTTTAGTTCTTATAACTTTTAATAGCTGAAGGTTATGTTTTTCTATTAAATCACTATAATAGAACACCTGTTTGGTAAAACTTCGAAAAATTATTGTTTCTGATAGCGCATAAACGAGAGATTTCGAAAGCTCGTCACTTTATTTTTATCCCACTAGGGTGAGGTTAAATCAATCAAAAATCTCCTCCTAAAGGTATCGAATATTGAAATTAAATGCCATTGTCGTTATTATTATTATTAGGGAACATTAATTTAGATAAGGTCCATTTCAGATTTTCTGGCTTATAAAACATGAAAATAACCAAAATATCTAAGCAATGTACAGACGAAAGTAAAATTGTATTTATATACGAATAAGTTTAATGTTCGTATCTTAAAAATTGAATATACATATTTTAACTATGTGTATACAGGTTTATTAATATATCCTGCTAGTTACTTCGGCGTTGAAATAGGGGGAGAACGAGACACGCAGAGCTCTGGTTGAGTGGACCTATACTCAATGGGAAACTTGGTATTGTTGTTGCTCTAACACGGGGATTACTGCTCAGTCTCGATGTAGGAGGCCAACTGCCTTCAGGGCCTTAGCTCTAACATACAGGTTAAATAAGGTTAAAAGGGTTAAAACAAAATTACTCCCAAGATGATAAAAATATTGGCAATGAACCATTTCAACGGTACAAACAGAAACACTATCAGTTTCCTTTGAACTTTCCTGTATCTGAATTTTTTTCTTTTCCATCGACAATGTTAAGGTACAATTTGATAATTTATTTTTAACTCCAAAGGTCTAATATATAATATGCTAACGTGACTAACGATACTTATGTACACAATACCATTTTTCATTCAGCACGGTACGATTTTTTCATGTGTCATGACCAATTGAATTCTTTTTAAGTACTTACTCAGCTATAAATAATAATACACAATGATATGAATGCCACAATGATAAACTATTTTAAGCTCCAAAGTACAAAATGTAATGATGACTAACTAACTAATGATTATACAATACCATTTTTCATTGGATTACGATTTTGTTTTGTTTCTAACATGCTTTAAGTTTCGTACTTAAATATATTTGTAATATTTTCTGATCCAAACAAATCACCTATTTGGCATGTTTAGCCTTGGAACGTTTCAAGTCGTTCCATGAGCTTAGAGACGCTTTTAATCAACGCAAGTTGTAATTTAGAGCAATTTTGTGCGCTTTAATCTCCTTCCTCTTCTTTTTTATTACCAATTAGTGACTCATTTTTCTGGAGAAGAAGATTGTAATCTTTAATCTTATTTTTCTTTACTTCCAGTACGTTAACAATGAAGGAGACAAAAAAGTTAGTTTGATCTGACTATTTCTTCAATACAAACAGCTTTACATTTTATTTGATTATATTATGATATTAAAATGATCTATCGGGAACAAAAAAATAATAATTTTAAGGCATTATCTCATACGTTTTGTACTTAACAAGGGAGGTTGGGACTTCAGCTATAAGATTAACTACGAAAAAGCTTTAAATTTGGCTTGTTATTTCTGAATATTGGCATTAAAACATTATTAATTTTACTTTTAACTCATCTATAACTGAATCATAATTTAGCAATGGTAATTTGACTCACAAAATGTAAAATTTAAAACACAACATGATCAGTTTTTTAAGTTTCCGTTATCCTGTTATTCACTTTCTCTTCTTATACAAGGAGAAAGTATTGTTTTAATAAAATTTTAAACTTTAGTTGATAGTGGCTACATATCCGTTTTGAGGCTCCCTAAATCAAAAATCGTCCAACCTTTATGGAATCACGTACAACTATATCCAAACAGTTTTTTTTCATTTTAGCGAATATGCCATAGGGAAGAAGCTATTACCGTAGGTCTCATGGTAAGTCTTAAGCCCGGGACCATGTTATTTTTTCTTCTTTAAATGCCTAGAGACCAAAAACAATAGTCGTTAAAATTTATATATATATACATGTATATATGTATATATGTATATGTATATATATATAAATTATATATATATATAAAAAAATATATAAATATATAGATGATAAAAAAGTAAAATTAATTATGTTTTATGCCAGTATTCAGAAATAACAAGCCAAATTAAATTATATAGATGTTTATATATATAAAATATATTTTTTTGTGTGTGTGTTGTGTTTTGTGTGTGTGTGTGTGTCTGTGAACACATAACTCTCATAAAAATGGTCCGATTGAGACCAAATTTGGTAGAGACGTGTATTCCTGCATTTTCTCGGACGAGTTCGTAAACCAGACATATCGATCAATTGGAAGGGGTAGTTTGTGGGGGTTTTGTATCCCAAAAATAGGTTTTTTGCATTTTTCCATGTAATTTTTAAAATGTCAAATGTTATCTTTCACCATTAGAATTAGCTTAAAACATTGCACAATTAAGTTCCTTAAAGTTTTTCTCTATCTCCAACGGTTACCGAGATATTAAAAAATCTAAACACAGTACGTTGTATTTTGGGGCTCCAATGTTAATCTTATAGAGGATAAGGAAAAATTAATATTTCCCATATCAATCAATATTTTTGGATTAAACTTGGTATTAACCTTTATGTTGTTGATACCCACCCGTTTATGCTTAAAAATCATAGTTTATGTGTTTATCATGGCAGCAAACCTGCATACTCTTTTCTCTTGTTAATCATATGGGGAATAGGCAAACTCCTTTATTTATGGACAGATTTTGATGAAAGTTGGTATAAATGTTAAAAAAATATTGGAAATGCCTACTTTCAGTGTTTCTCACAGCAGCAAACCTGCATACTCTTACCCATGTTAATCTTAAGGAGAATAGGCAAATAATTCTTATGTTTATGGACTGATTTTAATAAAACTTGTTATATAATATTATTATTATATTTTTAATTTGGAAATTTGCTGAGTACGCAGTTCTGCTGCGACGGGGGTATTTAAGTTTACCCCTATAAATCATAATAAATGTAAAAATGTACAAATTTATTAAAATCCTTGAGCAGACATAATACTTCCATTAATATTTCTTGGGTCTTAGTTATTAAGGTCATAAATAATGACACCAATGTATATGTAACATTAATGGTTCAAAAGTTATGGTCTGTAAAAATGTCAAAAATTGCTTACAAACAATTTTTGGTCAAACAATAATTTGATTATCGCCATAAAAACCAGATAAAATACTATTTAAGATGTCGAAATATTAGTAAAACTAATTTTTCCAGGGGAAATTTAATTTACTTATCTCTGAGGTAAGCACAGAACATTTTCTATGAGCCCAAGGAGTTTACCAAAAAATCAATTTACTTTTTGTTTTCCAAAATATTTTGCACGAAACTTGATATGCAGCTTAAGGTCACATCAGCCTAAAAACCCCACACCAAAAGTTTTGTTATTACCTCGGAAGGAGGGTATCCATCTAAAAGCTGAAAACTTACATTTCTATTCTATTCTAAAAGCTTGACAAGTTTAGTTAGTTTATTTTCAAGACATTTTATGAATATATTTAAAATAATTAATGTTTGAAATTTTAAAATGAAAATATAGCACAATTTTTCATATTTTAAGGGTATTCCATCCTCAAAAATTCTATAACCGGACCAATTAAAGTTTTGTAACAGCTTAAATGATTTTTACAGCTAATCTATAACGTTTGGCAATGTAATAAGTCACACTTACTTATAATACACAGAAAAACATTTCCCCTCATATGTCTATAACGGTTAAAAAATAATTACCTTACATTTTGAAAAAAATAGTTTTCAGACTGAAGTGAAACAATTATTTTAATATAATTTAGCTATCACCATTAAAATCGTCTCAAAATTAATTACGTTATGATTTATAAGGATATTTTAAGGATAACAATATGTTTCAGTTTAGTAGTATCAAAAGTCAGTATATAAATTGTAATTTAATTCCAGCAGAGAAACTGTACGATTCTTCGGCAAAACAATCAGATATTAACAAGCATTCCGAGTAACATATATGGCTATATGAGGCTGGATTGTGTTACGAAATTGAGTTAACAACACAATATGAGTTTTGTGCAGTATTTTAAGCCCTATTGTTCATTTTAAGAGGTCAAAAGTTATAATTTATCGCTCTTTACCCATAAAAATATATTACTTTTGAGTTTTTGTCATGTTACATTTATTCAGTAATAAGGTATACTGTGTCGTCAATTTAATGTTAAGTCAAAAGTATATTTAGGGACACAATAAAATTCAATTTTTAAACATGACTATTAATTTACTCAGTATAAAAATGTCGCAATCTCTCTTGCCGATTTTATGTGATAAAAATTCTAACCCTGGTTATAAGATTCTCGGTTATTTTTTATTACAAAATCTTATCCAGGATATAACCAACATTTTAACTTGGATATGTCTTAGCTCTTGAAACAGTGACGTCATACGATTAGTGACATCATTTGGTTATAAGAACAGCTGTTTAGGGGAACTGAAAGCATTCCCTTTAGACATATTCATGACTTAATCTATTTCCCACAGGGAAGTAAATACAAAACTTTTGTTTATTAGTGAAATTAATTAAAACCAGTAAATTGAATTTAAAATAATTTAGTATCTGATAACATCTTCTTATTCATCATATATAATGATTTATAAGATTAAAACAATTATGAGTATAATTAGCGGTTCACTTTGTAGTACACATTAAATAACAACTCTGCTGATATAACCAAATATTCCTCCCCACTATATATTCCAACACGTACTCAATCAACTGGAACATCTTCACATACAATCAACTCAGTAGTACAAGTTAAATAACAACTCTGTTCATATAACCAAATATTCCTCTCCACTATATATTCCAACACGTATTCAATCAACTGGAACATCTTCACATACAATCAACTCAGTAGTACAAGTTAAATAACAACTCTGCTGATATAACCAAATATTCCTCTACACTATATATTCCAACACGTACTCAATCAACTGGAACATCTTCACATACAATCAACTCAGTAGTACAAGTTAAATAACAACTCTGCTGATATAACCAAATATTCCTCCCCACTATATATTCCAACACGTACTCAATCAACTGGAACATCTTCACATACAATCAACTCAGTAGTACAAGTTAAATAGCAACTTTGCTGATATTACCAAATATTCCTCTACACTATATATTCCAACACGTACTCAATCAACTGGAACATCTTCACATACAATCAACTCAGTAGTACAAGTTAAATAGCAACTTTGCTGATATTACCAAATATTCCTCTACACTATATATTCCAACACGTACTCAATCAACTGGAACACCTTCACATACAATCAACTCAATCTATGGCTGAAAGGATTTTATAATTTAATGGATTAATAAGGATTTCCCTGTTGGCACAAGTTCTCACAGCCGTTGCCAAGCTCTTAGCGTTATTGGGAGATGCAATTGACACTTTCAACGGTCCCCTGCACCAGCCATGAAATTACAAACTTTACTACGAGAGTAAATTTTGTCCAAACTTGATTCTACAGCCAGCTGACATTGACCTGCAAGTCCCAGCTGTGCGTATCAGTAGTATAGACACTAGTCTGCAGACTGTGTGTGTGTGTGTGTGTGTGTGTGTGTGTGTGTGTGTGTGTGTGTGTGTGTGTGTGTGTGTGTGTGTGTGTGTACGTTAACTCTTACCCGCAACACGCAATCAGCGTATCAGCATGTGAGCAAGTATGACATAGTGTTACTAAATATTAGAAATAAGCTACGTCTTATACAGTACGATAATGGTATTTTATTGCAAATTACCATTGTAAAAGTACCAATAAAGATACTGAGAGTAACATCATTAAGAGGCTCATTATTAAAAGGAAATTGAAAATTGTTTCATTATTAGTTCATAACGAAACAGATTTTTCATAACGATACAGGTTCTAGACCAATCTTAGCTCAGCATTTTTTGACAAAAGTAATGTCATTATCGATATGGTGGAATGCAAAATCAGCTGATTTATCCATGTGGTTAACTTCAAATGTGAGTTTTGAGCTATTCACCAAATGAGTGATTTAAGCAGTGAGGAGATCAACATAACTCCGGAAGAGATAAATGCAAAAGCTAATGTTGTAATTAACAACTTACTACCGGCGAAATCTAAACCTGCTTACTAAAAAATATATAACCAGTTT
This sequence comes from Nephotettix cincticeps, assembly GCA_023375725.1. Classification (NCBI taxonomy): domain Eukaryota; kingdom Metazoa; phylum Arthropoda; class Insecta; order Hemiptera; family Cicadellidae; genus Nephotettix; species Nephotettix cincticeps. The sequence goes on along the minus strand of CM041786.1, from coordinate 113,365,421 downwards.
TAAAGTGGAAAAGTGAAAATAATAGGCGTTCATTTAATAATGTATTTCAATTAATTATTGTTTTTAAAAGTCTGAATATTGTAGGTCATAGATAAAATATGGTATAAGCAAAAATTGCATTATGCCTAAGGCCACTCGTGAGATAATTAGACCACTCGATTCGCTAGTGTTTGATTACATCATAAACAACGTAAAAGTATAACTCTAAACAACGTCACACTAACGTTAAAGTGTTGAAATATAACTGAAAAAGAACAAAACTACAACAAACTATCGAACTAAGATTATTTATGACCTAATTGCACATGCAACCCTGCCTTAAAATAGGCATTAAAACTGATGGCTGGTTTAAATATTGTTATATTTTTTATTTAGTTAAAATATTTATTTTTTATTTTTTCGATACTTGATTTCCCTAGCCCCTGGCTAGGAGGGTTTTGTTTGGTTTATATCTGGTTGAAGTTTGACGGAATAATCAAAACTTAATCGATAATCAGGTCGATAAAATACAGTAGTATAGTTTAGTGATTACTGAATAGTCGTGTTCACTATACCGATGCAGCTTGTATACTAGCGATAATCGGGTCGATAAAATAGTATAGTTTAGTGAATACTGAATAGTCGTGTTCACTATACCGATGCAGTTTGTATACTAGCGATAATCGGGTCGATAAAATAGTATAGTTTAGTGAATACTGAATAGTCGTGTTCACTATACCGATGCAGCTTGTATACTAGCGATAATCGGGTCGATAAAATAGTATAGTTTAGTGAATACTGAATAGTCGTGTTCACTATACCGATGCAGTTTGTATACTAGTGATAATCGGGTCGATAAAATAGTATAGTTTAGTGAATACTGAATAGTCGTGTTCACTATACCGATGCAGTTTGTATACTAGCGATAATCGGGTCGATAAAATAGTATAGTTTAGTGATTACTGAATAGTCGTGTTCACTATACCGATGCAGTTTGTATACTAGCGATAATCGGGTCGATAAAATAGTATAGTTTAGTGATTACTGAATAGTCGTGTTCACTATACCGATGCAGTTTGTATACTAGCGATAATCGGGTCGATAAAATAGTATAGTTTAGTAATTACTGAAAAGTCGTGTTCACTATACCGATGCAGTTTGTATACTAGCGATAATCGGGTCGATAAAATAGTATAGTTTAGTGATTACTGAATAGTCGTGTTCACTATACCGATGCAGTTTGTATACTAGCGATAATCGGGTCGATAAAATAGTATAGTTTAGTGATTACTGAATAGTCGTGTTCACTATACCGATGCAGTTTGTATACTAGCGATAATCGGGTCGATAAAATAGTATAGTTTAGTGATTACTGAATAGTCGTGTTCACTATACCGATGCAGTTTGTATACTAGCGATAATCGGGTCGATAAAATAGTATAGTTTAGTGATTACTGAATAGTCGTGTTCACTATACCGATGCAGTTTGTATACTAGCGATAATCGGGTCGATAAAATAGTATAGTTTAGTGATTACTGAATAGTCGTGTTCACTATACCGATGCAGTTTGTATACTAGCGATAATCGGGTCGATAAAATAGTATAGTTTAGTGATTACTGAATAGTCGTGTTCACTATACCGATGCAGTTTGTATACTAGCGACAATCGGTTTAGGTGCTGGTGTGATAATATTCACGGTTAAAATACAGCTTGTTTGTGTTCACAGTTTAAATATACACCACTTAAAATATATTGAATCGATAGAAATAAATTTATACAAGAAATGATTCGGATATGAGAAATTTAAAGTTTTAATTTGAATACCATTAAACACTTTGAATTACCGCTTGCTACACAACTCGAACAATGTAAACAAGATTATACATACGGCTATTAATGAAAACACACAATTGTAAAACAAGAACTTGCGTGTGTTGTAATCGGTGATGTAAAAATATAATAAAATAACTACAGTGTAATTTTGAGTTTAGGTAAGAAATCGAACGAATGAAAAAGCGTATTTCCAATTGGACGAGATAATTTGAAAACTCGTTAATTCAACTACACACGAATGATTTATTTGTTCTTGTTTGATTGAACTAATAGAGGAAACAATAATCAATGTTAAATATTTTGTTGATTGCTTTGACCAGGTTGGAGAGCGCGAACACATTGTTCCCGTTCTCTCGGTCTAACTTCACGTGGAATTATTTTCCCTAAAATATATTGGATCAGCGAGAATGTTTGTAGCGTATGATGGATGGTCAATGGCCTTAAAAGATTCAAACGGTTATGTCCGTTCAACGACAACGCAGACAATAAAGGTGAATAAATATATGTGCCATTATATATAGTAATATAAATGTATATGTTGCCTTGGAGAAGAAGTATTAAGAGTTGTAACATACGTCCTAGGTAAAATAATATTTTTATTTATACGAAGTGTATTCAAAACAACAAGACTTTTTTAAAGTTATATAGGCTTTGAGACTCAGATTTCTCAAAATTCTTCCATTATAAGGAGTTGAAAGGCTAAGAAAAACTATAACGATATTATATTTGTGTATTTGTGTTGTATTTGTATATTTGTGTATTTTTGTTTTTGGCCACGTGACATGTATCTTCTTTATCTTGAGTTCTTTATCCTGGTTCAGAAAATTCTGGGAACCGAATGGTTACCTCAGGACAATGCTGATGTGCATTTATAAATCCAGTAAGAAAGGAACAACAGTTATAAATTTTATTAACAAGTATATTAAGATTTGTAAAAGTGGTCAAAATATTCATCGCACATCATTTAAAAATTCATTTAATAATGGGTTCTTTGAAAATTAGCTTATACAGATTCTAAAAAACTGTTAATTCATTCGCCTGGCTGTGTTGGCAGTGCCGGGTCCATGGCGGCGCAGGCGGCAGCGGGTGTCCAGAAACTGCCCCTGAGGGACGCCGCAAGCGACGCTCCCCCGAGCCTCCTTGGCCAGCCACACGTCGACCACGGCCTTGCCCCTCAGGCAGCTGGGCGCCGAGGGAAACAGCTCCTGTTCACAACGAACACTGATTACTTTTGGAAAAAGATTTGCATGTTGTTTTTTCCATCATCACTGAAGTGTGTCATATTTAGTGCGTCATATTTTTGGTACATAGATAAATTTTATGAGGTACATAATAAATTTTATAAATAAAGAAGTATAACACTTGTTCATTATTAGATTAGGAAATAAAAACGTAGTAAACTTCACTACTAATAAACTCTGTTGTTTCATTGGAAAATCAAACTCAATATTTTTAAAATCCTTAAAATTGAAAAATTCCAAAGACAATAAAAAAGTATAATTTATTTAAGTAATGTTTTAATAGCCGACAATATTACAAATATCGTATTCATTTGATAAATGCCGTTAAATGATTAATGATCATAAAAATACTTCCGTAACAACATATCTGCATGCTAAGTAAATATGCATTGAATTAGGAATTAATTTGACTACGGTATTTAAACTAAACTTAGTTGCGGGTTAAAAAGTGAGCTATACAAATTTAGTTATTATCTATAAGAATTATATGAAAAAAGAGTAAGTGGGATAACTGCCACAAGCAACATACGTCAATCATTCCTTAGTAGACTTTAACTATATAAAACTGAATAACACGTTTTATCCCAATTTCTCATATAATGAGGGAGTTATATATATATATTTGTTTATTCTTCTTAACAAAGGGAATGAGTAAGTAGGTTTGCAGCCATCAGGAACAATAAATGGATATTGCAGCATACATTATTAACTATATGAAGTTGTATTTAAAATAATAAACAAAATATCAACTGTAACACAGATGTTTATTTGACCTGGAATTTAGTTCGTGGACAACGGTACACAACTAATCGATATAAAAGTTTTAATTGATGACTAGCAGTAAGCCCGTCCCTTGTACGGGTTGTAGGATTCAGGTTTTAAGAAGCAAGATTGTCATACCAAAATTTAAACCTGAAATCCTAAACAAATAAGTACTAAGGAAATAAAAAGTAAATACTCTGGTTAATTATTTAGCATTACTTTATATTTAAAAATATTACAACATTTTTTATGCCATTATTAAAATTAGTTATACGTTAAAATAACTTTTATATCGTATGATTTAAAAATGGGGTTAAAATCAATGACCGATATAAACTAACTAATATTGATTTTAATTTGACAGCTGTTTGTTTGTTCTATTACTAAACTACAAAGACAGCCAATTATTACCAATAGGTGATTCATTGAATACTGGGAGGAAAATGCGACCAATATCGCGTAAAAAGTGGGGTTTTAAATTATCGTTATTTACTTTTCAAGGGGCGGCAGACAATTTCAAGTATTATAAAACCACTGTGTGTAGAGAATGCATGAAATAAGTTTTATTGTTATCAGTCCTCCCGTTTTTTGGATAAGACGTCTTAAAATGCTTTCTGGAGCGTCACAGACAAACAGACAGACACCAATTAAGATAAGACTTGTTTCGGCTTCTCTAACGCACGAAACATAAAAATAAATAAGAAATGGATAGCTCTGAGCAATGTACAGACAACATTCTAATTTTATTTATATAGATTGTTGAAAAATCACAATAACTGTATAAGTGGTCCAATCAGGGAAACAAAATTATTGCAATATTTAATGCAATATTTCATGAATATTTCAAAACATTCATTTCAATTATTATTTTTCAATTAACATTTTTTTAAACGTTTATTCAAACTTTAAATTTCAATATTTATTTAGTATTAATATTTCCACCTATTCTTTTTTATGGGTATTTATTTAAATTTTCACACATATGTTACGATCTTGATGTCTATCTATCATTAGGTCATCATCTGGAGTAAAAAACAAATTAAATAAACTATATCAGTGGACTGACACGCACTTTCCCTTCAATTTAAACAACAGTCTTTAAAAACCCATCATATTCCTTAACGTTTGGCTAAATATCATTTGATAATTTTATTTTATTTTTGTTTCAAACATAAATATCCAATTTCTAAAAATAACAACAAGAGAGACAAAATTAAATTGTTTGTTAGAACTTCATGGGGGCTACCCTCCCTCCACCCACTAATACCAATTTTTCTGAGTGATTTTGTTGGGTGATATGACCTTACGCTGCATACGAAGTTTCATGGAAAACGGTTACGAAATAAGGAAGAAATTGATTTTAAATATTCACAATAAGAATTACATTGGGTGCTCTCAGACAATGTACTGAGTTTAGCACGGACATTAGGCCTAAATTTTACTTTCCTTTGAAAACGTTAGTCGTAGACTAATGATTAAAAATACTAATTTCGTTAGACTTTTAAGCTGGATTTAATGGTGGAAGTCAATTTATATTTTGCCTTGATTGTTTCTGCGGAAAAATTAAAGCATGACTTTTAAAACCCATACCCTAACTCTAAAACCATTTTGAAAATGCTGATGGTTTCATTTTGTTTACCTCATAAAGGACTATAAGTCATATAATTTTCATTCAAATCGTTAGAGCCGTTTTTGTTAAATTTTCATTATACGTGTTTTTGAGGCTTTTAGGGGTAAAATACCCTTAAAAGTCTAAAATAAACTTACATGCCAAATTTCATGGAAATCGGACCAATAGTCTCGTCTCTAGGCTTCATTACATCCCCACTGACATGACAAAAAACCTTTTTTTCGATTCATGGGACCCTAATATCACTTTCACTAATATCTAAGCTTCTGCACATCCTCACACACACACACGGACAGCCATCACTCTAAAACCACCTTTTTATTGAAGAGGCACTATAATGGAAATACCCACCAGAAACTCAAATTCGGAAATGCTGACGAAAATCATACTTTCGCCTTATACTATCGTATGGGGGAGAAAGTAAAATATTAATCCAACTGTGGACCTACCCTATATCATAGTTTTATAATTGTATAGAATATTTAAGTTCTATAAACTGTCTTTGATATCCCAAAGTCAGACAAAATTAATTATAGATTTAACTCTATAAGAACAACATTTAATTGTATTTAATATTTATTTATTCACCTATGAAGTGCCTAGGTGTATATTTTGACATTTTACGTTCTTATGTAATATATTCTAAAATTTACTTCGTTACAGTTTTCCGCTAAAAACAGAGTGTGCGGTTTAATTTTATAACAAAAAACTACTATTTTTGAGATTGATTATTTGTTTCAATCAAAGACTGGAAGTACTAGAAAAATATATTTTTTCTATAGTTGAAATATTAGATCGCTCCAGGTTGCCTTAGCTACGAAGGTCACCTGGATATCCTCCTCGGCCAGGGTACGGCTGTGTGCGACATCGGTGGACGGCACCAGCCAACCAAACCCCAACATTTCTCCTTGATATTCTTCATTGTACACCAAATAGAGCGGATAGTCACAGTCCGCACTCTGGTGTGGTAAAAATACCAAACCTGATTCAAGAAGTACTTGTTTAGTTTTACAAAACATGTAAATACTTAAGAATAAAGTATTTCGTTATCGAATTATCTTCTGTATAATCTAACTACGGTGTTGGTTATATAATTCCTGTAAGTTCACCCTTGTACGAAACTTTACGAATCCCAGACCGTATTATTATTTAACTCTAGGTCTTTGCATAGATAAATAGACTGGCAGACAGGTCTAACACTAAAACACTCTAAAACTGGTTATTTGTGATTCAGATTCCATCCACTCACTCACTCTTAACCCAACATGATTAAAATAATACTGGGAAAAACGGATTAACTATTTTCCAAAACTATAAACTTTATAAGACAGTTAAATGGTTATATCGTTATGACGAAAATTAGATTTGGTATCTGAGATCTAAGAAAGGCATTGAACATAGAAATACCCGCGTACTCAACTTATTTCCAAATAAATACCATTAAAGTGTAAAAATAAAATATTATAAATATTTTTCCATTAAAGTACAAACTTTAAAATATTTCTTTCAAATAGTGATTTCCTAGAATAAATTTGGTGTATGATTTAAGTTATATTTGATTTACAATATAATTGATAATTAAAGTATTTTTTCTGTAACGGAGTTAAATCCGTTAATTTTAGCCCATAATTTTACATCAAGCCAAAAGCCCACATCTTTCTGGATAGATTTTCCTTGTGGAATTTTATAGAAAAGTGGTAAGCAGGTTTGCTGCCACAAAGAACACTAAAATGTTGAGTTTTCTATATAAATAATTTGACATTAATTAAATGAAGCTATATGACAAGTTTGACCAATATCTATCCATAAATAAGGGAGTTTATGAGAGTTATTTTCCATAAGATTTACATTGGAGGCCTAAAATACAACGTACTGTGTTTAAACCAGGTTTAGACGTTTTTATATCTCGGTAACCATTGCAGATAGAGGAAAGCTTTAATATACCAAATTATTATTTTTTTATAAATTGTTAAAATGTTTTTAAGCTGATTCTAAAGGTACAAATTAAAAACCTTTAAAATTATACATGACAACGTAAAACCCAATTTTTTGTGTACAAACCACCCACCCCCCGAATACCCGTTCTAATTCACTGATATATCTGGATTACGAACTCATCTGAGTACATGTAGGAATACATATTTCTAGTAAATTTGGTCTCGATTGGACCATTTTTAAGAGACTTAACAGACACATGTATGCATACATACATATATAAAAAGGATGGTATAAATATAATAATGCATTCAACTAAAGAGCATACAATATACTTTTAAACTTTTGATTTTATACCAAATAAACCTTCATTAAATTTTATTTTTTATCTTTAAAATTTTGTTTAAATTTTCATTATATATTATATTATATATATTTATTTATATATATATATATTATATTATATAGTATAAATACTATAATTTTATACTACATATCTGCATATGACAGCATTTTTTGATCCCCTTTATCTTTCTATAGGATTTCAAAACTAATTCGAATCCGAAAAGTATGGCCGCCATTTTCCAATATGGCCGACAGCTTGAAAAACACCTCTTGTGCAGCGTTATCACAGGCAATTTCTTTGAATCCTCTCAATTGAGATGTCCTTTCGTTTAACCATTATGAGTTATTTTTATATTGTTCCACTACCACTTACCCGTACTTGTTCTTGCAGCCTTGTTCCTGGAACACCTCTTGTGCAGCGTTCTCACAGGCATTTCTTTGAATCCTCTCATTGCCGTCCTTGCGTTTAACCATTATGAGTATTTTTAATAGTTCCACTACCACTTACCGTACTTGTTCTTGCAGCCTTGTTCCTGGAACACCTCTTGTGCAGCGTTATCACAGGCATTTCTTTGAATCCTCTCATTGCTGTCCTTTCGTTTAACCATTATGAGTATTTTTAATAGTTCCACTACCACTTACCGTACTTGTTCTTGCAGCCTTGTTCCTGGAACACCTCTTGTGCAGCGTTCTCACAGGCATTTCTTTGAATCCTCTCATTGCTGTCCTTTCGTTTAACCATTATGAGTATTTTTAATAGTTCCACTACCACTTACCGTACTTGTTCTTGCAGCCTTGTTCCTGGAACACCTCTTGTGCAGCGTTCTCACAGGCATTTCTTTGAATCCTCTCATTGCTGTCCTTTCGTTTAACCATTATGAGTATTTTTAATAGTTCCACTACCACTTACCGTACTTGTTCTTGCAGCCTTGTTCCTGGAACACCTCTTGTGCAGCGTTCTCACAGGCATTTCTTTGAATCCTCTCATTGCTGTCCTTTCGTTTAACCATTATGAGTATTTTTAATAGTTCCACTACCACTTACCGTACTTGTTCTTGCAGCCTTGTTCCTGGAACACCTCTTGTGCAGCGTTCTCACAGGCATTTCTTTGAATCCTCTCATTGCTGTCCTTTCGTTTAACCATTATGAGTATTTTTAATAGTTCCACTACCACTTACCGTACTTGTTCTTGCAGCCTTGTTCCTGGAACACCTCTTGTGCAGCGTTCTCACAGGCATTTCTTTGAATCCTCTCATTGCTGTCCTTTCGTTTAACCATTATGAGTATTTTTAATAGTTCCACTACCACTTACCGTACTTGTTCTTGCAGCCTTGTTCCTGGAACACCTCTTGTGCAGCGTTCTCACAGGCATTTCTTTGAATCCTCTCATTGCTGTCCTTTCGTTTAACCATTATGAGTATTTTTAATAGTTCCACTACCACTTACCGTACTTGTTCTTGCAGCCTTGTTCCTGGAACACCTCTTGTGCAGCGTTCTCACAGGCATTTCTTTGAATCCTCTCATTGCTGTCCTTTCGTTTAACCATTATGAGTATTTTTAATAGTTCCACTACCACTTACCGTACTTGTTCTTGCAGCCTTGTTCCTGGAACACCTCTTGTGCAGCGTTCTCACAGGCATTTCTTTGAATCCTCTCATTGCTGTCCTTTCGTTTAACCATTATGAGTATTTTTAATAGTTCCACTACCACTTACCGTACTTGTTCTTGCAGCCTTGTTCCTGGAACACCTCTTGTGCAGCGTTCTCACAGGCATTTCTTTGAATCCTCTCATTGCTGTCCTTTCGTTTAACCATTATGAGTATTTTTAATAGTTCCACTACCACTTACCGTACTTGTTCTTGCAGCCTTGTTCCTGGAACACCTCTTGTGCAGCGTTCTCACAGGCATTTCTTTGAATCCTCTCATTGCTGTCCTTTCGTTTAACCATTATGAGTATTTTTAATAGTTCCACTACCACTTACCGTACTTGTTCTTGCAGCCTTGTTCCTGGAACACCTCTTGTGCAGCGTTCTCACAGGCATTTCTTTGAATCCTCTCATTGCTGTCCTTTCGTTTAACCATTATGAGTATTTTTAATAGTTCCACTACCACTTACCGTACTTGTTCTTGCAGCCTTGTTCCTGGAACACCTCTTGTGCAGCGTTCTCACAGGCATTTCTTTGAATCCTCTCATTGCTGTCCTTTCGTTTAACCATTATGAGTATTTTTAATAGTTCCACTACCACTTACCGTACTTGTTCTTGCAGCCTTGTTCCTGGAACACCTCTTGTGCAGCGTTCTCACAGGCATTTCTTTGAATCCTCTCATTGCCGTCCTTGCGTTTAACCGTTACCGAGTCCACTATCTCATCATCTGGAGTCTTCCGTCGACCGTCTTTACTCCTTTGCAGAAACTCTAGAAAATAGTTTTTATTTATACGGGTAAAACCGTTAGATATCTAGTTCAATTATGTTTAATTTTCCATCCAAGTAGAGATAATATATTTATGCGTAACAAAATAGAGTTTTTGATGCTGTATTAAATCTATGTACACATTTGCTATGTTAAACTACCTGGGTCAGTAAGAAATATTGTTGAAATGTAGAATGCCTTTCCATCAATTGTTTCTTCTTCAAATATTTTGCTTTTGGAGTAGAAATCGTTGACTCCAGCTTTCAAAATCTGTAAAATATCCCATCCATCTTTGACCTAATATATACCAAAAGTTCAAATGATTATAATATTATTATTTTTTACTCAACCTCATAACAATTATTGAACTTTTCATGTATCACAAAATTGTTCACGACTAAAAACTATTTTAATTTTCATTGATTTAGCGCTCACCCGAAACAAATTACATTACGTTATTTCCAATAATAAGACCAACTACATGTTTGTAGCCTTGTCTGGAGCTCCACCTGTGATTAGTGGAAGTAGTTAAGTGTAATGTTGATGTGTAGTGAGTGACTCACAGCGAGCCTGGCAGCTGCCAGCCCCTTGCGCCCGTCGTACGCCAGCTGGATCAACCCGTCCTGAGCGGCGCTGTACCACGTCACCTTCAGCCTCTCGTCCTTTTTCCCCACTATATGCCAGTTATTTTTCACAGCGGTATCAACGTCTTCAGGAAGATTAATTTCCCCATCTGTTTCACCGTATTACGATTAATAGTAATAGTGAATCTGTATAAACAGAGGAAAATCTAACACTGATTATTATATGGAAACTATCGAATAAACGAGCTGACCTTTGTTAGTAACAAAGCTGAACGTCATAAAATTCATTACGTTAGTAACACTCACCCTTAACATACGGCAGACCATAATATATCCATCCATGGAGTTTAGGTCGGCGAATCATTTCTAAGATTATTTATTTTTTACATTATAACTACTATGAAATTGTGTGTTAACAAATGTACTACACTAAAATTTGTATTTGTTTTTTAACCTTTTTTACCTTATACGCGACCAGTATTCGTCAACACTATGTTTTACATACGTTTTAGGCCTGAAGATAATGGCTTGAATTGTAGTAGCCATAATAGACTACAAGAATCACGAGGTGACCTCAGGTATATGACGTATTAACATTAACTCCCCGGGACTCAGAATTATAACAAACGAAACCTATTATGCTATTTACTATTAGTAGCATCGCATAAGAGGGTCTTAGTCTATTTTACTTATGAAAATATGGAGTAAATATCTATGCGCGGGATCTATCAAGAAATCGCTTTCTTGTGATAAAATATGGTCTTTCCTATTTATTTTAAATTTACAAAATGAAATTGTTTATCATAAACGTTAGATCATTTATTTATATTCATATTCTATTTATATTTATATACTAATAAGTATTTTAAAGTTTACTTACAATAAATCTTGGTGAATTCCACAAGTCCTGCAACAGATTAAATTAACAGTAGCCTACATGAGAATGAAAGCTAGGAAAAAAGACCAGAATTTTTCCTAATAAAGATCAGGAAAGCTACTTACGTCATAAAAATCATCACATTCAGCTCTCACTCACATTCAGGTTAAATAACCTGAAAGATTAGGCCCTGTCTTAACTAATGATGGTAAATTTCCGAAGCAGTTTAAGGCTGTATGTTTAAAACACTTTTAAGTAAAATTTAACAATTTTATTAAGTGTTTTTAGATACCAACCAAACAAACTTAATAAGGAGGAATTTTACAAACTAAAACGCATATCTTGAAATATTGTGTAGCACTAAAAAGCTGTTGAACGTCATATTTATCTTAATATTTTTAGAATGATGGTTTATTGCACAGCTTTGAAGTTCCAAAACACAACTAAGTTATAACTATAAAATTATCCGTAGTTGTTTTAAACGTCGTATACTTTAAAATTATCCAGTCAAAAAATAGTCTTAAAAGCTAGAAAGATTAAATAGTACGTTAAGGCTTTCTATACAAAAACTCGGAGAGCGGATACATCTGTTTTGAGGCTCCCTGAATACAAAAAAGTTGTTTTCGTACTGATGTTTGTCCATCTATCTGTCTATATACAAACCCCGAGACCATACTGATAGTCCATTTTTATGATATTTAGTAAACACGTTCATTTTCAATTTTCATGTTTATAGTTATTAAGATCCCAAATAATATTACGATCATTATGTCTGTAAAACTAATCGTTTAAAAGTTAAGGGCTTTTCAATATTTCTTAAATTTTCCGCCAAAACAATATATTTGTAAAATAGTTTCACTATCTCCATTAAAACCAGCAAAAAAAGCTAAACAAATCAGTTTTGTTTATCATTGGTCTACGACTAACGGTTCCAGAGGAAGGGTAAATTTACTTTCAATGGTAAACGTAACGTAGTACATTTTCTGAGAGCCCTCAATGTTATTCTTACGGAGAGTATTAAAAAGCGTATTTCTTTCTTATTTCTCAATCTTTTTTACGATCACACAACATAACTCACTAACATAAGTTTGATATTACTGTACCGGTGGAGGGGCTGAGCCCCCAAAAATTATAAAAAAATTTTTAATGTATTTTCTCTTGTTGTTAGTTGACTTTTCTTCTCCCGTTGAAGTAAGATAATTAATTATTTTTGAGACAGTAAATTATTATATGGTATTTAAATAAACATAGAATAATATAATAGTTTTATTAAAGGTATGTAGTTTTTAATTTACTTAAAGGAAAAAGTATGTGTCAGCTCACTGATGACGTGTATTAAGATTATTTATAACGAAAACGTATATGAGAAAAGCATAATAGGCCAAACCTAAACCGTGTGAATAACCGGGAGAAAAATTCTACTTTCGTGTCTGTCAGCTGTTCAAATATTGTCAACTGCATAGACAACTGTTACCGAGTCGGAAATATATTTTGTTTGTTCCATAATCACATATTTTTACATAACCATTCACTTTCTTTAGTTCTGTTTTGTGTTTTTTTCTATTGAACGAGTTGGTTCAATGACTCGTATTATCATATAAAAATTTAACACTTTTGTTCCCTAATATGCTTCAGCGTACTGACCTTATGGTGAATTTTCGTAAAGCCTATATAAATAAAATTAGAGTTTTGACTGTACATTGCTCAGAATTATACATTTTTTAGTTATTTTTACGTTTCGTGCATTAGAGAAACCGAAACCGGTCTTATCTCAATTTTGTCTCTTTGTCAGTTTGTCTGTTTGTCTGTGACGCTCCAGGAGGCATTTTACGCCGTCTTCTCCGAAAAAATGGGAGAACTGATAACAGTGAAACCTATTTTATACCTTCTCTACATTCCAGAAAAAGTTTTTAAAGGCTTAAAAGTGTCTGCCGACCCTTAAAATGTAAATAACGAGCATTTAAAACCCACTTTTACGCGATATTACTCGCATTTTGATGCAGTTTTTAATGAATGACCTACTGGTAATAATCAGCCGTCTTCGTAGTTTAAAGATTTATTAGAAAGAAAAACAAACAGCTGTTGAATTAATATTAGTTACCGTAGTTTATATTTTTCATTGATTTTAAGCCCATTTCGAAATCATACCATATTATAAAGTTATTTTAACGTATAACTAATTGTTATAATGGTATAAATCTATTGTCTTTGTATCCATTCGTTTAGGATTTCAGGTTTACATTTTGGTATGATGATCTATCTTTTTTAAACTGAATTCTACAACCCGTACAAAGGACGGGGGCTTACTGCTAGTTTATATTAAATCCATAAACTTTGTTGCTTAAAGTATGGCTTAAAACATTCTGTAGATATTTTCATGAAATCATTCTTGTCCTCCCTTCTCATTAAAAACATTCACTCACTCACTTAGATTTACAAAATGTTGGAGAACTCCCCTCCCAGGCTATTAATTTGCTTTTTTGGAAAAGATTTTTTTTAAGACGTCTCCATAGTCTGCACAAAATAATTGAGAAATAGAGAGGGTTTTATTTTGGTGGTTTCTTATAAGAGTAACAATGGGTGCTCTTAGGAAAAGTCCCGTGTTTTCCACGGATAGTAAATTTAACTTCTCCCTGCAACCTTTTATCGTAGACCAATTACTTGCATCATAATTTGTTTAGTTTTGTTTAATTGGTGTTACGGTGATGGTCAAGCTATTTTTTAGCTAGTGTTTGGTAAAAAACTACAAGAAATTAAAAAAATGGTAACCTAATTTTTTATTGACATGCTAGTGGTGTAATTTATTTGGAGGTAGAAGCTTTATAAATTATAAAGTTTTATTTTTTTAAGGATGCACTACCCTTACAAATTACAATCTAATTGGTACCCCAGCAATTGAACATTACACAGAGGTTCAGGAGCCGGATTGGCTGGATGACCTGTAGACACAGACTCTCCTGTTGACTCAGACTCGTTTATCCCCCTACAAATTCTTAATTTCTGGTGGCTGTCCCAAAAGTCTACAATTGTCGTATTGTCATGCCGGCTGTGATTGAGGTTTTAATCAAATTCTGACATTAGTCTATTTTAATATTTTTTAATCAATTACCTCTGCGAACTCAACAAATTTACATTTAATTAGTATTTCTTGGTTACTTAGTATTACTTGGGTACTTAGTATTACATGTTAAAAACTGAACGTCATTTTAGAATAAGTCACTCATCAAATTGTATTGAAGTGTGTTAGTAAATAAATGTAATGGTATCCATTTATTTATGTGTACTTGTAAAAACTAAAAAGCTAAATTGACTAATTACATCATCCATTAAAACCACTCAAATATATACTTGTATACTTTTTGGGTCGGGGTGATTTAGGCATCCCCAAATATTTTAGTCAATTTTAGAGGAATGAGCATGTTAGTTCATTGATACAGTATGGGATATTCATAATACAGCTGAAACACATTTGATGACAACCGAGTAAATGATTTTAATTTAATTTTTACAGATTTTAAAACGTACTTAAATAAAATAATATTATTATATGTACAACGTTTTTTATATTAGATTTTAGAGAGAAGTGTGCCGTACAGACTTGTGTACCGCTCCATAGACTTTGTTGAGGTGTGCTCTCTGACAATGGCGTCATAGCTACTGTTGTCGACAGTAGTATGGTGAGTGTTGTGTGAGAACCACATAGGCTACTACTTTGACCAGGTTTACAGCTGTGACATCACTCATGGTACATTAACACGTGAATACTTTCCCCATTTCTAAAAACAATAGTAGTCTATTATTATTCCTTTGTGACTGTACATGTTATGGTTGAATAAAAGTGAATTTGATTGAATGTAACTTTGTAAAATTAAATGTCAAATAGTCGAAAAATCCATTTATTTAGTACAAATACCCGTTTCGATTCCAGAACCTGATTTCCATTTGTAATTGAGCTTATATGCCTACAGAAGGTTAACGTTACAAATAACAAGACTGGGAACTAGACCATGGCCTATCAAAACGTTAATTTCTACGCCTAAAAAAATCCTTAACGTATAAAATTTAAACAATACAAACCACATTTTACCAATTGGATTACCCCAACAGCATAAGTAATATTTTTAATGGTTAATAATTGGTTTTCTGTTACTAATAATTAGTAACAGAATTCTGTTAATAGTAAATACCCCCGAAACAGCAGACCTGGGTACTCAGCGAATTTCCAAATCAATAATAATACCATGTTCGTATATAACAGGTTTGATCAATATCCGTAATAAATGATTTTTCCTATTCTCCATAAGATAACATGAGAAAGAGTATGGAGGTTTTCTGCTGTGAGGAACACTGAAAGTAGGCATATGTAGCATGAACAATTTTTATTTTGGCCATTTATACCAATTTGCATAAACATACGTCCATAAATGAATGAGTTTGCCTATTCTCCTTAAGATTAACATGGGAAAATGTGTAGGGTATGCAGGTTTGCTGCGATGATAAACGCATAAACTATGATTTTCAGCAAAAGTGGATAGATGTCAACCACATGAAGGTATATACCAAGTTTAATCCAAAAATGTAAATTAATAAGTGAAATATTAATTTTTCCTTATCCTCCATAGGATTAACATTGAAGCCCCAAAATACAAGGTACTGTGTTTAGATCTCGGTAACTGATTAAGATAACGAAAAACTTGAAGGAACTAAATTGTGTAGTTTTTAAGCTTATTTTAATGTCTATATATTCTTCCCTATAGGAGATTCGCTAAAACTACATAGACACGTATAATCTTACACGCAACAATATTCAGTAGGAATGATAATCATCTCTATTCAATGGTAGCTGGTTAGTCTTTAACGCCTCCAATTATTTTTGACGTGATTGAGTGACTGATTTAAGCAGTTTTATTTCAGTACTAGTTTTAATGCATCAAAGGGAATAATGCAATTAATTTGCTAGATTACTTATTGCTAATTTAGTTTACTAATTTTTAATTTGCTAACTTAATGTTAAGTAATCTTCTCATATTTATTTAAAATTTTAGCAGTAATGTATTCTTGAAACTTTAAACCAAAACATATTACCGAAAAATAGTAAAAATCTCGAAAACCCTTAAAACATTCTGCATTAACTTAATAATATAAGTTTAATAATATTTAATGTGAAACCTACCATAAACGTAACCAAACGTGGACAGAAGTACAAAGAGAGACCGCATATTGCTGAAAGTTTTCTGTAAGAGTGTCGTGGCAACAAACTCCAACAATATGTACGCTAGACTAGCTGTAAAATGAACAGCTGATTTCCTCACGCTACCAACAGCTGATTGGTGAAACCAACTCGTTAGCGGCCATTGTTGACATAGCACCTCGCTTATAGGAGGTATTTATACTAAGTAGTGTATTGAGATAGGCCCACCTCGGTAACATTTTTAGAAAATGTCTAGTGGAACTCATAAATATTTAACTTTTTATTTAACAAAAACCCTTTCATTTTATGTAAACTTTTCTTCAGGTTCTTTCTTTTTTATGTAATATGCGCTCTGTCAATATGACGTATTGTGCACTTTTCACACACTACAATTCATAGACAAGATTTTAACGTAACGGCCCTAAACACGTAGGCTTCCGCACTGATCATCACTAATACTTACTTGCTTTTCCGGAATGTCCCGCGTAGTTTTTGGCGCATGTTGCGCGGTGGTCTTCGACGTTTCGCCCAACATGTGATGGACATCAGGAGGCTTTAGAGGGTGTGATGGGTCAAACATCATGGGCCACGGCGTAATGTGCGCCAAAAACTACATGGTACATTCCGGAAAACCAAGTAAGTTTTAGTGAAGATACCTACTGTTTCCATTTGTTTAACCTGTTGATATTTAAATGTGATATACAATTACATGTGGAAATTTGTGTGAAAATAATAAAAACTACATTTATATTCATTAGTTCACTAAGGAAGTATAAAAGTTTAAAGACGTGCTGTTGCTACAAGAATAATTTTTTACGTATTTTTCATCAGATACCATTTTGTGGAGCTACCACTCTAAAAGGTGTTTTACTACCTCGAAGAGGTGAAGTTGTGTACCCGACCCTACAAGTTCCAACGTTTTTCATGACGGTGTGTGAAATAAATTTAACTACTTTTCAAACTTCTTTAATTGCTGATTTTCAAAACTTAAAATTGTTAAATACTATACATGATCATAGGTATCTACGAATACATTGGTTTTACTAAACGCACGGTATTTTATATAAATATAAAAATATAAAATAGCTATGTATTTTAATAAATATTAGGTTATATACCTTCTTATCTGCCTCGAGTATCCTGGCGCAGTCCTATCACATGACGCACGTTTTGACACCTATGGCCTATGGTGTTATTATCATATCTTTTAACTTGAAACTTTATTGAAGGGTTAGTGATCATAACACTTATTACATTTTAGACACAAAAAATAAAAAAAAACAGTTGAATAAAACACACAGTTGCATCATCATGAAGCTAACTATGTACTTAAGTTAATCTTTTATGTGTCGGTACAATAATACCGTTTATTTTTGGTACTTTATTTTAAAAAGTCGTCAGGAGAGTCTCGTTGGCAGGAATAATTATCGTCAACACGAGATGGCGTATCACAGTAATGTTTGCGAGTTTAACGAACGAAGCATCGGATTTGTAATGCGCGTAAAACGTTTCTTTCGTTTAAAGATGGCCACTGATGTTTCCAAAAGTAACACTTTCAACCAAGACGATTTTGATTAGTGAAATAGATTTATTTTATATTGTTCCTATTACAGTACCTTTTAGTCCTAGTACCTTTTAGATGCCAGAATTAAGAATGCAGTACTTGGATTTTTGTCTCATCAGTGCAATTTGAAAAACACTTAAAAATATGAATATCTCTTTAAAAATATGAATTAAAAAATTATGACAAATTGGATTATTTTAAATTCAAAATATTTTTATCATAAAAATATTTATCAAAGATCTATATTAAGAAGATTTTTCAGGTTAAGATTTTATAACCCTTTTTAGAATGTAGCATTAATATTTTTGTGAAGCTGATTTATGTATAATGAGTAAATTAAAAAATCACAAGACACTAAGTACCAGGTTTTCTGATACAACACAAAATAATCGCGATAGTTTTGAGTGAGTATTATTCGAATAGAAGATGAGAAAATTCACAGAAACGGCAGACTATTAACAAATTACAAGAGACGGTATGAGGAAACATGTTGCGACGACGTAGATCCGCTTGCTTTTAGACTAAGTTAACTTAATCCATGCAACATCATACATTTTATGCCTACAATGTTTTTACTAAAGACAAAAATATCCATGAACAAAACACTTCATTAAGTCTGAATAATCTTGGGTGGCTCTTTCTAGATGAGCAAAAAGTATATTTATCAGACATAGGTTTCGGAAAACTGGATAATGTGTAATATAATGCATATAGCAAGAAATAAAAATTATTTCATTTAAAGGTACTAAAAGATCTCTTATCCTATAGGCTTATTCCCCAGATTTAACAGACAAAATTTTTCATTATATATCTTTTTTTTTATACATTACTAGCCAAAGTACCCGTTCTTCGCACGGGTAAAAAGGCTGAAAGATGTAGGCTCTACAGATACATTTAAGTTATTGTTAATTAATTCTTCATTGTTTACAAAATGACAAAACACGAGTTTCTACAACATTTCAAAGTAACATCTGTCAAATATTCTGAGAGGATAAGGATTAATATAATAGAGACAGTCGTCGGAAAAAAACTTAAAATCTACCATTCCACTATTTCAAATAAGTACCTGGTGACCGAGCTTGTATTAAAAAAATTAATTAGAAATATTAAAACACATGTATTACTCAATGAAAACATTATGTGGTTTAAATAAAACCGATTTAATACACCATAATTAATATAGTACTGAACAAAAAGTATCGCGCCTAGTGGTGGGGAAGGAACTCGCGACCTTCAGTTCTTGAGGCCGACACGCTACCACTCGGCTACGGCGTCTGTCAAATGCGCAATGCCGTTTAACGTCTTTTAGCCAACCTTAATTGTTTTAGCAGATCATTTACTTTTTAACTATCCATACAGTTAATATTAGCCTGTGACCAACTGATTTTGATATAAACGGAATGAGGATTGAAAAGCAAAAGAGAAATTTAATTTTCACATATTAATTGGTTTGTTACAGTGGCTTCAAGCAATACAACAAATACGTTTTCTATCAAAACACGGAAGATTTTGAAAATACTGTTTCCTGCTTTTATTTCGCACAATTATGTTACCCTTAAGTTTTTACAAATTGTTTAATAACCTGATAATTTTACATTTATTACATACATAAAATAATAAATAATAATTATAATAATAAATAATATTTATGAAAAACCACTATTCACATATTGTTCTTTGCCGTCTTCAATCAAGAACTGTCAAACGGTTATACACGGCTGTTTTGGTTTGTATTGTTTACATTTTATGCTCCATAAGCGTAATGTTAAATTTTTAGATTTTAAACTTATTATTACAAGAAAACACGAATTTTCCTGGACATTAGACCTATGTAGAACTTATTTTCTACTCGGAAATTAGTTATCTCCAAAATTTAAAAATTAAAAATTTTCCTTAGTGCCGTTTTCGAGATCCGTGTGCAAATATATAAACCTTGCTCGTATTATAGTAATGGATTCACTAATTTCGATTCAGCAGTTTATCTGAAAAATCAACTTAATTTCTTCTTCTTCCCGAACTGTCAAATTTTAGTGTTCACAGCTGTTGACATTCAAGTAATTTTATGTTTTCATTCTTTGAAAATGTAAACATTGAAATTTAGAACGTTCATGGGCGTAGCCCGAGGGGATTTTAAGGGAACTAATATGCCTATGTGTTGCATGAGTTTAAGATCTACCTTTCTGTAAAATTTCAAACCGGTCGGTTCAGTATTTTTCGCATTTACTTGCCACAACAAACCCACAAACAAACATACAGAAAACACCTCTTCTATATAATATTATAGATACATTCATTCTATTTGTAACATAAAAAAGTAGAAGGACAAATCATATTCTGTGATTAATCTATGTAACTTGTTTAATTTGCTTACAAATTTAATATGTGCAGTAAAACTTTCAAAATTCAAAGGGCAAAACGCAATTAAGTCCATTAAAGGGACGGAAGTATATGTGAAGGGAAGTGGTGCCATACTTGCCCACCCACTCAGCCAGGCACTGCGGTGCGTTTGGTACTATTTTCTGTAACATTAAACAGTCATTGTACACGTTAGTATATGTGGAGAGAGTTAATCTTATACTTGCCCACCCACTCAGTCAGGCACTGCGGTGCGTTTGGTACTGATGTCTGCAACATTACAAAGTCATTGTACACGTTAGTATATGTGGAGAGAGTTAATCTTATACTTGCCCACCCACTCAGTCAGGCACCGCGGTGCGTTTGGTACTATTTTCTGTAACATTAAACAGTCATTGTACACGTTAGTATATGTGGAGAGAGTTAATCTTATACTTGCCCACCCACTCAGTCAGGCACCGCGGTGCGTTTGGTACTATTTTCTGCAACATTACAAAGTCATTGTACACGTTAGTATATGTGGAGAGAGTTAATCTTATACTTGCCCACCCACTCAGTCAGGCACCGCGGTGCGTTTGGTACTATTTTCTGTAACATTAAACAGTCATTGTATACGTCAGTATAAATGGAGGGAGGTAATCTTTTATTTGCCCACCTACTCAGTCAGGCACCGCGGTGCGTTTGGCACTATTAAGGCCTGGAGTAGCTTTAAATTTTATGGAATTAAATATACTAGTTTTGTTAAGCTTAAAAAACAACGGTGTAAGTATAAAGAGAACCGTCTAGAGAACAATGTATATACAGAGAGTACAGAGGATTGTAAAGTCTCTACTATGTAAAGTTCGTACACTGTGATAGTGTTTTTTTTATTTGACTCGCTTGGCAGGTGAGGATACCAATTGAACTAACTTCAGAGCAATGATTATACTGTATTTTTATTCATTATAAACATGTGATCTGAATCAAGAAATATACATGAAACAATAAAGTGTAATATATATATATATATATATATATATATATATCTATAAAACAATGGATAAATGGAGGCCCCCTTCTACTTATATAGTATTTATCTCTATATCAATCTAATTTAAATATATGTTAAACATGTTACTATACACAAAGATCATCAAATTCAAAACAAGTTTAATAGATTCACGTATTAAAGTATTTTAATTGATTGTTGAATTTTAATTGGCCAATCTACTGTATCCCCCTTTTTTTAATGTCTGAAATTTTGTCCAGATAAAATGATAAAATATCCAACCTTTATAGTTAAATTTTCTTGGAGGAGGGTGAGGATGGTCTCGGAGAGCGTAGGGCGATCTTCAGCCGGTGGTATCGGGATCCGCACCTGCCGCTCGTCCTTGTCCTCTTCCCAGGTCCTCGTGGCTGCCACCGATGGAGATGTCCGAAGTCCGAAGATGGGTCTGGATTTAACGGGGAGCTACTCGATCCACTCCCCAATCCAGTCCTTCTCACACCAGGGCTTCTTCCACACTGCTCGTCTCCTCCTTTTCCTTCAAAAATTCTTTTTTCCCCCTCCAATTTTGATTGGTGACCAACCGTTGAAGTGCATGGTCTGCATTTTGTTTTGTCGATTCGGTCTGGCCTTGGTCGAACGTCCGGTCCGTCCCCGGTCAGTCCCCCTCGCAGTCTTGCTGAGCAAAACGCTGAGTGCGACTACCGGTTTCGGATGTCCACCGCGGACGTTCAACAATTCATATTGGAGCCCTCACATGGCTTAAATATTTGAAAAATTTTACATACATACATATACATAAATATACACTTTATACTCCCCTTCCTGGGAGATTTTTCGTCCCCGAAAAATTCTTAAGATATGAAATCGTGATTACTACTAGACTATAAAATTTGATGATATAATATATAATTGATGATATACATGATATAATAATGAAATGAATATTTATGCTACACTAAAATATACATAGTTCCTACTTTATACAAAATGGCATTGGAAAACATACTAAGTTTACATACATTCAGCATAAGGGAAATATTAGGAACCTACTTTTTTTAATGTGTTTGGGATTTTAATTCTCATCGTATTGTAAAACTCATTTCGTCTCGCTCCAGGAATAACGTGTTTTAAATAAATTGTGTTAATTTTTTTTATACATTTGTTTTTATGTATATTGCAGTTAAGTTTGACCGCTAGTTAAATATTGACCTTGATTAGTAAATGTTTTCTTAAAGCTTCCTCTCAAATTTAGCTTTCTGGCTTAGCAAAATCTAGCTTTTCATCCGGTGGGTTTCGTGAAAGACTATCAGCTAAGGAATTATTGGTTCTTTTTTTGTATTTTACATCGATATCATAATCAACTAGTGATAGTGCTAGTCTATTTAGTCGTGATGACGTGTTCTTCAAATTCGCATAGTGTATGAGAGATTGGCAATCTGTGTAAACGGTGGTCTTCCTACCTAGTGTAAATTTTCGCCAGTAGTTTACTGCGTAAACTAAAGCTAACATTGCCCTCTCACAATTCGAGTAGCGGGTCTCAATATCGGTGTACTTTTTTGATAAATAACTCACCGGGTGTAAATTTTTTTCTACTTATATAGTATTTATCTCTATATCAATCTAATTTAAATATATGTTAAACATGTTACTATACACAAAGATCATCAAATTCAAAACAAGTTTAATAGATTCACGTATTAAAGTATTTTAATTGATTGTTGAATTTTAATTGGTCAATCTACTGTATCCCCTTTTTTATGTCTGAAATTTTGTCCAGATAAAATGATAAAATGTCCAACCTTTATAGTCAAATTTTCTTGGAGGAGGGTGAGGATGGTCTCGGAGAGCGTGGGGCGATCTTCAGCCGGTGGTATCGGGATCCGCTCCTGCCGCTCGTCCTTGTCCTCTTCCCAGGTCCTCGTGGCTGCCACCGATGGAGATGTCCGAAGTCCGAAGATGGGTCTGGATTTAACGGGGAGCTACTCGATCCACTCCCCAATCCAGTCCTTCTCACACCAGGGCTTCTTCCACACTGCTCGTCTCCTCCTTTTCCTTCAAAAATTCTTTTTTCCCCCTCCAATTTTGATTGGTGACCAACCGTTGAAGTGCATGGTCTGCGTTTCGTTTTGTCGATTCGGTCTGGCCTTGGTCGAACGTCCGGTCCGTCCCCGGTCAGTCCCCCTCGCAGTCTTGCTGAGCAAAACGCTGAGTGCGACTACCGGTTTCGGATGTCCACCGCGGACGTTCAACAATTCATATTGGAGCCCTCACATGGATTAAATATTTGAAAAATTTTACATACATACATATACATAAATATACACTTTATACTCCCCTTCCTGGGAGATTTTTCGTCCCCGAAAAATTCTTAAGATATGAAATCGTGATTACTACTAGACTATAACATTTGATGATATAATATATATAATTGATAATATACATGATATAATAATGAAATGAATATTTATGCTACACTAAAATATACATAGTTCCTACTTTATACAAAATGGCATTGGAAAACATACTAAGTTTACATACATTCAGCATAGGGGGAAATATTAGGAACCTACCTTTTTAATGTGTTTGGGATTTTAATTCTCATCGTGTTGTAAAACTCATTTCGTCTTGCTCCAGGAATAACGTGTTTTAAATAAATTGTGTTAATTTTTTTGATACATTTGTTTTTATGTATATTGCAGTTAAGTTTGACCGCTAGTTAAATATTGACCTTGATTAGTAAATGTTTTCTTAAAGCTTCCTCTCAAATTTGTTTCTATTAAAAGTCATAAAGCTTCTAATCTTCTCCGGCCGGTTGAAGAACAGACATCTTTCTAAGTTTTAATAGCTAGTTTTTGATTTCTATATATAATTGTCTTACTCCCATTACGTCTTAGTGTATAAAACGAATGTAGTTAATACAGTAGAGAACTGTTTCTAGTGTGGAGACTCCTAAGCTTCACTACAAGCAATCTCAGCAGTACTGAGAGCGTTGAGTTCAGTGAGTTATTTCAGAGAATTTTGTAACTGTATCTCTGGCCTCCTAGCTGCCTATAGACAAGCCAAGAAATACTGTACAGTCTCTCGGTCTCTTGCGTGTGTAACCCGCGGAATTTTTCACCTCGCGCATCTTAGATTCTGTACATTTTTTGTTCTCTTTAATATGGATGGTGTTTATGGAGTTTTTATATTTTGGATATCTTTTACAGGTATCGTCTATTTTAATTTTTAATGTTTTTAATGTAGAATCAAGTAGCTTATAAATGTTAGTAAATCTGTAACTGGGGTCTCGATCGTTTATTTCATGTTTCCTCTAATAATTATGTAACTTTTCTTGAATTGATGACTAAGCACTTTGTATATGTTTCTTCATTACTAATAGAGTCTCAATATTAATGTCGTGTCCCATGGGAGTATTTATTTATTTTTTTTTAGTGGAATTTTATATGAAATGTATTTCACTTTAATTTTTGATATTTTTTTATTTAATACCATGTGAAGTCTCAGTCGTGTTCTTGGTTATAAGTGAAGTGAGAATATTTAGGGTGCTTCAGGTAAATAATTATATGGGAAATTCTAAATTTTTTTTGTAATTAAATTATCTTCTATGGAATGGTTTTATTCTTTGAATATGAACGGGTTCCTCTACTATTTTCCCGCGTTTTTCGATAGCAATTAAGTATGTGAGATCATTTAATTTTTCCACAACATGATATGGACCTTTAAATCTGTCCTGGAACTTGGAATATTTCTTGGTATGATCTGTGTCATATTTAATTAGTACCTCATCCCCAGGCTTTAATACTAAATCCCTTTTGTTCCTGTCATAATACTTCTTTTGGGCATCTTGAGCCTTTTTAATTATTTGGGGAATTTCATTCCTAACCCGTTGAATGTTTTTTATTTCTTTGATAATGTCGGTGTCTTGGTTAGAATGAATATAGAGATAATCCGATGGATGATTTGCTTCCCTTCCGAAATTTAAGTAAAATGGCGTGAAGCCAGTGCTTTCATTTACTGTTGTGTTGTAAGCAAAGGTGACATACTTTAAAATGTCAGACCAGTTATGTGGTTCATTTTCGATGTAATGTGAAATTGCCTTCTTTATAACTAGGTTAGTCCTTTCTGTTAATCCCTGAATTTGATGCATATAAGGTGGACTAGGACGTTGTTCTATGCCTAAACTTTGAAGTAACTGTTTTAATACTATTCCCATGAAGTGTGTTCCCTGATCGTGAGAAATAGTGTGTGGGCAGCCGAATAGACAAATGACATCTAATAAAACCTTTGCCACGGTTTTTGTGTCCGCTGAACGTGTAGCTCGGGTGTACGTCATTCTTGTTGTGGGATCAGTTATAATTAGAATGTATTTGTTTCCGTGAGATTGTGTTATTGGTCCCATGAAGTCTATAATTATGCGTTCAAAAGGTTTTGTTGATGGAATTTGTGGTTTTAATTTTCCAAATTGTTTGTATGTAGGCGATCGTTTTAACTGGCACTGTTCACACGTTCGTGTATACTTTTCTATATCCCCATTCATTCCTGGCCAAAAATATTTGGATTTTATTTTCTTTGCTGTCTTAAATTGTGAAAAATGCCCCCCAGAGTAAATGTTGTCATGAAATAGTTTTAATATTTCATCCACCTTTTCTCGTGGCATTGCTAGCAAATATTCAGTTTCCCTTCCGTTAAAATGTTTATAATATAACAAATTGTCACGTTCTAGGTATTTTTTTGAATCATGTCTTATCTTTTTAGATACAGCTTCAGGTGATATTTTTGCTAATTTTATTTGCTTTAAGTACGGGTCTTTTGCTTGTAGCTCTTCAAAATTTTCAGTTTTTATTTCCTGTACATTTAATGCGGTCTCAATTAATTCAGAATCTAGCTTTTCATCCGGTGGGTTTCGTGAAAGACTATCAGCTAAGGAATTATTGGTTCCTTTTTTGTATTTTACATCGATATCATAATCAACTAGTGATAGTGCTAATCTATTTAGTCGTGATGACGTGTTCTTGAAATTCGCATAGTGTATGAGAGATTGGCAATCTGTGTAAACGGTGGTCTTCCTACCTAGTGTAAATTCTCGCCAGTAGTTTACTGCGTAAACTAAAGCTAGCATTTCCCTCTCACAATTCGAGTAGCGGGTCTCAATATCGGTGTACTTTTTTGATAAATAACTCACCGGGTGTAAATTTTTTGTTTCTGGATTGATTTGGAGGTAACAAGCGCCCATAGCATAAAGTGAACTATCAACATAAATGACCGATTCCCAATCGTCTTTCCAGTGTGACAAAATCGGTGGATTAGTTAGTATATTCTTTATTTTGTTGAAAGCCTCATTACAATTTTCGGTCCATTTGAAGGGTATGTTTTTATTTGATTGCTTAATTAACTCTGTTAGAGGTAATGTTATCTGGGCATAATTTTTGATGTGCTTTCTAAAAAATGATGATGCGCCTAAAAATTGTCTTACCCGTCTCACACAATTTGGTGTTTTATATTCTAATATTGCCTTTACTGTTGATTCTTGTGGCAGTATTCCCTGCTTAGAGACGGTAAAGCCTAATATATCAACCTGCTGATGTAAGAATTTACATTTCTTTGTGTTTAGTTTTAGATTAGCTTTAAACAAAATTTCTAAAATAGTTTCTAAATTGTCAATGTCCTGTTCAAATGTCGATCCATATACAATTACGTCATCAATATAACATATCACTTTATTATAGAGGTGTTTGTTTAGTAGCGCTAACAGTGCTTTACTGAATAATGCTGTGGATACCTTTAGTCCCATTGTTAATCTTTTATATCGTAATAGTCTGTCTTGTGTCTTAATTGCTAATAAATTTCTATCTTCTTCCCTTACTAACAATTGATGAAATGCTCCCTTGAGGTCCAACTTTGTGAATGTTGTAGCTTTGTTTAGGCAATTTAATACCAAATTAACACTCGGTGTTGGGTGTACACTGGATTTTAAAATATTGTTTATTTTCCTCATGTCACCTACAAGTCTTGGTGATTTATCTTTATTTCTAGTTATAAAAACAGGTGATGAGTATTCGCAAAAGTCTGGACATTCTTCTAGAATGTCAGCTTCTAATAATTGGTCTAATAATTTGTTAAGTTCTTGTCTCTCCTGCATACTTTGTTTATACGGTGGGGAGTTCACCGGTTTAGCATTTGGAACAGTTTCTAGGGACACGGGTGGTAGATTTGCTGGTTCTAAATCTTCTACCTTAGTAGTGAACATGTTTTTATATTTTTTTAGAATATTTACAACTGTTTTGTGTTGTTCAGCCGTTAGATGAGGTGATATGTTAAACTCTACCCCGTCCTTATCAGTAAATATTTGTTTACGTGGATCAATCTTTTTATTTTGTGGGAATGTTTCATTACAGGAACTATATTTTGGGATATCTTCAGTTAAATATCCTATCATAGTTTGTGCTTTTATATGCTTTGGGAAGTTAGACGCATTGTATATGTTAATGTAACAATAGTCATCACTGTTGTCATCTACCAAATATGCGTGACATTTCTTTTTTTCCTGTAAGGATTTTTCAGTCTCAAAATGGGTCCTATCATTTATTTTATTATTTATTTTTATTCTCCTATGCTGATGAGGTGCTATTATTAGGTCCTCTTCCATTTTTATGTCAAATATATTGTCTTGGCTTACAACCTTATTTAGGTTAACGCTTTCAATTTGAAACAACCATTTCCTACACATTTTAATCTTATGTTTATATTGACCCAAATTGATTATAATTTCTTTCGTATTGAAGTTTAGTTCAATTTTATTTCTGTTTAGGAATTTATTCCCTAATATTATTTCACTATTAATTCCTGCTGCAACATAAAATGTTTCCCTGATAATTATATTGTCTATTTCTAATGCAATGTCCGTGGTCCCTAAAATGTGTATGGGTGTATTGTTTGCCGATACAACTTTAGGTAACTTTGCCGATTTAATACTATTTTCATGCACTAATTTTGAATTTAATAGATTTATATTCGATCCTGTATCTACAATACATTGGATGGTCTGATGGGGCTTGTGTGTTAATTTCGCATTAAGTGTCAGTACAGGGACTCTTCTGTCTTCTGATTCATGGATCTTAAATAATGTTTCATGAATCTCGTTCTTGCTCAACTTGTCCTTCTTCCTCGGCCTATGAATTCTCCCTTCTGCTATCAGTGAGATATCACAACTGTGAATCATATAACTTTCTTCCTGTTCTTCTAACTCTTTGCATATCTCATCTTTCTCGTCATCTTGTAGTTGCTTTCCTTCCTCCTTTCGATTTTCTTCCTCTCTCTCAAATATAACTTCATTTACTTGTTTACATTCCTGGTTCTGTATTTTCGTGCTTGGTTCCATACATGAATCCTTTACCTCTTCTCTGTTATCTCTAACTCGCTCCTTCTGGATTATTCTTCGTACTGGGCCCTGGTTTCTTCCTGTTCCTTCCTCTTTCATTGACTTTTCCTTCCCTTTGTATTTAACACGTCTTGCTTCATCTAGTGATGGAAACTCTTCATTATAATTATTTATTTTAAATCTACTATTTGTCCTAGAATCTTGTTGAGATATCCTTAGTTGTTCAGGAAACCTAATCGTGCTGTTAGTATTGATTGGTCTCCTATATATTAGTTTTTTTGTTTATATTGAGTTCGGTTAAGCTTGTAGCAGTTCACCGTGTCATGGTTGGTCATTTTACAGTGACTACAATACTTTACTGCCTGATTTGTAAATCCTTTTGACTGTGCCGCTTTCCTGCTTCTACAGTCTTCTATTGTGTGATTTGTCCTTTTACAGTAGTTGCAGAATAGACTAGTATTCCTGTGACCTGCATCGTGGCTCTGGTGATTACTTCGTCCTTGGTTGTGGTGTCCCTCGTACCTTGGTGGCTGTGGTCCTTGTTGTCTCCATGGTCCTCTGTAGTTCGACTGGTAGTTCCCTCTGCCTATTGAAGTTGGTTGGTCACCTCTCATGTTGCTGGTAGGTTGGTAGTTTTGCCTGTAGTTCCCCTCGTATCCTCCTGGTCGAGTTGTGTTTGAATATCCTCTATTCCTATCTAGTTGAGCGTAACCATAATTCCTAGGTTGAGTGTTTGTTTGCTGGAGTTTAAGGTTTGAGACTATTTGTGTTAAATTTTTAATGTCAGCATGTATATTGTTTAGTTCCTCCCTATGTTTGTCAGTGTATGTGGTGTCTGTGCTCACACTTTCTGCCCTCATACATTTTTCTCTGTTTAATTCTTTAAGTTTAATCTGCAATTCAATCTTTCGTAACCCGTTCTCTAACTGTTCTAAGGTGTCACAAGTTTCATTTAGTATTCTTTCGCAATACTCTGGCCTTAACCCTTGAATAACATACTGTATTATTTGTTTTTCGCTTGTGGCTGGATCATGACGCTTACATAGCTTCATTATTTCAAGATAGTAACTTAATACAGGTTGATCCCTACCTTGTACTTTCCTATCAAGTATTGCCTTGAGTGTTTGAGCTTGCGCTGGTGGTGTGAATGTTTCGATGAAAGTGTTTTTCAGTTGCTCCCACGAGTTAATAGCTTTACCCGTGCTAAAATGTTGATACCATGCTAACGCAGTACCTGCCAAGTGCGCGGCAAAAAGATTTATTTTTGAATTTTCCGCCCAATGGTTCGAGGTTGCTGCTATTTCATATTTGTCTATAAAGTCACTAGGGTTTTCAGATGGTAGCCCGTGGTACGTGCCTGCCGAAATTAACGGAAGCTTCTCTTTAACCTGTGTCATTGTTAGTGTTGGTGATGGGTGTAACACTGCAGTTTGTTGTGGTCCGTGCGCGGGATCTCGAGATATGAGAGTTGCTGATGGAGCTACCGTGGACTCGGATGTTTGTTGTGAGTCGTCAGCGTGAACTAGAGATAAGTCAATGTCCTCATAGTCACCGTCGCTTGCGTTCGGCTCGTCATACAAGTGTTCCCTCTCTCTAATAAACTGTTCTATTCTTCCTAATTGTGGGTATTTAGTTAATTCAGTGTCTGATAAACTTCTTCCCCCTATTAACTTTCTAAAGATGAATTTTTTTTCTTCAGTTAAATTGGACTTTAAAAATGCTTTAAGATCTGCAACAATGGGTCTGAGATCTGCTACTGTGTCTTCATCCCTATACCTGATATTAAATTTAGTTAATATAGCTTGGAGGTTTGCTTTACTTTCCCTATATACATCTGAAGGTAAGCCTAGGATTGGAATTCCTTATTCTCCCCTATCATTTCATGTTATATTACCCTTTTATAAGCAGACACCTAACACTTTATACTCTTTGTATGGTATGTTTATTCAAATTTAAATTTAATCTACGGCCTAACTTGGTTAGTAAGTGTTTGCTTTTACAGCTTAACTCCTACCTATGGAACTATATGTCCTATTTGTGACTCATTATAAAGATTTATTTCAAAGGTCTATTAACGTATATGAGATATTAACTTATTATACGTAATTACGTGCTAATCGTTCTTCAGGGCCATGTGGATTTAATATTTAATTTATTAATCTTAAAAATATATATCATAAACCTTCACTCTGTGTCAGTTCAACTGATCTATGATAGTTAAATCAAATCGGCAGCCTCCACCATGTAAAGTTTTTACTATGTAAAGTTCGTACACTGTGATAGTGTTTTTTTTTTATTTGACTCGCTTGGCAGGTGAGGATACCAATTGAACTAACTTCAGAGCAATGATTATACTGTATTTTTATTCATTATAAACATGTGATCTGAATCAAGAAATATACATGAAACAATAAAGGGTAATATATATATATCTATAAAACAATGGATAAATGGAGGCCCCCTTCTACTTATATAGTATTTATCTCTATATCAATCTAATTTAAATATATGTTAAACATGTTACTATACACAAAGATCATCAAATTCAAAACAAGTTTAATAGATTCACGTATTAAAGTATTTTAATTGATTGTTGAATTTTAATTGGCCAATCTACTGTATCCCCCTTTTTTAATGTCTGAAATTTTGTCCAGATAAAATGATAAAATATCCAACCTTTATAGTTAAATTTTCTTGGAGGAGGGTGAGGATGGTCTCGGAGAGCGTGGGGCGATCTTCAGCCGGTGGTATCGGGATCCGCTCCTGCCGCTCGTCCTTGTCCTCTTCCCAGGTCCTCGTGGCTGCCACCGATGGAGATGTCCGAAGTCCGAAGATGGGTCTGGATTTAACGGGGAGCTACTCGATCCACTCCCCAATCCAGTCCTTCTCACACCAGGGCTTCTTCCACACTGCTCGTCTCCTCCTTTTCCTTCAAAAATTCTTTTTTCCCCCTCCAATTTTGATTGGTGACCAACCGTTGAAGTGCATGGTCTGCATTTTGTTTTGTCGATTCGGTCTGGCCTTGGTCGAACGTCCGGTCCGTCCCCGGTCAGTCCCCCTCGCAGTCTTGCTGAGCAAAACGCTGAGTGCGACTACCGGTTTCGGATGTCCACCGCGGACGTTCAACAATTCATATTGGAGCCCTCACATGGCTTAAATATTTGAAAAATTTTACATACATACGTATACATAAATATACACTTTATAGGATATATAGTACATCTGTATAGTTTTTTAGATGTAAGAAACGAATCATTATTATTGATACATTATATATTTACTTTTATGCTGAATAGGGTTTACGAGTTTACATGTATTATTTTTAAAGTAAAATTAGCTTCAATATATTTAATTATTTATACTATAAATTATTAAACCTGGTTTTTATTGGCTACTCACTACTGTATACAGTAGTAAGAAACCACACCACCAAATATTTTGAAATATTTTCATCCGTTATTTCAGATGGCAACACCTAGCATCAAATTTTATGTTTTTATAAATAGTTCTGTAATATATATTTATGATTAAATTACATTGTTACCTTTCTAAATTTCGGCACAGTACTAAAACCTAAAGCGTACATTATTCTCATAAAGTTTAAAAGGGTAGGTTCAGTCTTACTAACCTTGATGACACTTTTTGGAGGGTCCTCAAACCATGGCCGTCCAAAATTAGAATCAAAGGTTCCAAAGGGTACAAGGCCCAACCCGATAAGCTGTCCTTGCACATAAAGGAGAAACACAGGATTATGATTTTCACACTTCATCTCGGGAGTCATGTCGTAGAAGTAGTGTTTACCTTAGACAGAAAGAAGGGGAATGTGTTATTTGCGGTGGGAAATCCGCCGCGATTTGAAGAATTACCAAAGTATTAAAACCATTATATGTAGTCTTATTACAAACACCGAACATTGTCATTGCAAGTATCCTCAATACATGGTATTAAACTACATGTTAGCAATCATAGTGGATGCTATGATAGCTTTTGTTCATTTCAAGAATTTAGAGGGGAGGATCTTATTCGTACCAAATAGATAATTTTGCTTTGGGTGCACATAAACCCAAGCTAGCTACTAGCTAAGATATAATTTCAGTGGTAGGCACTGATAGAGTGAAATGTCCCACTATTGGCATGTCTCCTGTGAGTAATAATAAGAATAATATTGAAGTAAACTCATAAAAAGTCGGAAGATAGGCCTCTGCCCTTCCAGGGCTTTGACGTCCATCTGACTACATGAAGACGTGCTCGAACTACACGAACCTTCTACTCCTTCACTAAGCTCCACTGATAAGTTCCACCTGGGACTAGGTGTGCAAGTTAAACACAATGGCATCATTGTAGTTTAAGAAATTGAACTAGGCATGTCTTACGCATTAGCATCAGTATAGGGTAGGGCTTGAGACTATATAGGCATGTCCCACTTATCAGCATCGTTGTAGGGGAGGACTTGAGACTACGTAGGAATGTCTCACAACAACATTAAAGGTGTTAATGTAGGTCTAAGACTAGACATGTACGTCGTAACTCAAAAGAACTGTTATATTTGGGCACCTATGAATAGGTTTATTATGTCATTAAACTGTGCCGTAATAGTTTAATATGTACCTTAGACCAGTAGAGACCCGGCTCGCAGCTACTCACCCATCCCCGGGAAACACCCTTGTTTGGTGAACTTGGTTTTTTCCGTATCTTCTTGCTTCCTTGGCATCTCGGTCCAGGATTTGCCGTCCATGTTGATGTACACGCCCGTCCCCACCGCCTCGTCACGATGCTCCGGTCCGCCGGTCTTGAGAACATCTGGGTCACAGTTACGGTGATCAAGTGTCTGCCTCAACATAATCTCGTATGAATTTACCTTTTACATCCTTAATTAAATTAACTTTTAACTCTTTCTGATTCTTTAATCTATTGGTGCATCAAAACAAAAGCAATTGTGGCTATGATCTCGTCTTATAACATAGTTTACCTGAAAACATTTTGTCACACCAACTTCCAAACAACCTGTAACACATCGTATAACAGTATCCAGCACTGAGCTAATAAATAATTATATAATTATGAACAAACCTGGGTTAATAAAAAAAACATCAATGTAATAAAACTCAATGCCCAGTGCAGAGCCCGGTTTGAAAATTGGTTTGTCGTCGTAAGAGTAAGGAAACGTTTCGCCCTGTGGAGTCTTCTTGTTGATCTGGTCTTTTACATACTGTAATCAAGGTAAAAATACATAATGAGTATACAATGTTAATTATAGACAAATAAGATGATTTTCATTGATTACTCAGTAGTTTGGCTTTGTATTTTAATAGTCCGAACTTCATTCATGGACTGAAGTTCCTGATTTTGGTTCATTATTTCGCTCGAAATTCTCCTGAACTCCTTGGGCATTATGTATGCATATAATTAACTAAGTAACTTAACAAATCAATTACTGTAACTATAAACTTAAAATGTAAAATATCTTAATAAATTAATTAATTGCACTATATTATTATGTATAAAATTAGTCTTAAAAGGCCATGGTCATCATGACGTGACCTGGCCCGGAATCTTTTTTATCAATGATTACAATGTAACTGTAATATATCTATAATAACTAAATATGTCATTTTAATCAGTGCGGGACGCACTGTGAAATTTCCATGAAAAATCAAAATATAAACTATATACTGCTCAATTTTAAGCAAGATATGTCTCTGATAACCTTACTATAAATAGTGAACATATTTGTTACAAAACTTACATTTTTTGACATGGATATGTCTTAGCTCTGGGGGGGGGTGTTGGTGATTTTTAAGATGGATAATATGTAACAGGTTTCCATAGAAACTACCAGGGCTATTATATTGAATTTTTAATGTAAAAGAATAAGAACAGCTGTTTAGATGAATTGAAAACATTCCCTTTAGACATATCCATGAGCTAACCTATTTCCCACAGGGAAGTAAATACAAACATTTTTTATTCCGTGGATATATGGGAACTATACAATTGACAGTTCGTATACTCGTATGTATAGTATTAATTAAACAGTAGACATTTTTTTGAAGGAGTGAATTCGTCAGGATATCTATTGCTTTTATCATGAATCAGTTCAAATTAAGTATATGGTGTGGAAAAATCTGGCAATGGGTTCTCTCGTTTTTTACGGAATAGACGAACAAATATTTCTTCTTTAACGTTGCCAACAGCTACTTAGATAGTACGACAAACAGACAGAAACTGGGATGAAACCATTTTGAATTTCCTGGAGATTGAAATTT
Source organism: Nephotettix cincticeps (assembly GCA_023375725.1). Taxonomy (NCBI): domain Eukaryota; kingdom Metazoa; phylum Arthropoda; class Insecta; order Hemiptera; family Cicadellidae; genus Nephotettix; species Nephotettix cincticeps. The sequence goes on along the minus strand of CM041786.1, from coordinate 113,330,079 downwards.
AAAAATACCCCCGTCGCGAATAATACCCATGCTCAGCAAATTTCTAAGCCGCAACCATCAAAATATAAAAATATTAAAAGTATATAAATAAATATTTTTACCATTAAAGTATAAACTTTACAATATTTTCTTTAAATAGTTATATTTAATAGTCAAATCAATTAGGGGGAATGTTTTACGTTATATTTGATTTCCATTTGAGGTTGAGGTAATCAAATTTATTTACCTGCATACACGGAGTTAATACAGTTAATTTGAATTCTTCTGGAGAAATTTCCCTATCGGAATTATTTAGGAAAGGAGTAAGCAGGTTTTCTGCCATAAGAAACACTAAAATGCTGTATTTTTAATATGAATAATTTGACTTCGGTCTGTTGATATAACAAGTGTTTATCAATACCTATCGATAAATGAGAAAGTTTGCCTCTTCTTCATAAGATTGACGCGGGAAAGAGTATGAAGGTTTGCTGCTGTAAGAAACACTGAAAGTAGGGGGTTTTCTTCTCAGTTCACATCTCGGCGTCGCAGAGGTAGGTCCCGCTATGATCCGTCACCGTGATCCTTTGCGCCTCGCGCACCGTCAATTCCTTGATTATTCGGTTCGCCGTCAACGCGTTAATCTATTCAGTGGTAGTGACACTCTGTGGTTGGTGAAGTGAAAGTGTGATTGGATACCACTGCTGTTCTGCAACTTTTGTGAGATCCATCCATCTCATTTCTTTAGCCACTACTTATTTAGCTATTAGATATTCCTAAATATAGTATAGTCGTTTTTAAGCCTATATTGTTTGTGCTAGTTATTCTTAGTATAACTGTTCCTCATATATAGAGTTGCGTAATTAAATATTTAATTTAAGATGTTGTAGATATAGTCGGTCCCATAAAAGGTTGCTTGTGTATCTATGATATGTCTCCACAACAGGACCGACGGATTCTGTATATTTTTCAGATCCAAGCCCCTGCCAATAGTCGTGGCCCCCGAGGCGATCAACTCGTCATGGCTGTCCTTCATTATGGACTTGAATGACGAGTCAATTAAGTTTGACGCCATTTTAGGGGTGATAGACTCCATATTGTTGCTGCCACTGTGTAGGGCTTTCGGTATCTCCAAAAAATATTGCCACACATTTACTTTACAGGAGGGGGCAGAGCTGAAGGGGCATTTACCACAGCACCGCCGCAACCTGCCTGAAGAGACAGCAGGAGTGCTTTGGACTTCAGCATCATGACAAATTCGTTACTATGAAAATTTAGTAAAATCGGCCAGTGGGAGAAGGTGTGGTCGATAACACACCTCTTAGGTATACGGGTGACCGTCAATCGGTTCGAGCCGAGAGAAATCACTCCTCAGTGCTACCGCTGCCAAGGTTTTGGCCACTCTTCCGTTTGCTGCAATCTGCTCTACAGGTGCTTGCGGTGTGGCAGTGCTCACGAGGCCATTTCAAGTTGCAAGTGCTACAATTGTGGCGGCGCCCATCCAGCGAACTACAGGAGCTGCAATGCCCACCGAGACACCATGGTGACCTGAAAGCAGCGATATGCCAAATCACCTGGCCAGGCGACAACCCGGAGTCGTTCTGTGAGCACTAGAAGGCAGCCAGCTGCACCCAAGAAGAAGGTGAATGTCATCCCTGGTATTACTAGGGGGAAGTTCGCGTTTGTTGCAGGTGGCAGCAAGACCACTGTGACGGGAAATGCAGCCCCCACTTCAACTGTGGTGCAGCATGCCTGTGCCCCCATCCACCCTATCAAAGCAGGACCACAGCCACGGCGAGCCCCACCCAACCAGCCCCCTCTGTTGCAGTAACCGCCGCGGTGCAGGGTGGCACCATCTCAGTCAGGCAGCTCATTGCCTGGCGAACTAAAACAATTCCAATTATCATTTCAGCTATGGGCAGGTCCATGCCGTCCATCCTTCTAGAAATTTTGAATGAAGTCTAGAAGACTGTCAAATGCACTTTTCAAATGATAAAACTTCATACAAGAGAGCTTTTGATGTCATTAATAAAGAATTAAAGGCTATATCCGTATGGTCAGAAAGACATGGCTTAAAAATAAATCCTGTAAAATGCTCAGTTCTTCATATAGCTCCTAAAAATAGAAAAATAGAAATAAATGGACATGACATTGAGGTATTAAAAAATGTTAAAGCATTAGGAGTAATTATCGACGAAGACCTGACGCTATCTGACCATGTACACCTTATGTATCAAAGAGCCCTTGGACTGCTGCGAGGTCTCTATATGTTAAAGGATATTCTGCTGGAGGAAGCCAAGATTAAAGTAGTAAGGGCATTGGTGTTATCAGTTTTTGAATATTGTTTTCCAGTGTATGTAAACATAGTATCTAAAGGAGATCTGAATAAACTCCAACTAATACAAAATTCAGCATTGATATTTATTTATAATTGTTGGAGGCGAGACCACATAACCCCGTACTGAAAAGCTGCTCAGATTATGCCAGTGGGAAAAGCTTGTTTGTTTCTAACCTGCGGCCTGATATGCAAAGCCTTAGAGCTCGGCCAGCCTGAGTACCTGTGTGAAAGACTTCAGGCCCGGCGCTATCTCTCGAGGCAGGATGAGTTGCTGCACTTCCCTAGACTCAGGCAAGAAATGGATAGGCGGGGCTTCTCATACTTTAGCCCTACATTGTATAATGCCCTCCCCCAAGAAATTAAACGGGTTGACACACTGAGATATACAAGAAATTAAACTGTTTTAAACAGCACGGCCAATGTAAATATATTGTAGTTTCACTATGTTTTTAGATGCTAAGTTTGTTTGATTTTTATTATAATTGTAAAATTTTTGACAAGAGTTATTCTGAAAAACAGCTTTTTTGTCTGAGAAACGCTTGCTGATAAAGACCATTTTATTTATTTATTTATAGTGACATCAGTGTCATCGCGTGGAACGCCTACGGGTTGAAGACCCGTAGGAATGAACTACACTTCTTCCTGTCACAGCCGAACATCGACGTCGCCGTCATGTTCAAAACACGTTTAACCCAATGTCTTTTTTCAGGTTACCATCTCACGAGATCTACAGGACGGATCGCCCACATAGGGAGCACGGCCATCTTGGTTCACCGCCACTTTGTTCACAGGTCCAGCACCACAGCCACAGAACTACTAGAAACAACTGACGTTATCGTGCACGTAGGTGGTGGCTTGGGGCTCCAGCTAGTCGCGGTTGGACGCGGCCTACCATCCACCAGGCAGACACCTCGACGTGCAGACTCTTACAGATATACTAACAGGCGCTAAGCCTATTGTTGTTGCAGGTGACTTCAACGCCAAACACCCGTCTTGGAACTCACAAGGCACGATGAAAGGGGTAAGGTGCTGAGAGCCTTCCTCGACGATCGGGTCGATCGTCGAGGCGCTGTGCCGGCTCGAAGTTTCGAAGAGACGAGGTTTCTAGCTGTTTTATAAGTTCCTTAGAATTAGTATCTCTATTGAGTGAATGAGTGAGCTACACATGCTGCTGTAGTGTAGTTAGACGTTTATAATATATAATCTATTTTAGAAAATAAAATTAATTTGATATTGCAAAACCTAAAATATGGGCTGAATAAAAATAACATAGAAAGTACTCACGGCCACCCTGAGACCGCAGATTTTCTTGTGGTCGTCGTACATCAGCTGTAGACGCGGGTCACCCTTGTACACGTACAGGGAGACCAGAGGGAAGTCGTCGTGCTTGTTCAGGAACTCGTACTCCTTGCCAAGCTGACTGACCGACAATGGGACGCTGAACTCCCCAGCCCACGGCGGTGCGTATTTTACTGTGAACACAGAACATAAGCAATAAATTAAGGAAAAAATCGGCGTTCTGAGAGTCACTGTATCAGTAATATGTAGTTTGCAATGCTCTCTTTTGACCTAAAAATATGGTCTTACAGCTACTTTCAGAGTAATTCGATAACTCGATAAGTTGATATTTGTTAGATATTAGTTTAAGTACAGGTTTTGCTATCGTATACTTTATTTTAATCATCGATACAACACCCTGACTATTATTATGTATAGTTTGTTATGTTGGGGTTAACTCGATTAGGGTTTAATGTTATGCTCAATTTATAACACTAAATAAAATCGATCTAACATAGCTTAACTGTCTTAAAGCTTATTAAACCTAATCTCAATTCAAGTAGTTAAGTTCAACTGCTCTGTTCAACTGCTCCACATAGTTAATTGTAATCAATGGTTCAATAATTTTTAATTATTTAGATTTAAAACAAATAGCAGAAGACATCGTCACATAAAGATCAATCTAAACACTTTATGAGGTTTTTCGTAAACTAATGAATGAAAAACTTTTGTGTTGTGAATAAAGATGTTATTAACTTATCTTTCTAGGTCTGTTAGTATTAAATATTGTTGTTAGTATTAACTAGTTAGTAATAATGTATCAATGAATTTCAAACATTAAATATGAATTCTATCTGAATTCAACAGTTACCTTTTACATTGGTCCATGCTGTGGAGCACCCTGTGAAAATAATATGTTAAAATATGCTTATATTTTGATTAATGTAAAATTACTAGTATATTTTGGTTGCTGAGGTTAGTGAAATATAGTCATTTCCTATAATATATATAGTAGAATTAATATTAAATTCCTATAATCAAATAACTTACTAAACCTATGAACTTTCTCATTAGAAACACTTAACAATTTAAACTTTATTATCCATAAACAAATACTACTTTCTGAAAACTACAGAATTTTGATCATAACTATTATGCGTGACTTATAGCATATTCACTCGATCATAAATATTGATTTGTTAAAATGTTATACAGAGTGTATCTGAAATACACCGAAAAACATTGGAATATTGATCCTGAGGTCAAAACAAACAAATCAAATCAAACAATTTTTTATTGAAAAACATACACATATTGCAGTACAAAAAAGTATTTAAAAAACCTCACATGGGTAAAATACCTGTGCGTGGGTTGTGTTCCGCCCTGGCTGCTTACAAAATAATGATAAAAAATAAATAAAATTACAAACTGAAAATCTTGCCAAAAAAATAATAACAAAACTAAAAATATTAGCAATTAAATTAAACTAATCCACAGTATGAAAACCTTACAAAATTGATTTAACCTTAAATAATTACAATTCATCATAATTAATTAAGATGCCACTTCAAAAATAAAATGTAAAAAATCTCTTCAGCACAACCATATTATATTCGATATAAAAACAAAAAAAAATCCTATTCACAAGAAGCTGGATGAACTGTGTTGTTGGGCGAGTGTTCAGAACAATAATTGCCACAGTTGATATTCTGGGGCTATAAGCGACTCCGCGATAACCGGACCCGATCTCCACCAGCCAGATCGCCACAATCCTCTTGTAAGCACCAAGGTTCGCATTTCCGGCGGGACAAAAAATGTCATATGAACATGGCCTATCTTGCTCCATTTTCTGTTTGTCGGTGTGTATATTTTTTTACATAATTTGTAAATTAAGAACCACTTCAGGTAACAACGTCTAACATGAATGTGTATGAGTACTAATAGGAAATACTTTTGTGCATAGTATCAAACTTCTACTCTGCACCATTTCAATATGGCAGCCATTTCAATTTTTCAAAGCTCAATAGCTCAAAAATCATGGGTTTTACAAAAAAACCCGAAGCCAAAAGCTGCAAAATTAAGTTTTATTTAAGAAAATGTAAATAATTTGTAATAGTATTATAAAACAAATAACAAATAAAATTCAATTTTAATAAAGTTACTACTTACCCAAATTAATTGTTTATTAAAGCCCAAATTGACAGTTGCAGCTCTAGAAAAACGTATGTTTCCCCTTTATTAGTGTTATGACCCTATTAAAATTTGACATTCCTTAAAGGGGATTAAATTTAAATTTAAACTTTTTTGAGTTCAGTTTTTTTTTGTAAATCATATGATTTTTGAGTTTTTAAGAATTGAAAAATGGCCGCTATTTTGAAATATTAAATAGTAAAATGTTATACTACTTACAGAAATAGGTCCAATTAGTATTGATATACATACCAGTTTTTAAGGTGGTACTTCAAGTGGTTCCAAAGTTATGGCAAATTATGTACAAAAACACATACACACAGACAAACGGAAAACGGAGCGAGATACGCCTTATTTTCACCGGGCATTCTTTTGTTTTTTTTTGTTTTTTGACCTCAGGAACACTATCCCAAAGTGTTCTGTGTATTTAAGATACACTCTGTGTATTCATTAAAAATATTTAACTATGATTAATAAAACTGAAATATTACGAAATCCAAACAAAATATCTATTTTTTTTATTTTCATTTTTTTAATAATGATATTAGACATTCACCTCAGACATGGGAATGATTTATTCATCTACCAATTAAATTACTTTTTATATTTTTTAAATACACGCTATAATCTAAAGTAAAGGTGTCCGTTCGAAATTGTATTAATTAATTGTATCTAAACAAAACGGTTTCGTTCCATATTAAAAATTAAATATTTTTTCAAAAACTAGAATATATGTAATATTGACAAACCCTCCAGTATTGTAAAGGTTAGAGCCAGAAGCCCCAACACAGGTAGTATGTTGCTTGATCGGCCCGCTTCACTTGCCATGGATGCCGCTGCAAACACCTTCGGCAACGTAACTAGTGTGCAACAACTGTTGTCAATTAATTAGTATCATGGTAACGTTTAATATTTGTTTACTGTTCAAAGTTGGCAAATCGTTTAAATGCACCACTTTGATGCTCCAAACCCCGACTAAAACTAATACAGTACAATAAATTCTACTTTATTAATGATTCTATCGTTTAAATTAATTTAAGTAGAAACTATATCTCAAAACTGGAAGGGTAAAATCATATGCACTAAATAAAATGATCAAAAATCTATTTTTAAATGAGTTAACAAAACATTTTCTTATTTGTTACATAATGAAAATAAGATAAATAAACAATTATTTTATGGTTTAACTTTCAAAATTCATAATAGAATTTTTCTACCCACAGAGGAATTTTCATGATTTGTAAATTATATTTTTGAGTTCATTATTGAGTACTAGAAAATAAATTTATCACCAAGGTAATGGAAATTCTAATTTTTTATTTTAAACATTATCTATAATATTATAAAGAAGAGGTGGTTTCTGTATGTTTGTTTGTGGGTTTGTGTGTTTGTGGGTTTGTGTGTTTGTGGGTTTGTTGTGGCAAGTGAACGCAAAAAATACTGAACCAAACAGTTTGAAATTTTACACAAAGACAGATCTTAAACTCATGCAACACATAGGCATACTCATTTCCTTAAAATCCTCTCGGGCTACGCCCTGTGAACGTCCTAAGTTTCAATGTTTACATTTTTAGAAAATGAAAACATAACATTACTTGAATGTCAACAGCTGTGAACACTAAAATTTGACAGTTCGAGAAGCAGAAGACATGGTTGCTGTAAATACCCTGGGATTCAATGTTTACAGTTTTTAATGTCAACATCCGTTTACTTTACATTTTGACAGTTCGGGAAGAAAAAGAAATAAAGTTAATTTTTACACATAAACTGCTGGATCAAAATTAGTGAATTATTAGTTCGAAATAGTGGAATGGTAGATTTTTCATTTTCTCCCGATGCCTGCCTCTATTACGTTAATGCTTTTCCTCTCCCAATATTTGACATATGTTACTTTGTCATGTTTATATATACACTTAGACACGTGTTTTGTCATTTTGTAAACAATAAAGAATTAATTATCAATAACTTAAATGTATCAGTAGAGCCTACACCTCTCAGCCTTTTTTACCCGTGCGAAGAACGGGTACTTTGGCTAGTTATCTATAACAATGGGCCTAAGGACTGCGGTGAAGATAGCGAGGTATGGTGTTAGTCACTTGGGTCAACCATAATCTATCTGACTGGTATGCCCCGCGACTGTGTTGGATTCAGGAACGTTTCAAATACTGGACCAGCTCGTTCCTCCAGAGCTTTCGCAAACATTGACAATTTGCTTTAGTTAATTTTGTCACTACCAACTCGGTAACTCTTTTAGCTATACAAATTAAAGCCGCCGCTTGCACCTTTGCTTCCTGGTCTCTTTCAAACCTTGTATCATTTACTCTTCAACACCCAGTCTGGCCTTCACTCTTGGACAAATTCACTTCGGTGACTTTCGGTTCGTTCGGGTCCCCAGTTTTCAGGAATGACACCGAGCCTTGGGCTGCGGGCAGGTGGTAATCGTTGCCGCTTCCTCCCAAAATAACCTAGACAGCCCTCTCCAGTTTGTCGTAGAATTTTATTGCGGACATTTTCCACCTCGATTTTATGTAAAACAAAGTTGTTTCACGACGTTTCGGGATCTGGAATCTGATCCAGTTCTCAGGTGAACTAATATCTAAAACATGGCACAATTAACACATAATCTGAACCAAGCGGTATTCTTAAAACAAAAGTTTAAAGCAGTCAAAAAACTTACAAACAAACCATTCACTAAACATTACACACACAAGAAACTAAACACGTCCACTCGTCACGCAGACTCAAAGACAACTGAAAGGAGTGGGAGTATTTATATGATATTCATATAAATCCGAAATAAAAGTCTCATGGTATGCTAACTCAGAGTAAAGCTCGTAAGGAGCATTAGAATTTTGTTTTAAGTATAAAATTCTAAAAATAATGTATTTTTTTGTTCTGTAAAGTTAACTTTGTATTGCAATATTTCATGTATATTAGGAAGGATTTGTATTTGAATTAAAAATAATAGTCTATAATATCATAAAGAAGGGTTTCTGTATGTTTGTTTGTGGGTTTGTTTGTGGGTTTGTTGTGGCAAGTAAATTCGAAAAATACTGAACCGACCGGTTTGAAATTTTACAGAAAGGTAGATCTTAAACTCATGCAACACATAGGCATATTAGTTCCCTTAAAAATCCCCTCGGGCTACGCCCCATGAACGTTCTAAATATCAATGTTTACATTTTCAAAGAACACTAAACTGTGAACACTAAAATTTGACAGTTCGGGAAGAAGAAGAAGAAAGAGCTGCCGTGACCGTCCTAGGTTTCAATGTTTACATTTTCTAATGACAACATCCGTTTGCACTATATTTTGACAGTTCGGGAAGAAGAAGAAATAAAGTTAATTTTTCAGATAAACTGCTGGATCGAAATTAAAAAATTATTTGAAATAGCGGAATGGTAGATTTTAAGTTTTTTCCGACGACTGTCTCTATTACATTAATCCTTATCCTCTCCCAATATTTGACAAATGTTACTTTGAAATGTTATAGACACTCGTGTTTTGTCATTTTGTAAACAATGAAGAATTAATTAACAATAACTTAAATGTATCAGTAGAGCCTACACCTTTCAGCCTTTTTAACCCGAGCGAAGAACGGGTACTTTGGCTAGTAATAAATAATTCTGTTAGACATATTTCGCCTGGATTTCAGGTTTTGCGGCGGCCATTTTATTTCCGGTTCCAGTGGGACACGCCCACTCCTTTCAGTTGTCTTTGAGTCTCCGTGGCGAGTGGACGTGTTTGGTTTCTTATGTGTGTAATGTTTAGTGAATTGTTTGCTTCAAACTTTTATGCTTTCAGCTTCAAACCGGTTTGGTCCGGATTATGTGTGAATTGTGTTATGTTTTACATATTAGTTCACCTGAGGACCGGATCAGATTCCAGATCCCGAAACTTAGTGAACTTTTTTTACATAAAATCGTGATGGAAAATGTCTGCAATAAAAATCTAAATAACATAAATCCACCATCACCAATAATGCAAACAAAGAATTGTCGTAGAAGGTATAAGATTGTAGATATGCAAGTTGATTAAATTACTGGTATCTATTTGGAGTCGTAAAGAGTGAAAACAGACAATCCTCTCACCTTAAAACTATTTCAATATAAACATTAAAGTTCAATAAAATACTCGTCAGTTTTGCATATTATTTTATTTTACGGTTTATCCATATTAAATTGTACACATTACCATGTTTTCATTTAAAGGTAGTTTCGCCATTGTAAGTTATTATAAAAAATCAAATTTTGTATTAATAATAAATGTTTAATCTATTTAAAATCTAAAATAATATTAGTTTAATAACACACGAAGACAAGAAACGTAACGTCAACTTGATTATAAAATTAGATTTCCTTCATTAATTAAAACAAAAATGTAGGTTTAAATAATCAACAAAACCTGGGGCATTGTATCCGGTTTCCTTTACTGGAAGTGGTTCATATTTTGAAGAGCATCTATGTCCTCATTTTCTCATTCTGGGGAAGTCTCGCCTTAGTTGACAATAGCTCTTGGTTACCTTTTGGAACTGGTTCTCTGCGGAGACTGCGTTCTTTTACCCCTCAGGTTATGACTTCAATGTTTCTAGCCCCAACCAGCGAGGGGAGGAGGTGGAGGTGTTAAATTCCATCTTCTCATTAAAAAAATAATTAAGAACCCGTGTGGATGGGACGGTATCCCTCGAAATATTTTGAAATTTTGTGGCCATCAGTTGGCTTACCCTGAGTCTACTTTGATAAATCAGCCCCTAGAGCAACGGAAATTTCCATCAAAACTCAAGCTTCCAAATATATACCCTTTCTTTTCACAAAAAAGACAGCCACTCGCTAAATGACTTTCGGCCTGTTGCTTTGGTGTCGACATTATCAAAGATCTATGAAAAAGCTGTTCTTAGTTGTTTTACCAATTATTTGTCAAAATTTCATAGCATAAGTGCTCATCAATATGGTTTACAAAAAGGGAAGTCCACACATTCTGCACTATGACTTCACAAATCAGTTATTGCGATCAATGGATGAATCACTGAGAACGATGGGGGGTATTCTGCGATTTATCCAAGGCGTTCGATTGTGTGGACCATTCGATCCCCTTAGATAAGCTTTCTCATTACGGTGTCATAGGGATTGCTCTATAGTGGTTCCGCTTTTTCTTGTCTGGACGTTATCAGAAAGTCACCTTAAATTGTTCTTCTGGTCCGATCTCATCGTCATACATAATTTCTCAGCGAAGGGTTCCACAAGGATGTATTCTTTCTCCTGTTTTATTTCTATTGTACATCACTGATCTCAACTATAAAGGAAAGGAGTATTACATGAATTTTTGCTGATTATGTAGCACTCTTAATCAATACTTAAGATGCAACCAGCTTAGAATACAGTTTCAACTCAGTAGTCAAGAGTTTAACTAGTTGGTTTGAATACAATGATCTGCTCCTTAACAAAGACAAACCGCAATATCTCAATTTTGGTCTTATTGATTCTTCTCATAAAAGTCAAAGAAGTCCTACAACACAGTTCACGAATCTCTCATTGTCCACTAAATTTATTTGATCCCTCATTAAAATGGCATGGTCACGTGCAACTCAATGTACCTTTTTTGCTCCGTTTGTCATTCACATTCTTGGAAGCTCGTAGTAGGGAAGTTCTCGTGGACGTCTATCATGGATATTGCGAAATAATTCTACGTTATGGAATTGCTGTTTGGGGAAGTTCTTCTCAGCTGGAAAGAATACCCAAGTTCAAAAAAAGATTCTGTGACTCATTTTTGGTCTCTGCCCTCACCATCCTTGAAATGAAATTGTCAAAGGTGCGGGCATCCTTATTGTACATTCAGTAAGTCTTCACTCTGAACTTTGTTCATAGGGACCAATTCCTACAGCTGGGACATTTTCGTGACATCCAGACGAGAAATGGAAAAATATTTGCTATCTGAGACATAGAACTGTATGCTTTGAGAAGAGCCCTTTTACAGGGGTATTAGATTAGATTAGATTATTTAAATGGCGACCGTACCACAAGGTAGGTATTTTACGCCAAGTATGAATGAGAAACGACTGTAGGATTATTATGGCACGATCTTGTAGTCTTAGGATAGTCTAAGGATGAAAATTTTGGTAACACATGGACTTGGTGCTTGCCCATGCGTAGCTTACAGTTTCATTGCAGTTTAACTATTTTAACTATTTAATTGGTGACATCCCCGGTTCCTTACTGTTCCCTTAAGGTTTAATTTATCTGGATCGCTTGAAGGCTGGAACTACCGGGGAAGCTTACGTCGGTGGCCGTCGCTAGTAGAAGAACGGGAGAGCCACTCACAGGTTGACAGACGCGATTACCACAACACGCCCAACTAGATCCCGCGTCAACCGAACTGGCACTAACTACCACGCTCTCAATTTGAAACGTTACGTATATCGTGTCCTTCCGTGAGGCTGCTTGACAACAACATGTGGGCTGGAGCAGCCCTAGACCTGGCTGATCAACCGTGCACTCATGTGGGACTTCGGGTCGTGGCTATTTTCAGAGCTACATTTTCAGGATGGGAAATTTGAAACGAAACCTATCAGCACTGCTCTAAGTCTCTTCTCTATAGTAGATCTTTAGTTAGTTCATCGCTGATTGCTTGCAGTTGGTTCGAGATAAATTTAAATGTTAATAAAATAGAACTCTCTTACGATCTTGATATGCTGGAGATAAAAATAAATAAATTAACATTAATTTATTTTTAAAAACATACACTTTTATATCCTTTATTTATATAAGTGAAACATATACAACACATTTTATATAAAACAGAAATAATGAAGGATTTTCATTTAGTATCGAATCATTAAAGAATACAATTGAGCTCGTTGAATTGACGGAAGAATATGTGAAGGGAGGTGGTGCCATACTTGCCCACCCACTCGGCCAGACACTTCGGTGCGGTTGGCACTATTGTCTGCAACATTACACACACATTTAAAAACCTGATTAGCAAATCGAGCTTTATTACATTACAATTTTAATTAAAAGAATATAATTATTTTACTTAATTGTAGCGAATTTCCCATAGGGAAGAAGCTATTACCGTAGGTCTCATGGCAAGAGTTAAGCCCGAGACCATGTTATTTTTTCTTCTTTAGGTGCCCAGAGACCAAAAACAATAGTCGTTAAAATTTATATATATATATATGTTTCTGTGAACACGATAACTCTCGTAAAAAAGGTCCGATCGAGACCAAATTTGGTAGAGACGTGTATTCCTACAAATGCTCGGACGAGTTCGTAAACCAGACATGTCGGTCAATGGGAACGGGTAGTTTGGGGGGGTTTTGTACCCCAAAATGGGGTTTTTTGCGTTTTTCACATGTAATTTTTAAAAATTTCTAATTTTATATTTCACCATTGGAATCAGCTTAAAAAAACTACACAATTAATGTCCTTAAAGTTTTTCTCTATCTTCAACGGTTACCGAGATATAAAAAAATCTAAACACAGTACGTTGTATTTTTGAGGCTCCAATGTTAATCTTATGGAGGATTAAAAAAAATTAATTTTTCACTTATTATCTAATATTTTTGGATGAAACTTGATATTTAGCTTCATGTGGTTGAGATCCATACATTTGTGCTAAAAAATTATAGTTTATGTGTTTATCATGGCAGCAAACCTGCATACTCTTTTCCCATGTTAATCATATGGAGATTAGGCAAACTCCTATATTTATGGAAAGATGTTGATGAAAGTTGGTATAAATGTTAAAAATAAAATTTTTGATGGTATAAATGGCTACTTTCAGTGTTCCTCACAGCAGCAAACCTACTCACTCTTTCCCATTTTAATCTTATGGAGAATAGACAAAAATTCTCATGTTTATCGACAGATGTTGACCAAACTTGTCATATATTATTATTATTATATTATTGATTTGGAAATTCGCTGAGTACGCAGGTCTGCTGCGACGGGGGTATTTTATCTTTGTAATAATATTAAAAAAATAAAAACATGATTGTGTTGTGACTAAAAGAGTATTGGGATGTTTAAAGCTCTCATTTTTAAAGATAAAAATAAAACTCGGATATTACGCATTTGACCAAGAACTTACAATATGAATCACAATACTGTATGCGTAAACAAACGAAACCGAAATACGATTAGATTCATTACATCCAGCATTTTTTAGGATCTAAAGTTTTTCCGATTAAGGGGCCCACGGCATGAGCACACCTAGTGCAACAAACACCTAATGAGCACTACCTTAATACGTACATCTGAAAATCTCTCAACCTACTTCTCATAGTTTATTTGGCAAGTGTTAAATGCATACGGAATCAAAACTAGTTGCGAACAACAGGATACTTTATGAAAGCCAAAGACGAAGGTTATGTTCTAGTCTTCCTTTCCCAAGTGGAGTTTCTTGCTTTGATCTTAGTATTGACGCTATACATTGCTAAATATGGTTTAAAAAGAGATAGACTTGGAGATGTACACAATCACTTATCTAATGGTGCATACTTTTGTATTCAATTTAGAGAAGACGGGTTCTATAATACTAAATGTTTATGTGTACATTATACTTTGACTTTAGTTGCAATGAAAGAATATTCATCCTTTCACAAAACTCGTCACAATAAAACACAGTAATTTTTCCATTAATTTCTCTATGATTTAAGTGCAGTAAAACCTACTTTGATGACCCATTGAGGGGGGTCCTCGAACCATGGCCGGCCGAACTTGGGGTCAAAGGTTCCAAAGGGTATAAGGCCTAACCCGATGAGCTCTCCTTTGACGTAAAGGAGGAACACAGGCTGATGATCCTCGCACTTCATCTCCTCAGTCATGTTGTAGAAGTAGTGCAGGCCTTAGACGGAAACAAGGAAAATTACCAAAGTGAATTACCAGAATTACCAAAGTGTAGGCCTAAATAATTACAATGAACTTTAGATTAAAGTAAAATTAAGTTCTATTGAATGATATTGGAGTATTGTAACAGATAGCGAACAAAAAAATATAAAGACAAACCCCTTATTTACATTGTACGTGACGTGCTTGTATTAAACAGTATTTCATAGACTGTTTCAACTCTCGTGTGACATTATTTTTTTATTATTAAGTATATGAAGATTAGCCATTAGATCTTGTTATACAACTCATCGTAATTTAAATTGGGTTTGAATAATAACACCAATACTTCGTTTTCTACCCTGAAATTTTTAATTTACAAGAAACTTATAATATTAAATTTCGTATACCTTAGGCTGGTTCTACATACTTGTGATACGCGGACCAATGAGGCGTGTGATTGTCGAGAAATAGAGAGGGTAGATAGTTACAAATATTTAGGTGTCACAATTGACTCTAAACCTAGGTGGGAGCAGCATATCAACAGTCTAAAACCTAAACTTAAAAAGCTAATTTTTGTTTTTATACAATTAAGAGAATTATTAACTGTAAATGAAATAAAAATAATTTACTATGCGTATGCATAGTCTATCCTTCAATATGGAAGTCTAGTCTGGGGAAGAACTAATAGCACTCTGTTAGCACCACTATTTATTATACAAAAATTATTTATTAAACCATTTTTTTAAACAGGATATATGCATCAAATTTACTCTTTAAAGAATCTCAACTTTTATTTCTCCGTCAACTCTTTATTAAAACAGTAATGATCTACCTTTACTCTCATAATGACCTGATACTCACACCTGTTTCATATCAATATCAAACAAGTAATGCTGTGAATTTGGGTTTACAGGCAAATCCAAAGCAATATATCTCTTTGCTTTGAAAATTCTTTTTACATATCAAACTTTATTTACAGAATTATTCCGCCTGACATTAGGAACCTGCAGATATCTTATAGCACTTATAAAAGACCATTAATAATTGATTATTGAGGCTTGGCCTTGACCAATCTAAATATCTTATCAGCTGTGAATACCTCTAACTAAACAACACATCTGACTGACCAAAGAGCGAGGACTAGCCCGATTCCGCTCAATGGTTTTTTTTCTTTTTCTAATGAATAAATTTGATCTTTCAGTCTCTACAAAAAATTGTAAAATGTGTTCAAATTCAGTTTTATCTGAATATAGTTCGAATTCTAAATTCTTATTTTCGCTGATTATAAGTTACTATTAATACCCTATATTTATTTCGTAAAGTTAACCCACACAAAGTAAAATTTTCTTTTTTTTATTGCTATCCTGTTTATCTTAAAGAACTTCCTATTAGTATTATTTTTTATTTTTTAGGTTCTATAACTGTAATTTATTCCTTTCCTGTTTAAACTTCTAGATACTTTAGCTGTCTTAAGTTAATAATTATTTGTATCCTATGAGGATTTTTTTCTTTTGTCAACTTGTATAGGTACTTATAGTTTTTTTTATTGAAATAAATTGATTTGATTTGATTTGTAAAATCAGTAAGCAGAAGATATAAAAGTAGCAAATTTGTTTTAATATTCTTTTCAGTATTTTTACAGGAGAGGGAACTGTCTATAATTTTATCATAATGTTTAAAAGAATTTCCCGCTCATACTGTCACATAAATAATCACATAAAATACAATATATTTTTGGTTAGGTGATCAGTACCTCCTTTCCGTCATCATTTGTATTCTGTATAATGAAATTTGTATTATGTATTGTTCATTGTCAAGTCTACATATTTTAACAAATTTTAAAATGAAACAAAATTAAAAAAAAGAGTTAAACTATTAAATTAACTTAAATATAACAAACCTCGTTAATAACATGTTTTCGGTTATAGCATGACCAATGATCCGTTAGACCCATGATTTTTAAAAAGAAACGCCTGGTGCCACGGTGTTGCTTTAGTCCAAACTAACATACCAGAATACTCAAAAAATAACACAATAATTAAGTATGAATTATCTTCCTAGGACGCAGGAAGCGTTTTTAGGAACCACCGCTTCTGCCACCGGGCTAGCCGGTTGTGAGAGTAACTTGCGGCTCTCAGCTAGTACAATTAGCTGTCTTAAGAGTCTTAGTCTTAAGACACCACTGTATAGGCTCATCTGACTGCTACTGATGCTACTGATGCTACTGATGCTACTGATGCTACTGATGCTACTGATGCTACTGATGCTACTGATGCTACTGATGCTACTGATGCTACTGATGCTACTGATGCTACTGATGCTACTGATGCTACTGATGCTACTGATGCTACT
Organism: Nephotettix cincticeps; assembly: GCA_023375725.1. Taxonomy (NCBI): domain Eukaryota; kingdom Metazoa; phylum Arthropoda; class Insecta; order Hemiptera; family Cicadellidae; genus Nephotettix; species Nephotettix cincticeps. The sequence goes on along the minus strand of CM041786.1, from coordinate 113,313,117 downwards.
GATGCTACTGATGCTACTGATGCTACTGATGCTACTGATGCTACTGATGCTACTGATGCTACTGATGCTACTGATGCTACTGATGCTACTGATGCTACTGATGCTACTGATGCTACTGATGCTACTGATGCTACTGATGCTACTGACTACTGATGCTACTGATGCTACTGATGCTACTGATGCTACTGATGCTACTGATGCTACTGATGCTACTGATGCTACTGATGCTACTGATGCTACTGATGCTACTGATGCTACTGATGCTACTGATGCTACTGATGCTACTGATGCTACTGATGCTACTGATGCTACTGAGCTACTGATGCTACTCAGAACTCACCCATCCCTACGAAGCACGCTTGTTTGGTGAACGCTGTATTGGCCGTGTCCTTCTCCTTCCTTGGCATCTCGGTCCAGGATTTGCCGTCCATGTTGATGTACACGCCCGTCCCCACCGCCTCGTCACGATGCTCCGGTCCGCCGGTCTTGAGAACATCTGGGTCACAGTTACGGTGATCAAGTGTCTGCCTCTAATGTCGTATGAGTTTTTATTTAACATCCTACGTTCACAAGGAAAATTAACTCGTCCTTCATTTTATTTTTTTATAATTAATTTTAAACATTTTAAATTGTCACGAACATTAAGTTTCCAATTGTCATTACATTTATTGCTTTAAATTATTGATAATACACTTTTAACTGAAATGGTGACCAACCTATGTAGGTATTTTAGGCCGAGTATAAAGAAGAAATGTGATTAAGATGAGATACAAATATACATTTTTGATAGAGTTAGTTTTTTATTCAGTGTTATCTCTATTGTATCTATCTACTCTCAGTTCCAGATCCATAACATGACATTTTCATCAAGCATTCTTCAAGTTTATTTACTATTACAATACAATAAATACAATTCATATTAACGTATTGTGACGGATACTTTAATAAATTAAGACATGATCTTTCGTAATTGTTAAGTTAATATCAAACAAAGATCAGTTATTATAAATTCGTATAAAACCCAGTTGTCATGTTTCTACACTCACTAAAAACCAAATAAATACGTATTTTAATTCAATCAACTCGTATTTGGTCGAGTTAATTTGGCAAAGAAGAGCATTTTCCTCATACACTCCTTTTTCCCTTTTTGAACAAGAAATACTTTAACTGTAATGACAATTTAAACTATAAAATTTTAATTCAAACGTTTAACAAGTATTTTTATCAACCCTCGAGGAAAAATAAGTTATTTGGGCCCCTAATATCTACATGCGCTGAGCGTTTCATTTTCTGAAACAAATAATTACCAAAATAATCGTCGATATATTAATATCGGACTATATCACAATAAAATGCTTATGGGCGAACCTGGTTGTATAAACAGAACATCGGTGTAGAAAAAATCCACGCCCAATGCGGAGCCTGGTTTGAATATCGGCTTGTTGTATGAGTAAGGAAACGTTTCGTTTTTCGGAGTTCTGTTCTTGATCTGGTCTTTCACGTACTGTAAAAACACATACTGCATTTGGCATGGTAAATCTATATAAATTTCTGAATGGTATTTGGTTTTGTTATCTTAAGGTTAAAGAATGAATGTCTAAACTACGAGACATTACGTTTACTGGATTGATTAGATGATGTCATGTACATCGTACATCATCTGACATAATCAGTACTCTGTGCCGGTACTCACCGCCACCCTGAGGCCACAGATGTTCTCGTGGTCATCGTACATCAGCTGGACTCGCGGGTCACCCTTGTACACGTACAGCGAGACCAGGGGGAAGTCCTCGTGCGCTTGCAGGAATTCGTACTCTTTGCCAATCTTGCTGACCGACATTGGGATGTTGAATTTTCCACTGAACGGCGGGGAGTATGTCACTATAAACACAGGAAACTAGTCAAGAATTAATTTTAATAAGACATTTTACACTAACATTTTAGCAAAGTTAGTGTAGGCTATGTATACGTATTTAAATGTATTGTAGTCGTATGTAGAATGAAAATGGATGATTTTAAAATTTCTTTTAGAACAATATGTAACTATAAGTATATAAATGTAAAACCATCCATTTGATCTCACATACCGTAAACTATTTATTACTTTCTGTTTTTCAACCACAGGTTTAGATGGTTTATTTATTCGCCAGCCCAATATGGGCCATCTTTGGAAGCTATTGGCACTCGGAAGGAGTAATTCTAAAATGATTGCCAACTTTATAAAGAAAAACCTTTATAAAACAAACGTTAGATAATTCAATAATTCATCCCAAGGATGAATAATCTGTTTTTATTTTTTATTTTCATAAATTTATATTAATAAAAATCTGTTTTGGTACCAAGTGTAATCCTTATCTAATACTTTACAGATTATATGAAACTTTACTATGGAAAATAACAGTAATCAAATATCCTTTTTTGAGAAATTTATTTGTTTTCCTTTTTAGTGGCGAGTAAAATTGGTATATCAAATAACTACTTAGGATGTGTTGGACGAGTAAAGATGGTAAAAATGAAAATTTGGCTCTACAAATACGTAGATCCATTTTTTGGGTGTATAAAAGGACAAGAAGTAGTTGTGTGTAGTAGTGTAGGCCTAAGAGGTTGGGAAATCTGATGGAGATGTTGTTGAAACCAAGAATTGGCGAGGCTGTTCGCGCGGCGGGGGATCTTTCGGATCGCCAACATGGGTTCCGAAAGGGACACTCAACACTCAGCGCCATTTCAGAAGTAGTTGATTCTGTGACGCGAGCAAA